>JACEFZ010004774.1:340000-857500 GCA_014155875.1 Cepaea nemoralis | reverse complement strand
ATCTTCTTCTTCTTCTTCTTCTTCAGCATTCCGAGCCATTGAGGTTCTTTGCTGCAAATACAATCTGTCTCCATTCGTCTCTCTGGTGGACCTTCTCTTGCCAGTCGTTGATTCCAAGTGCTTGTAGGTCTGTATGTATATTATCTCTCCACCGCCTTCTTGGTCTACCTCGGGGTCTACGGTCATTTATTTCCTGAGTGTAAGCGAGTTTTGTTTCCCTATTATCTTCCATTCTTTCTATATGCCCCAGCCATTGTAGTCTATTAGCCTTCATGATACCAGTGATTAGCGGGGACTTAAACAAATCATAAATGTCTTTGTTACTTCTTCTTTTCCACTCTCCACTTTGTGTATCCCTAATGGGTCCAAAGATGCGTCTTAAAATTTTGTTCTCAAAGGTTTGTAACAAGGCTTCGTCTCCTTTCGTTGTACTCCAGGTTTCAGAGCCATACAGCACAACTGGTCTGATCAGTGTTTTGTATATTGTGATTTTGGTGTTACGAGATAGCGCCTTTGATTTTAGTAGATGTTGTAGTGCATAGTATATCTTATTTCCAGAGTTGATTCTAGTTTGTATTTCTTCCCTTATGATGTTGGAGCAGTTGAAGATTGTACCCAGGTATTTGTATGTTTCCGTTCTTTTAATGGTCATATTATCTATTTGTATGTGGCCAGAGTTTTTAGCCATTCCGTCTCTTGAAATTACCATATATTCTGTCTTATCTTGGTTGATAACCAGCCCCATCTGTTGGGCTTTTTCCTTTAAGTGAGTCAATATTTCTAATGTCTTTTGTTCACTTTGCCCTATAATATCTATATCATCTGCATAACCAAGCAGCTTGGATGTTCCTCCAATATCACATTCCTCCTTTACCTTCCTTACAACTTTCTCTAGAGCCAGATTGAAGAGTAGCGGCGATAGTGCATCACCCTGTTTCAAGCCAGATGTTATTTGGAAGGGGTCTGATTTCCTGCCTTTATATGTTACTATATTATAAGTATCTTCCATGCATAGTTTGGTCATGTTAATTAACTTCCTTGGTATTCCAAATTCCTGCATAACATTCCATAGACTATTCCTATGGACACTATCATAAGCCTTTTTAAAATCCACAAAAATGTTATGGAGATCTCTTTTATATTCCCAATGTTTCTCGGCTATTTGTCGTAAGATAAATATCTGATCTATTGTTGATCTGTTTTGTCTAAAACCCGCCTGGTAGTCACCTAATATGTCTTCTGAATATGGTTTTAGTCTATTTAGTAATACTGCGGATAGTATCTTATAGCTTGTGGACAGTAGTGATATTCCTCTATAATTTCCACATTGGAACTTGTCTCCTTTCTTAAAGATAGGTATCAATAATGACTCTTTCCAGTCATGGGGTAATTCTTCTGTCCTCCAGATTTTTATTATTAGTTCGTATAGCTTTAGATGTAATGCATGGCCACCTGCCTTTATAAATTCAGCAGCAATTCCATCAGTCCCAGTTGCCTTATTGTTTTTAAGTCGTGTGATTACATATAGGATTTCTTCAAATGTAGGTTCTTCAATTTGTGGTTCGCATGTTAGAACCTCTTCCTGTGGGAAAATGTTACTTGGAGCTTCACAATTTAGTAATTCAATAAAATATTCTTTCCATGTGTTGCACATTTCTTCATTGGTATTTATCATATTCCCATTTTTGTCTTTTAAACCATATGTGTTTTGTTGGTGCCCTCGTTTCATTGACTTCAGTACTTTAAAAAACTTTCTGGATTCATTTTTCTGGTGATTAGTTTCCAAATCTTTGATTATATTACTCATATATTCTCGCTTCTGCTGTCTGACTATTTTTGTAGCCTCTTTACATTCATTTCTATAATGCTCTTCCTTTTGGATGTTATTGATGTCATTTAACCATACATGTCTGGCATTCTTCTTCTTAGTGACTGCTTCTTCACATTTTTGATTGAACCATCTGTTCTTTCTATGCGTGGTTGACACACCGAGACATTCTTCTGCGGTAGATTGAATTGTATTCTTGATGTTCAACCAAGTTTGGTCAACGCTTTCCTCCAAAGGGTTTTGCAAAGTTTCAAGTTTACATTTTATTTCATCTGTAAATTTCTCTGTGACTGTAATGTCTTGTAGTTTTTCTCTGTTATATGTTGGGTGTAATCTTTGTAATTTAGTATAGAAAGCTCTCTTAAGTTTTATTTTAAATTTTGCTCCAACGAGGAAATAATAATTAATAATAATAATAATAATAATAATAATAATAATAATAATAATAATAATAATAATAATAATAATTCATTGGCACCTTTCCGTCTTGACAGACGATAGTTTGTTACATTGTGCTTCAAAAAGGCTTAATAACTACAACCCATGGCGAATGTGGCTGATAAGGTCAATTCGCGCTTTAAATGTTCGTCCACAGTGGATGCATGTGAACACATGGTCATTTCCACCGTCATGCACCATCTTACGTCTCTAACGCTGTGTGTGTGCTTTATCTGCTATCATTGTCTCCTTAGTCTTTATTCCACTTCTGATAGTTGCCCTCCATGCACCTCGTTCAGCGGCGACTTGCTCCCAATGTGCATTATCAATGCCTGTATCAATAATGTCCCGCTTACACACATCTTTGTATCGTAGTAGAGGCCGACCCTGAGATCTCCTACCCATCTGTAACTCACCAAAAAAGATGTCCTTTGGTATTCTACCATCATCCATCCTCCTAACGTGTCCTGTCCGTCTAGTCTACGAAGACTGAGCATGGAACACACCGTCACAAAACCAGATCTTTCCAATACTTCAGTATGTGTGATTTTGTCTTGTCACTTAATACCAAGTATTCTTCGCAGACACCACATATGAAAGCTGTGTAAACGTTTCTCTTGGTGTGAGTAAGTTGTCCAGGCTTCACTGCCATAAAGAAGAGTACTAAGGACACAGGCTTGATAGACAAGGAGAGACAAGGATAGACAAGATAATAATAATAATAATAATAATAATAATAATAATAATAATAATAATAATAATAATAATAATAATAATAAGAAGAAGAAGAAGAAGAAGAAGAAGAAGAAGAAGAAGAAGAAGAAGAAGAAGAGAAGAAGCAGAAGGTGGAGGAGGAGGAGGAGGAGGAGGAGGAGGAGGAGAAGGAGGCTATAAGGAGGGGAAGGTCGAGAAGAAGGATAAAGAGAGGAAACAAAATATCTAAACTAAAAAACAACATTTCGTTATGAACAGTTCACACATTTAATAACCAGACGCTATAGCCTATAGCACGAAACACCAATCTCGAATGACCACATTATCTAGAAATTAATTTGGACCCACACCCAACGTTATCTGACTGATATGTACAACTGATCGGCGACCAGGCATGTCAACATTGTTGACTCTAGATAATTAAGTTAGGACGGGGTTTCTGCTACTTGTGTTTGCTGCTAGTGAAACACTCTCAATCCATCCTTCCACCTACCTACCTACCTACCTGCCTGCCTGCCTGCCTGCCTGCCTGCCTGCCCATCTATTCGCCCATCCATTTAAAAACCCACCCATCCATTCATCCACTCAAAAACCAATCTACCTATCCATCCATCCATCCACCCATCCATTCAACCACCCACCTCTCTATCTATCCACCCATCCATCCATCCATTCACCCACCCCTCTATCTATCTATCTATCTATCTATCTATCTATCTATCTATCTATCTATCTATCTATCTATCTATCTATCTATCCATCCATCTATCTATCTATCTATCTATCTATCTATCTATCTATCTATCTATCTATCTATCTATCTATCTATCTATCTATCTATCTATCCACACACCCACCAACCTACCTACCTACCTACATGTCTGTCTGTCTGTCTAAATAACTTCCTAGTACCCGTCAGTTCGTCTGTTCATTTATCTACCATTCTATCTGTTTGTTTGGCTGTGTCTCTCTACCTCTATCTGTTTCCCCATCTATCTGAGAGGATTGAAGAGTTATGATCCATAATGTTTGCTACAGACCAAGAAAAAGATAAAGAAGAAGAAGAAGAAGAAGAAGAAGAAGAAGAAGAAGAAGAAGAAGAAGAGAAGAAGAAGAAGAAGAAGAAGAAGAAGAAGAAGAAGAAGAAGAAGAAGAAGAAGAACACAACAACAACAACAACAACAACAACAACAACCCATATAACAACAATAACCAACTCTAACGATGTCTCTCACTCAGAATCTGTAGAGACATTAAGTCTGTGACAAGTTAAACACCACACACAACCCAACACGTCATGTCTCAAGTAGGAGTCAGAACCCGAGGGATTCTAGAAGATTGGTCTCTTTGTGTTGATCCGGTCATCCCGGGGATTTTGTTTTCACGGCTTCTAGCAACTTGGAACAGTTTATTGGAAACGTTCATCGATTTCCCCGTTACATGATGTATTGTTATTTAGTTGTGTGTCCTTTACAGGACATAGCAGTCAACCCCAGCATTTATAGACTGCGATTATATAGGCAAGTGTAGTTTGTTCTAGGTAATTGTAGCTTCATTGGTTTGCCATAGCTGCCTGGGCAGCACATGGTATCTACAGTTCAGCCCAGGCTTTGTGCGATGGGGAGGTACAACTCCATTACAAACTATCGTCTGTCAAGACAGCAAGGGACCGGTGCAGCGAGCAGCGCATTGCAGCTTGCCAAAGTAATGCAGGATAGAGTTCGTAAGAGCTATATCGAGCCTGTCCTGATGTATGGAAGCGATTCATGGACAATCAACAAAGTGAGGAATTATGTGTAAGCTACGGAGATGAAGTTATATATATAAGAAAGATGAGAAAACCGCGGACGGAAAGAAAGAGTAAAGAAGTTACAATACAAAGAGAACTGGTTACTCGCATCAATAGAAGACAGTCTACAGTTTTTGGGCATATCATGAGAAGGGGGAAAGCTGGAGGGAAAGAGAGGCAGCTGAAGGAAGACCAAGAGTTGATGCTGGAGAGCTTGACATCATGCCATGGAGGAACGTGGGTGTTAGAAATGATTGACAGCACAGATGGCAGTGGGCAGTGGACAGACATCGTTACCACCGCTCACACGGCATGGATTATAGAAAGAATTTAGCCACTCGTTTCTGAACGGCATGCATTCACACACAGGAAGCTGACCGCCTTGACAGTCGATAGTTTGTTACACTACGCTTCTAAGTATACTGATAAATAGCACATCTCTCAAACAAGTTAAAGAATTCAAATATTTTGGAAGTATGATCACAGCAGACTGCAGAATAGACAAAGAAATCGCAATCAGATGTCAAAAAGCAAATGCGCATGTATATCAACTATTACTCATACTGACACATGCAGATATATACACATGTCCGCAAAACGATAGATAATAAATATAAGATAACATATTCACACCAAACCTATGCTACCAATGTCAAATTAGGACATTGTCTAAATCACACTTACGCAAAATCAACATCTGTGAGATGAGATGCTTGAGAAGAGCTGCCAACTTAACTATTCGAGGTCGAATAAGAAATGATGTTATCAGACAGACAGTTGGTCAACACCTTGTGCCACATTTATTGAAAGATAGAAGATCAAATGGTTTGGCCATCTCGTTACAATGCAACACCACCGATTACCAGCACTGGCCTTACATCTCAGAAGAACTGCTACGAGAGTAAGACAATTCATTCATAAACACAGATAGATTCCGGTACGAACCTAAGGTCTTGTCCACGTCAGTTTGGAAGCACTATACTCGAGTTTCGCTCTCGTTTGAGCTCGTCAGTAGTGCGTATCCTTGACCGGACCCGGAAACAAACCCCGGACCACTGGCATGTGACGCGGGTGTGTAACCACTAGACCACGCGGTACTCCCTAGACGCAACCAAACTCTCACACTAGAATATCACAACGTCACACATCATAGGCTATAGCTACAAATATTCCCGATCACCGCGATTGACATCCGTCATTTACACACCCGCGTCACATGCCAGTGGTCCGGGGTTTGTTTCCGGGTCCGGTCAAGGATATGCACTACTGACGAGCTCAAACGAGAGCGAAACTAGAGTATAGTGCTTCCAAATTGACGTGGACAAGGCCTTAGGTTCGTACCGGAATACGACCAGCGTTGCCAGTTGTAAGTTGTGCTCAATCTTTAAATCTCAAATCCCAAAACAACCAAATAAATCAACAGATAGTATTGTTTGGCGCTCATAGAAATGAGAAGAAGGAAGTAGATACTTAAGGACGCAATAGACAACATAACAATTAAAAGCTATACTTACCGACCGACATTCGAATCTTTACCTCCAATCTGTCACCTCCAAATGACGACGGCGCCTCGCTGCTTCTATCAGAAGCTCTTTTTGTGTTTGTTATACACTATGCACTACTTCTAGTAAGCACTGTGCTGTTGCTTGTGTGTGGATTAGCATTGCCTATTACCAGTGTCCCTCACCATCAGGCGAACCCACTCCGACTTCAGAGGTACTTGTCATTTGCGTCCCCAAGTCAAGGACGAGAAGTCAACATTTTAGATCAACTGACCAGTGTAGGGGTTGAACCGGCTACCTCGACATCAGTAAATCGGAAGTTTAAGATCGTGCGCCCTTCTCCATTCGGCCATGCTGATCGCCTCACTAAAGAATGAAACCAAGGATTTGGAACTTACATAACACACGCAGAAGAGAGTGAGCTATTTTCTCCGAGATCTGCTTCATGAGATCTTACATAACACACGCAGAAGAGAGTGAGCTGTTTTCTCCGTGATCTGCTTCATGAGATCTTACATAACACACGCAGAAGAGAGTGAGCTGTTTTCTCCGAGATCTGCTTCATGAGATCTTACATAACACACGCAGAAGAGAGTGAGCTGTTTTCTCCGTGATCTGCTTCATGAGATCTTACATAACACACGCAGAAGAGAGTGAGCTGTTTTCTCCGAGATCTGCTTCATGAGATCTTACATAACACACGCATAAGAGAGTGAGCTGTTTTCTCCGAGATCTGCTTCATGAGATCTTACATAACACACGCAGAAGAGACTGAGCTGTATTCTCCGAGATCTGCTTCATGAGATCTTACATAACACACGCAGAAGAGAGTGAGCTGTTTTCTCCGAGATCTGCTTCATGAGATCTTACATAACACACGCAGAAGAGAGTGAGCTGTTTTCTCCGAGATCTGCTTCATGAGATCTTACATAACACACGCAGAAGAGAGTGAGCTGTTTTCTCCGAGATCTGCTTCATGAGATCTTACATAACACACGCAGAAGAGAGTGAGCTGTTTTCCTCCGAGATCTGCTTCATGAGATCTTACATAACACACGCAGAAGAGAGTGAGCTGTTTTCTCCGAGATCTGCTTCATGAGATCTTACATAACACACGCAGAAGAGAGTGAGCTGTTTTTCTCCGTGATCTGCTTCATGAGATCTTACATAACACACGCAGAAGAGAGTGAGCTGTTTTCTCCGTGATCTGCTTCATGAGATCTTACATAACACACGCAGAAGAGAGTGAGCTGTTTTCTCCGAGATCTGCTTCATGAGATCTTACATAACACACGCAGAAGAGAGTGAGCTGTTTTCTCCGAGATCTGCTTCATGAGATCTTACATAACACACGCAGAAGAGAGTGAGCTGTTTTCTCCGAGATCTGCTTCATGCGATCTTACATAACACACGCAGAAGAGAGTGAGCTGTTTTCTCCGTGATCTGCTTCATGCGATCTTACATAACACACGCAGAAGAGAGTGAGCTGTTTTCTCCGAGATCTGCTTCATTAGATCTTACATAACACACGCAGAAGAGACTGAGCTGTTTTCTTCGAGATCTGCTTCATGAGATCTTACATAACACACGCAGAAGAGACTGAGCTGTATTCTCCGAGATCTGCTTCATGAGATCTTACATAACACACGCAGAAGAGAGTGAGCTGTTTTCTCCGAGATCTGCTTCATGAGATCTTACATAACACACGCAGAAGAGAGTGAGCTGTTTTCTCCGAGATCTGCTTCATGAGATCTTACATGACACACGCAGAAGAGAGTGAGCTGTTTTCTCCGAGATCTGCTTCATGAGATCTTACATGACACACGCAGAAGAGAGTGAGCTGTTTTCTCCGAGATCCGCTTCATGAGATCTTACATAACACACGCAGAAGAGAGTGAGCTGTTTTCTCCGAGATCCGCTTCATGAGATCTTACATAACACACGCAGAAGAGAGTGAGCTGTTTTCTCCGAGATCCGCTTCATGAGATCTTACATAACACACGCAGAAGAGAGTGAGCTGTTTTCTCCGAGATCCGCTTTATGAGATCTTACATAACACACGCAGAAGAGAGTGAGCTGTTTTCTCCGAGATCCGCTTCATGAGATCTTACATAACACACGCAGAAGAGAGTGAGCTGTTTTCTCCGAGATCCGCTTCATGAGATCTTACATAACACACGCAGAAGAGAGTGAGCTGTTTTCTCCGAGATCCGCTTCATGAGATCTTACATAACACACGCAGAAGAGAGTGAGCTGTTTTCTCCGAGATCTGCTTCATGAGATCTTACATAACACACGCAGAAGAGAGTGAGCTGTTTTCTCCGAGATCTGCTTCATGAGATCTTACATAACACACGCAGAAGAGACTGAGCTGTTTTCTCCGAGATCTGCTTCATGAGAAGACAAAGGTAGGGGGATGTTAACAAGCCTCAGGTGACTACTGCTTTCTTTGGATTTACTTATAGTTGAGGAGAGTTGAGCTGAGTCGAGTTGAGCTGAGTTGAGCTGAGCTGAACTGAGTTGAGTTGAGTTGAATTGAGTTGAGTTGAGTCCAAAACCCATATCACAGCACACGGGACACATAAATTCGCACTCCGCCCTCATCGTCAACAATCAGTGAAGATTCCTGGCACAAATGGCACCAGTAACAGTCTGATTATGTGTCTCTGTGGCCATTTCTGGGAGTCCTTAGCGTCGGTCAGATCCTCTGGTCACTACCTGCAGCACCATTCTCTCCAGGAAATGATGGCGTATCTGTTCTCCCACACTATACACACGATCCCAATAAGACCGTGACTATATCTGCCTTATCGTGCACCAATACCCCACCCAGGGGTGCGGACCCGGCCAATCAACCAGCCTGCTCATTTCCCAACACACTAGCATGTCATGGGCAAAAAGATCCAACGGAGGCTCCTTATTTTTTTGTGTAATTGAAGCATGTCACGTTGCACGAAGCAAACACACGCGCACGCGCGCACACACACACACAAACACACAGAGAGAGACACACACACACACCTACACACAGGCACACACACAGACATACACACAGACAGACAGACACACACAGACAGACACACACACACAAGCACACAGAGAGAGAGAGAGAGCGAGAGAGACAGAGAGAGACACACACACACTTACACACAGACACACACACAGACAGACACACAGACACACAGACACACACACACATACACCCGCACCAGCACCCACACCCACACAAACACTCCCCCCTCCACACACACGCACACACACATCTGCTGCCCACGTTCATTTATGTTTGCCAGGATTGAGCTCGTTGTAAGGTTCCTGGTTTGAGAACTGTCCGTATTTGCTATCTCTCTCCCTCCTTCTGGCGGGAATCACACATACAGGGTATATTTTTAATGACTGTTCAGTGAGTGAAAATATTGCCGGTCCAAGTTTTGTATTCATCCTCTGTAAAGTTCATGCAACATAATAGGTAAATACAAATTTTCGAACACTGCACAGTCAATAAAAATACACCCTACCTAGCTGTTTTCATGTTATATTGTCATGCAGTGCTGCAGCAGATATTTCCCTTCCTGGTAGAATAGACTCGGGTCTACCAACAAGAAAATGGATACGAGACTGAGCTATGGAGGCCAGCATGACCAAATGGTGTGCAGCTGCCGAGGTAGCCGGTTAAACCTCTACTCCGGTCAATTTAACTAAAATGTTGACTTCTCGCCCTTGACTTGGGGCCGTAACTTACGAGAGGAATTCAAATTAAAACTTTAAAAGTGTGATATAAAATAACCATGCCATGTCACTGTCTTTTAACCTGTCAATATTGTTGCTAAGGATGTCAAGATTGTTAAGCACGTGACATTATGGTGCAGACGAACACGGTGACGTCATTAGGACAGTTTAAAGATGGCCGCGTCACTTTTGACATGCACCAAAGAGGAGCAGCGTTCTGTTATCCATTTAAAAAAAAAAAAATCAGTTAAGGGGTGAAACCTATAAAAATTCATCGGCGAATGAAGGCTGATGCATGGCTGTCAGTCCAGAAGTATATAAATGGAGTGGGAAGTTTCAAAACTTTTCGGTCCAATGAAAACGTACAGCAGGTGGTGCATGAGTGGTTACACACGCAATGGAGATATTTTTTTCTGCAGGAATGCAAGCACTTTATAGGAACTGGAGGACTTGCATTGAACGCAGTGGTGACCACGTCAAAACTAATACATTTATTCTGTACTTTTTCAGAATATATTCAGATCAATCAATTAATCATGTGCCATGCCGGAAAGCGTGGGCGGTCATGACTCGCCATTTCACTCGATTACCAGAGTCGTGGATCAGCTCATTGTTCCTGTCTCGACCATGCCATGTGGCCAAGCCACCCAGATATTTACTTCTCGGTCTTCCCCTTGGTCTGTTCCCTTCATATATAATACAAAAACAAAAACACTTCAGGTTGTTATTTGAAGTCCCCTCGTACAAGTACCTCAGAAATCGGTGTGAGTTCGAATGAAATCGAGTGACACTGGTGAAAAGGAAAGTTAATTCGCAAGCAAAAATTAGTCCAGTGCACTAGATGTAGGAACGTTTGTATGGACTACGGCTAAGTTCAAAGCGAGCGAGGGAAATGCACGAAACAGAGGAACTGACGAAAGATACAGATAAACCCATGGCGACCCATGGCTCGTGATGAGAACGATGTTTGGCAATCACCCTGCTATATGATGGTAACGGAGGGGCTGAACACCACGAAGATTAAGAAGTCTATGTTCCCTCTATATTTTCGTGATTAGCGGTCGTTAACGATGTCGTGAATATTGATAATGTTGTCTAATCGTTTATGAGGTGACCCCATTATCATCACTTGACGCGAACGACAACTCCACCCAGTAAACAGAACTGCGATAGCTACGTTTATTCGGTCCTTGTGTTTAGAGGTTACTAACCAGAGCTGTACTCCTTTCTTTATCTTTATGAATGTTTCAAAACAGGGACGCTCCATAGCCTCGGAACACATACTGATACAGGGGCATGTTAATCATCATCATCATCATCATCATCAACATCACCACTATCGTCGATGTCATTATCATCATTATTGTGTGCTATGATAGTAAGCGTGGGTGGTCATAATTTGTCATCTCACATCACACCATCACCATAGTCTTGGATCAGATATAAAGAGTTAAGTTAACTAGCAGAGATATAAAGAGTTCAGTTAACTGGCAGGAATATACACAGTTAACTAGCAGAAATATAGAGAGTTCAGTTAACTGGCGGGGATATACACAGTTAACTTGCAGGGATATACAGTTAACTGGCAGTGATATACACAGTTAACTGGCAGGGATATAAATGGTTAAGGTAACTGGCAGGGATATACACAGTTAACTGGCAGGGATATAAAGGGTTAAGTTAACTGGCAGGGATATACACAGTTAACTGACAGGGATATACACAGTTAACTGGCAGAGATATATGCAGTTAACTGGCAGGGATATACACAGTTAACTGGCAGGGATATACACAGCTAACTGGCAGGGATATATGCAGTTAACTGGCAGGGATATACACAGTTAACTGGCAGGGATATACACAGTTAACTGGCATGGATATACACAGTTAACTGGCAGGGATATACACTGTTAACTGGCAGGAATATACACAGTTAACTGGCAGGGATATACACAGTTAACTGGCAGGGATATACACAGTAAACTGGCATGGATATACACAGTTAACTGGCATGGATATAGATAGTTAACTGGCAGGGATATACACAGTTAACTGCCAGGGATATACACAGTTAACTAGTAGGGATATACACAGTTAACTAGCAGGGATATACACAGTTAACTGGCAGGGATATATGCAGTTAACTGGCAGGGATATAAAGGGTTAAGTTAACTGGCATGGATATACACAGTTAACTGGCAGGGATATACACAGTTAACTGGCAGGGATATACACAGTTAACTGGCAGGGATATAAAGGGTTAAGTTAACTGGCAGGGATATACACAGTTAACTTGCAGGGATATACACAGTTAACTAGCAGGGATATACTCAGTTAACTGGCAGGGATATACACTGTCAACTGACAGGGATATACACAGTTAACTGGCAGGGATATAAAGGGTTAAGTTAACTGGCAGGGATATATATACACAGTCAACTGGCAGGGATATACACAGTCAATTGGCAGGGATATAAGGATTAAGTTAACTGGCAAGGATATACACAGTCAACTGACAGGGATATACACAGTTAACTGGCAAGGATATACACAGTCAACTGACAGGGATATACACAGTTAACTTGCACTGATATACACAGTTAACTGACAGGGATATACACAGTTAACTGACAGGGATATACACAGTTAACTAGCAGGGATATACACAGTTAACTGACAGGGATATACACAGTTAACTGACAGGGATATACACAGTTAACTGACAGGGATATACACAGTTAACTAGCAGGGATATACACAGTTAACTGACAGGGATATACACAACTAACTAGCAGGGATATACACAGTTAACTGACAGGGATATACACAGCTAACTGGCAGGGATATATACAGTTAACTGGCAGGGATATACAGTTAACTGGCAGGGATATACAGTTAACTAGCAGGGATATACAGTTAACTAGCAGGTATATACACAGTTAACTGGCAGGGATATACACAGTTAACTGGCAGGGATATACACAGTTAACTGGCAGGGATATACACAGTTATCTAGCAGGGATATACACAGTTAACTGGCAGGGATATACACAGTTAACTAGCAGGGATATACACAGTTAACTGGCAGGGATATAAGAGTTTGGTCAACTAGCAGAGATCTAAAGAGTTAACTAGCAGATATATAAAGGGTTAAGTTAACTAGCAGAGATATAAAGGGTTAAGTTAACTGACTGGGATATACAGAGATTGGTCAACTAGCATTGATGTAAAGAGCTAAGTTAACTAGCAGAGATATAAAGGGTTAAGTTAACTGGCAGGGATATAAAGGGTTAAGTTAGTTGACAGTCAGAAAGAATTAAGGAAATTAAGTAATCTATTGACTAACTATTAATCGTATGATGTTTTGCTTGAGACAGAAATAGTAACTAAGCCAGAGCAGAGCCAGAGAGAAACATGACATGGAACTGAACCATGGACCTCCATGATGGTCAGCTAGTAAGCAGCTGATGTACAGGCCATGTCTGTGGTGTTGGTGATCATGTCTGTCCACAGCTGCCAGTCATTTGTTACTGATGTTTCTCCATGCCATGATGTTAAACTGTCCATCATCTGATCTCTTGGTCTCCTTCTGTTTCTCTTTCCCCCCAACTGTCCCGCTCTGATGACAGACTCCAGCTTTCCTTTTCTCATGACATGCTCAAAGAACTAAGTTGTGAAAAAACATTATATTCAAGGCATCCAGAAAGAAGGTAGTTTGTCATTGCTTTCCTTCTTGGCTGACGGCAGCCATTGTCTCTGTAATGCGATACAAGGCTCTAGACATTGAACTCAAAAAGCCAAAGACATGACAAATAACTCTAAAAACATTCTCCTGCTGTGTGAGTTGAATATTTATTCACACAAACACATTACAAAAATGTACACATATTTATATATTATTATAATTATTCACAAAATGAACACAAAAATATACATCTGCGCCAGAAGATTTAAATGTAGACATCCCTTGTTGAATAATTCATATACAACACAACATATTGCAGGAGTTATGTCCCTATACAATAATGGCTGCTGCAAACCGTTTTCTGATTGGTCAATGAGTTCATCATATCTTTATAGATCACATCCACAAACAACAATAAAGTCTTCTACAAAATGTTATAAAGCAGTTAAAGCAATTTTTAAATAAATTTGAAAAGTCACAATAATAAACAATGACAGCTACGAAAAGAAACTATTGTCACCATTTTCTTTTTCTTCATCTTTTTCTCTTTAGAATCACAAGGTTGCTAGAGTCACAAGACTATTTCTTCCAAGAATCATTTGCTTCCATCTATCTTCACCTCTCCCCCAGACAATCTTGCTGTAGTTCATTACATCCTTATTTTCTAGGTGTATTACTATATTCAATTACAATTTTTCTCTGAATGTCTTGCCTGTTGATTGTGCTTAGTCTGTGCTTCCTCTGTCCCTATTGTGACACACCTATTCCACATCATCATGTAAAAATCTTACCCTGTTAGCAATTATTTAGCGTGGATAATACATATGCCAGTTATAGTAACGGTAATCTCAATTTCAAAGTTTATTTGTTATTATCACAGGTAAATGTGCAACTTTATGAACATTTTAACAAATTTTAGTAACTCTTAGCGTTAATAAATTCAATATAGAAATACTTTCAGAAATTACAATAATGTTTCATAATGCAGAAATCACACAACATAAACTAAAGTAATGAGGTAAATCCTTCAAGCTGAAATTTACGACACACATATTCACATAATTTCAACTTGAAGGATTTATCTAATAACTTTAGTTTATATTGTGTAAATTCTAAGCATGTACCTGACAATATATAGCAAAATATGCCAGGCAAAACATCGTGCAATCTATTGTTTGTGTCTTCTTATTCAAATTAACTGAGGGAATACTTTTTTGAATTTTTTTAGTCTAATAAAAAGACATTTGATCAAGTATATTAACTTTGAAAAATAATAATTATAATAAGAAAGGATTGAAACAAATTCCAGTAACATCTAACAATAATACATCTATTAAACATAATGAAGTGCCAGTAGCTCAAAATATAATAAATCTAATGCAGTGATATTCAAAAGATAAGCTTCTGGTTTTACCTAAAAAAATTATAAAATCTTAATTAAACTGAAAACAAGATTAGCATTTAAAATTAACAAGGGCTAATGACCTCACTAAAACAGCTAAAAATCTGGCATTGACAGAATCAACTTCTATTACATCGCCTGTCATTTCCAAAAGATAGCTTTTGAGCTAAAAATATTTAATGCCATGAGAAATGATTGTACTGATGAATGTAACTGTGGGACTGGCAAAATGACAGCTAAAAATTTGCTGCATGTGTCCAACATATGCAAAACAGAGAAAACTATTTTGGCCTACACCCACTCCATTTGAGGACAAACTCTTTGGAGATCTTAACAATCTCAAGTTGACTGCTACTTTTATTGAATTACTTTACATTGATATCTGAAAGAATATGAAAAAGAAGAAACAGAAGAGTGGGAAGTAATGATTTCAGTTATCTGTCAACATTTCACACTGTAAACAATTTTATTGCATGTTAGAAAAATGTAATGTGTTTATATATTTGTTCTCATGAGATTCTAAGACAAAAGCACAGAAAAGAACACAAACTACTTGAAGCATACAATCACAATAAACAACATAACACCACAGTGCTTTGTTTTTACTAGTAGCTAAAATTCACAGCAGACAAATT
Source organism: Cepaea nemoralis (assembly GCA_014155875.1). Taxonomy (NCBI): domain Eukaryota; kingdom Metazoa; phylum Mollusca; class Gastropoda; order Stylommatophora; family Helicidae; genus Cepaea; species Cepaea nemoralis. Next base: position 841,778 of record JACEFZ010004774.1, on the reverse strand, counting down.
TGTGGCTAATTTTAATTAGTCTGCTGGCAGCTAAGATTCATAAACTCTGAGAAATGGCCAGACAGATATATAATATGTCTCTTCTGGTACTATTAGTATTGGAACTCTTTGCTGGCTATTGCAGATGAGGACGGCGCATGTATTTGAATGTCCTGAGTGCTGTGATGTCAGTTCTGGACTCAATTCAACTCAGCTCTTAAGATTTATAAAAATACAAATTCATTGTTGATTTAATATTTGTAAACCTCAAGCTAGCATTCAAACTAATAAGCAATTATATATGTGTGTTAATAGGTCACTGTCACTCAATGTCAGAAAGAAAATACTGACATGTTATATAGAATATTGAACATGATGTATTTGTGTGTTGATGTATGGGAGTGAATCATGAAATGTGAATGAACAAATTAGGTTTGGAGGCAAGTGAGATGTGGTTCTGAGAAGTATGTTGTGAGTACCTTAGACTTCTAGAGTAACTAACAAACAAAATGCCTGGACAAGACTAATCAAAGTAGAACATTTTATACAGATATAAGGTGGAGATGTGCAGCATTCTTTGGCCATGTCATGGGAAGAAAGGCATCAGGAAACATTGTGACGACTGGAGAGATTATTGGTACAAGAGGCATGTGAAACCCAAGAGAAATAATGCTGGATGGGCTGGGACAGTGGCATTGAGGAATATCTTCAACAGAGTTGATACAAAACATCAAACACCTAGATCTGTGGATAGGCAAGAATGCCTAAATAAGATGAAAGGACACATGATGATAAAAAAGATCAGTGTATTAACTCTTAAATAGCCAGGTGGCAGCATTTAGGGCTGATATTTTCTAGCTTTGAAGATGGGATAATTAATAATAATAATATTAATAATAATAATAATAATTCATTCATTCAGTAGCATGTCCTTTGCAGAACCTCGCTCCCATAACAACCTTCCAGAAAACTTCTCGATCACAAGCAAGATGTCCCGCGTCCGATACACCCATCTGGAGATCATCCGCCACATCCTGCACCCATCTTCTCTTTGGCCTTCCTCTTTCTCTCTTCCCAGGCATATACCGCTCTATTATTGTTCTCTCCAAACTTTCATGACATTTCAAGTGACCAAAATATATCAATTTTCTTTGTTTTATCATCTTTAATAGCCAACCCTCTTCAATATTTAGCTCTTGAAGTATGGATGCATTTGTTCTTTTCTTTATCCAAGATATTCTTAGAACCCATCTATAACATTTATATTCAAAGGCATTTATGCGCTGTTCAGCTTGTTTAGTAAGTGTCCAGGTCTCACAGGCGTATGTTGCAATGGGAAAGATGCATGCTCTTAAAAATCTAATTTTTGTAGTTCTATCTGTCCCACTCCATAATTTATTCAGTTGTTTTAGTCTTTGAAGAGCAATTGATAGTTGTCATTTAATTTCTTTCATTGTGTCACCATTGTTGGTAATCAATGACCCAAGATATTCAACATTTTCCACCACCTCCAATCTTCCCTCATTAACATATATTTCTTTCACCATAGTAGTTTTATCTGTATGCATTATCTTTGTTTTTGCTATGTTAAGATATAAGTTGTGATTTTCACTATTTCTTTGGGTTGAGGTTATTAAGTTTTCTATACCATTCTGTGATGTGGATAGTAATACTGTATCATCAGCATATCAAATCTCTGGTATTTCATGACCACCGATATTTAGGGCATCATATTGCTCCCTGGTTATATCATCTCTGACATTTCTCATTATATTTTCGGCGTACAGGTTAAACAAATAGGGTGACAGCACGCAGCCCTGACGGACTCCTTGCTTTATGTCAAACCAATCTGATGCCTCGCCATCTATTCTAACTGCTGCTTGTTGGTCTAGGATAGAACATTTTTATGAGTTGTACTACATGTGATGGAAAGCCCATATTCCTCACGATTTCCAAAAGTTTCTGATGTTGTACACAGTCAAATGCCTTTGAATAATCCACAAAACATGAGAATAGGTTTACATTAAATTCTCTGCACTTCTCTATTATTAAACGCATGTTGAGTATGTGATCTCTTGTTCCTCTTCCTTGTCTAAATCCAGCTTGAACCACGTTAATCTCTTCTTCCATTTTCTTACAAAGTCTTCCCATTATGATTTTTAGTAGAATTTTACTTGCATGACTGATCAGGGCAACAGTTCTATAGTTGGTGCATAATTTCAGGTTGCCCTTTTTTGGTATTGGAATGAAGATAGTTCTCTTCAAATCTTTTGGCCATATACCATATTTCCATATCTTTTTACATAACGCATGATAGACTTGTATGCTTTCTTCTCCTCCCACTTTAATTAGTTCAGTTGGTATCTCATCACATCCTGGTGATTTACCATTCTTCAGGTTCTTTATTGCCTATGCAATTTCATCTAATGAGGTTCAGGTTCTGTCTCTGTTGTCATTGGTTCATGTATATCATTCATATTCTCACAGTCATTCATATCTTACATTCCCCTGCAGTATTCCTGCCATATTTCTAGAATTTATCTAGGTTCTGTTAAGGTATTTCCCAACTTGTCACATATAACATTTAAATAATAATAATAATAATAATAATAATAATAATAATAATAATAATAATAATAATCCCTAAGCAGTTTCCTGCTATGAATCTGTGATGTGATTTTGAAGACCTGAATGCACGGTGGAGCAGGTGGCTAATCTTTCCCTCACTTGGCAGGTGATGAGTACATGCCTTTTATGACCACACTCATGACCAGTACAATTCTCTGTCAACATTGCTAATTGCTCCGAGTTATATTAAACATTTTGTTTTCTTTTTATCATGATTATAAATTTTAAATATGGTTTTTTAAAAAATTACCCTTTAGTACATCAATATAAAGCAAAGTTTGCAAAGTATTCAAAGCTTGCCACATTTTGGAGACATTTTTACTGTAACTAATAAATATTTGTATCAGAAGCTGTTAAAATATTAACACCATGAGATGGAAGGAGTTAAAGTAACAATTTGAGCAGAGTGGGTGGGTTATTGTAACAACTGAATGGGACATAGAGAGTTAAGACAAGAATATCATGTAAGTAGAGGCCAACAAACACATGATGAACTGCTTGGTATTAAACAAGTTAAGTACTTTCAGTGAATGTGATTCAATAAGCATTCACTGTATATTTAAATTTTTCACAATCTACACACTGAAAGCTGTTTTAAGCATTGATAAATTGCTTAGTAGTAAATGAGTTAAGTACTTTCAGTGAATGTGATTCAATAAACATTCACTGTATATTTATATTTTTCTCAATCACATACTGACAGCTGTTTTATGCATGATAAATTGCTTAGTACTACATGAGTTAACTGATTAAATGCCATGGCGTGATTAATTGTCTTAAGTGAATTCCCGTTAACTGCCATGGGTTTATATACAGTAGTTTTCCCCATGCAACTCTTTTAATTTGATATATAATACAACATGTCTGCTACCATATTAACAACTTTTAGGTCATAACTGTGACACATGCACACTTCCCATTTTCCTCCATGTTGGTTTGGTCCAAACCTACTTTTTGCTTGGCATTGACTCTGTTAAGTACTTTTAGTGAATGCGATTCAATAAACATTCACTGTACATTTTCTTATTTTCAGAATCACAGTGAAAATTAAAAAAAAATGATTCTTTGCAGTCTCTTAGTTAAATAAAAAAAACAAAGCTTTTAAGTAGTTTCGCCCTAATCACGCACACATATTATCAGTGTGAGAAAGTCCCTGGAGTTGACAGCAAACAGAAGATCAGAAATGATAGTAACTGTTTCAGAACTTTTAAATACCAATCCTGAAAATGACTCCATTACAGAGTGGCTGATAAAATAAAACACAAATGTGAAATATAAGTGATAACTAAAATGTTAATAATTTATAATCTATAACTAAACCAACGCAGGCCATAGATACTTCATGGAAACATCACAATTAAAATTTTACATATTGTGACTCAATATATGAAAGTTATCTACATGTCAAAAAAATTACTGTAAGTCAAATTGGCAAATTATAAATAGTAGATTATGAATTAAAATGTGACCTTTGACATGCTAGTTATTTTTAACGAAATACATGCAGCAATATTTTAGTTTTGTTCATTTGTAAATGTGATATATTATTAAGTACTTGGGTGCAAGAACAAACAACATATGTTTAACAATTGTATGTAAGTCTTACTCACTACCAATTACAGGCCACATACTTGTTCATATAAGTAATAACACATAACAACATATTTTTCTTAAAAGTGACAACATTTAATACGCATATCAGTTTGATAATATTATATGAACATTATGGATACATATTATGCTTAATATACTTTGTATGTCAGCCTATTGATTAGTGTTTTGCCTCTTTGAGTGAACTATTTGCCAACCTCACAAACAATCTTGTTTATTGTAATAACAAAGATAAATTAAGAAATTCTAATTTCAAGTGGAATTAACATTTCCCTAATTTGGTTAACTTTTGAAATAAAATCAATGCAGCAAAAAAAGGTTTTTAGCAATTTTTTTAACATCTTAGAGTGCTCTTAAAAATGCTAATTTGGGACCCATCAGTGAAAATATTATACCAAATCTGCAAATGTCCACTAAAAAGGCACTGACACAACATGTCTGACATACATATGTCATTGTTTACATATTTTTCTATTTTAAAATGTGTTAAGACATATACATGTATATTTACATAATTACACAAAATTATGACGCAATACAATATTTTAGCCTTAAGATGCTGAAAAATCAGCTTAATATCATTAACACGCTTAGGACTGACATCTCATGTGAAATAATAAAAGTAACATTAGACAATCTTCGTCATCGTCACATGAGAACAAAATAAGCAAAGTACTTCTTTCAAATGTACCACATAAAGAAGCCATTAATATGAGTGTAACAGCCATGCATTTTAACTGAATCAATGTCAAAGGATAATATATCAACACATGTGACCTCCCATTTGGACAGATGGATGATGTATGTATCGCCATACTAGGGTCATTGTGTTATTTGTTTTGTTTCGTGGCATCCTCTGCAGTTTCAATGTTCAGTGAATATAAATTTACATGATAATACTTGTTCAACTGATTGTGTACCATGTTTGGTCCAAGCCTACTTTTTTCTGGCACTGAATCAGTTAAGCTTGTTGGCTCGTGATAATCGTCATGTGTTCACATCCTCTTAGATGTGGGGATTAAAACAAAAGTTGACTTTAGCTCACACATTGACCCAGTCTACAATGGGTACCTAGCAATCTTGTGGGAAGCAAAGGCAGCCTGTATGACATTGATCTCATCACCAATTGTGTGTCGACGGGTCTATAAAACTATGGGATTGTAGTGCGTTAATAAATATTTGCCCTCATTCACATTCAATTTTGTTACAAGTATCTGTTGCATCATTTAAAAAATTTTCCTACCATCTTATATTTAATCCCACCCAAGGAAAATGTCTTTGATAGGTCCAAAGGCAACTGAAATAAATGAAAGCGGCACAGATTCTTTGATTTTTTGGCAAAAATGTGTTGAATTCACACTAAAAAAATTTGTTTTACACTAATACATGTCCATTCTGGTAACGATGCAAGGCACTATCTGACATACTTCTCATAAGTAAATCCTCGTGCACCATGGAAAATATTCATTATTGGACACTGATGTTTCTGTGTGAAGATGTAATACATTTCATAATATGCACTTCATCTCTGACCCGTAAATTATATACGACATTTAAACATTGACATCTGCTGTACAATCTCCAGAACAAAAATTTTTAGGTGTACATAATGATAAGCTTATATGCTAAATTTCATAAATTTCCCTGAATTGTTTATTGAGTTATAGATTTTTATACGGGGACAAACATTTGTGAACGCACTATAGCATCATATACCCAGTACATCTCACAGTGAGGAAGAGGGTTCTTGACTTAAAGCAGCTGGTGTAATATTGGCCACACAGGCCACATCATCCACCAAATCCCAATGAATCTAAAAATATGAATTTAGCACAAAATACTCAGTATGCTCCATCGTACAAAAAAAGACCCTTTTCTTGCTTACATTTCACTTTCTTTTCTTTCTTTCAAAGTCATCCATGCCAAAACATATATAATTACACCCTGTTTTTGTTTTAACACAGTCAATGTAGTTTTCCTACATGTAACTGCTCTGTTTCGTATAATTACAACAGCACGTGAGTATTTACAATGTTCTTATAACTGAAATTAAAAAGTGTCACACACTTTAGTTCTCCTGATTTAGGAGTTAAAATGTGTATTTCAATGCAATTTTTGTTATAAGCATGAGGACTAGAAGAGATCAAAGCACAATCATCATATTTATAATCTGGAAAACTCTTTAATGTTTTAAAATAAAGAAGGTTAAAGTATGAATAAAATTAGTAGAACTGTGATAAAGCTGTGGAAATGTAAACATAAAATAACATGAAGTAATGCAGTTTTACGTAACACAATTTTCCGTAATTGTATTCTGTAAAGCTGCTTTACTTTGTACTGTTTTATATTGTAAAAGTAAAGAAAGACTATTGCCTAGCTCCAGAGGGATATCTTTTCCTGTTGTTATCTCCACGCTTATTGTTAAACATAGGGGTGGCAGGTCAGACCAGCCTAAAATGGGCACCAGGAAATCTATTGAGAAGTAAAGGTGACCTTCCTGATACTGACCACGGCATCCACAAGTTCTGATTGGTCTAAAATAAACATAGGCCTAGCAACGTCTGCCCAATCGCCTGAAGGCATGTAAAAGGATCTTCATTTATCGGGATAGCAAGAGTCTAATCTTTTATTTCAAGGCAAGATGTGTTGCTTTGTTTTCTTTGTGCCAATACTTGCTCAGGGAAAATTAAGCTTATTTATGCATCATTTTCTTGGTCTTCTTTTGAATCTATATCCATATATTCTTTGATTTTCTGCTCTTGCTATTAGATAATTGGGTGTTATTATTGTGAGATATCCATGCCACTTTTATTGTTATCTCTCAATAAATTTGATGCGTGATATTATGCCAGTGGTATTTCTCATGTTGTCAGGTTAGTTTATAGTGGTAGTGATTTGTTTTATAAAACAACACAATGGAAACAATGATGTAACAGGACAGTGACATAGTTTGCCTGTGATTTGTTTAAATGGTAGGTCATGCTTCTGAAGAATTAGACAATGAAAGTAGTAATAGAAAACAGAGAAGGAAGAGGATGGGAGTAAAGCAGTAGCTGCAGAAGAAGAAGCAGCAGAGGAGGAGGAGGAAGAAGAAGAAGAGGAAGAAGAAAGATGAGAAGAAGGAGAAAAATGTGAGGAAGGAAAAGAAGAAAGAAGGAGAATAAGAAGAATAAGAAGGGGAGGAGAAGGAGAAGGAGGACATGAAGATGTAGAAAAAAGATCTTAAAACAAATTAGATGTTACTATTATAAATTATTGAAGAACAAGGAAGAGGAATTGAAGAAAACACAGTATGTCTTTCAGAGATGGCAATTATTAAAACATATACATTTCAGCTGGAAAGAATCTTCAATGTTTAATACGGCCTGATCATATCGTATATGATTAAATCATGCAACATTAAAAAAAAAATAGTGCATGCCTCATTCTGTGCATACAGAATACAAAACAGTTTGGCTTGAGTACGCATAACCATCCTACAAGAAACAAAAATGATCTCGGATACCATCATTTTTATAAACACACAGTAAAACATAATCTCTAACCAAAAATATACACACTTTTAGGTCACAGGGTTCAACGTTTTGACACACTTTTCTATTTAAAGGGACACAATATATAAAACAACAACAACAATAATAATCACAGATATATTAATTACGAGGATTATGTTTCCTGTTTCAGAATGAGAAACTTTACAACAAATAAAATCACAAAATAAAAATAGAAATATGTTAATACTAATGACATAATAAATTTGATATTATTTTCAAATATTTGTGGCATGCTAAATTGAGAAATATTATGTATATGCTAGGTATTCAATCATCACATATATCACACATATTTGGCAGTATATGTAGCTCATTTGTGTTAAAAATTCAAATCAGGCATTCCATGACAAACACTGCTCATACTTGTGTGGCTTGTGAAAACAAGTCAACTGTCACAATTCATACACATCAAAACATTCATCTAAATATCACGCTTTGATTTTGATTTTTTAGTACAGTTTGTTCTCACAGTTGATTATGTGATAGAATTTGTGCATATGTTTACTTAGTTTTGATAGAACGAGAACATATGGTTACTATTTTTAATAGAATTTGTGCATATGGTCACTATTTTTTATATAATTTGTGCAAATGGTTAATATTTTTGATATAATTTGTGAATGTGGTACTATTTTTGATATAACTTGTGAATGTGGTTCTATTTTTGATAGTATTGGTGCACGTGATTACTATTTTTGATAGAATTATAACATGTTAGTAAGTTTGATAGAACTGGTGCACATGATTAATATTTTTTATAAAACAGACAATGTGCACATGAGTTAATGTGCAAAATAATGTGGCGTAAAACTCACAAATATTTGGTTCTATTAATATTACAGTTAGTTGTATATCGTTTACACAGTCAACCTCAACATTTAATTGTTTTGTAATTTATTAGGCAGTTCTTTTAAAATGTTCAGTAGTTTGCCATGGATTTCTGAGCGGATGTCGCTTAATACAATTAAAATCAATGCAAAGTGATCTGCTTCCAAGATGCCCACAGCTGATTTCTCGGTATGACTTTTTTTTTTTTTTGCATATCCTTTACAGGACATCGCTGTCAACAGCAGCATCTTTCAGCTGTCTGTTGATTTCTTGGCAAGATTAAGCTCAGTAGTTTGCCATTGCTTTCTGAGCGGCCGGCTCAGTATCCCGCAAGTCACCAGCGGGGGTCGAACCGCTCCCAGTTCCCTCCCGCTACGAGACTCTGCGTGATAAACAGGATTACGGAGAAAGTGTTGTAACCCCTCAGCCAGAGAGACCGGCTCGGTATGACTGGGAATTTGAAATTACATTTCATTATCTCTTTAGCAACAGACACTGATGTGCCTGCAGAATTTCTGGTGTAGAGATTATATGTGCTCAATAACACTGTGTATAATGTCATCAGAAATATGGCTGCTCCTCAATACTGAAGTAACTTTTAATATGAAGAATAAATTGGAAAATAACATTCTACAACATAATTTACAATCTGGCTTCTTTATATTAGCTACAAAATCGTTCTTCTTCTTCTTTTGTCTTCTATCTCACATTGGGATTGTTACTGTTGTCACACAAGTAAAAGAATATTCTAGAATAGTGTTAGTGATGGATGAAACACATATAATAGAGAAGTACATAGTGTTAAACAAATATAATAATTGAAAGAATTACTTGCTCTTAACAAGATGTCGCAGTCAACCCCAGCAATTTATGGGCAATTTGTGTTTTACTAGGCAATGCTTGCACTCAATAGTTGGCTATTGTCTTCTGGATGTCGATACCATGGAAATAATCGTAAGGGGGTCTGATTTATCTGTAGCTTATTTGGAATCTTCGGTCTTGGTATGTTGGGGAATTGTGAAACATGTTCACTGCAATGGAGAAGTACTTAGAAATAAACAAGAACATTGGTTGAAGTACTTAGAACTAAACAAGAACAATGGTTGAAGTACTTAGAACTGAACAAGAACAATTGTTGAAGTACTTAGAACTGAACAAGAACAATGGTTGAAACTCTTAGAACTAAACAAGTACAATGAAAAAGCACTTAGAACTAAACAAGAACAATGGAGAAGCACTTAGAACTTAACAAGCACACTGGAGAAGTAATTAGAATTAAACAAGAACAATGGAGAAGCACTTATAACTAAACAAGAACAATGGAGAAATACTTAGAACTAAACAAGAACAATGGAGAAGCACTTAGAACTAAACAAGAACAATGGAGAAGCACTTAGAACTAAACAAGTACAATGGAGAAGCACTTAGAAGTAAACAAGTACAATGGTTGAAGCACTTAGAACTAAACAAGAACAATGATGAAGTACTTAGAACTAAACAAGTACAATGGTGAAGCACTTAGAACTAAACAAGAACAGTGGAGAAGTACTTAGAACTAAACAAGAACAGTGGAGAAGCACTTAGAAGTAAACAAGAACAATGGTTGAAGAACTTAGAACTAAACAAGAACAATGAAGAAGTACTTAGAACTAAACACAAACAATGGTGAAGCACTTAGAACTAAACAAGAACAATGGAGAAGTACTTAGAACTAAACAAGAACATTATATTATATTATAATGTATGAGATTATATTATAATATGACAGTAAAAACCACTGGTCTATCCTGCACTACACTGTAATGTTAAACCAGTAAAATCCACTTTTGTAATTTTCATTGTAATATTCAATTATCCACAAACCACTTCTGTTGATTTCATTGTAATATTATTTAATTAATGAAATCAACGTCATATAGAACCTGTTTTGCTGTATGGAGAGAATCATAGATTGTAAATGAACAAATTAAGAAGCACTTAAAAAGAAATGAAGATGTAATTCTGGAAATAAATGTTATGAATATCTTGGACTGTCAGAGTAACTAACTACAATAGCCTGGAAGAAGTTAGTGAAACTAGAACATTATATACAATCATATGAAAGAGACAAACAGCATTCTTTGGTCATGTGAAGAGAAGAGAGGCATTGGACAATATTACAATGACTGAAAAAAATCAGTGGTAAATTAGACTGAGGTAGACTGATAGAAATGATGCAGCTTGAGATGGTGGCATGGAGGAGTGTCATCGGCAGAGTTGATCCAGAACACCAAGGACTGAGATCTGTGGAGAGACATGAATGCCAACTCGGTTGGCAGGGCACTTGCTGATGATTCTGTCATTCAAAAGCCACCTATGAATATTTCATAGTAATATTCTGTCATTCAAAAACCACTTTTCACTTACACATTCAATCGCAATGAAAAAAAGAACATCATTTTGTGTATGTTCATGTACATATATACATATAATACAGTATACTATTTTCAGACAGCAGCGACAAGCAGGCTGTCTTATGAGTAAAACAAACATGACCAGAATGCAACAACCTGAACTATTCTTTAAGTTCAGGGTCTATGAAAACATACATTTCCAGATTGTTCTTTAGGCTCAGGTTCCATTTCAAGAAGAGAAACAAAACATTTGTAATACAAGACATTATAAAGCTCTTTGTGCTATCACATTTCTCTGTAACTGTTTGTTTATTCATCTGCATGCTGTTCTGCATCCTTTGAAAAGACAAAGTTCAAGAGCATGTCATGGATTTTCTGCTCAGGTCATGCAGGTCTACAAGGAAATGAACAGGCTGATAGACTGGCTGGTGCTGCTCCTTATACCGTCAAACTAGATCAAGACAAGAATGAGGTTGTGAAGACTGTCTGGGATCGAGTGGAAAGTGCAGCAAAATAAAGGACCTGCACCTGGAGAGATTGATCCAGCGGGAAGTAAGCAGGAGGTCTGGTTGACACTTAACCCACAGAAGAAAATATAGGTGGACTTTCAGTCAGGCTGCCACTAGTACCATCAGCACAGGGGCTCTTCACTGGCTACTGAAGAAAGGAACGGAGCACATCAGGGAATGTCCTGAGTGCAATGATTTTGATTCATGATTTCATGTTTCTGCATGATTTATTTTTGTATGCAAAGTAGTTGATTTTGAAAGCTATGTACACATTTTCATTATGAAGTCTGACCTGTTCAGCCATAATTTCATGTCTGTGAACTATCATCATTTGCCATGCTGATAAGTGTGGGCGGTCATGTTTCACCATCTCACATGATCACCAGAGTTGTGGATCAGCTCTGTGGTCTTGTCCTGACCATACCACACGACCAAGCCATCCAGTTATTTACTTCTCTGTCTTCCCCTTGTTCTTTCCCCATCAGTCTTGCCAGTTGTCACCAAGTTCCTAGTCTATTTCTTCTTTTAATGTTCCAAAACATTGTGACTGTCTACATCTAATTTCTCTAATTAGTTTACGGTTATCATGTGCTTCTTGTAGGATTTGCTAATTGGTTTTTCTGTCTGTCCACGGTATTCTTTGCATTTTCCTCAGAAACCACATCTCCACTGCCATTAGACGTTTTTCAGCTCGTTGTCCACATTTCACATCCATACAAAAGTACAAGTTCTATGTAGCACTTCAACACTCTTTTTCTTGTTGCAACTGATGTCTTTCTATTGGTCAGTATGGTGTTCATCTTACAAAAGGCTACTTTCGCTCTAGTGATTCTGTGAATCATGGGCACTAAATAACAAGAACAGAAAGAAGTCATACAAATGTGGTGTTTTCTCCCTTTCTTTCTAGAAAACTAAGAATCAAATGGACAGTCAAAAAGATCAGTATCAAAGTATGACCACAGGCAAATTTACAAAATCAAATAGGTATCCTTATAAGGACAAGTAAATTATCATTTCTGGGTCATGCTTTGAGATGAGAAGGTTGGGAGAAATGGGCGACAAATGGTACAACTAAAGGTTAAGTGAAGAGATTGATGAGTGGCGTGGTAGATGATCAGTAGCTGAACATATCCGGAATATGAAAGATAAATTTTTGTGGCATGGCACATGGTCATGATTCAAATACTATGAATTAAACTAAATTAAATTTTAGTTTAGTTTAGTTTATTTCATTGACTAATGAAGGCATATTTCATTGACTGATTAGGACATTTAGTGTGATTCACTACCATGAACATATGTTTAAAAATCAATATATATTTTTATGATACTTCTCTATGTGACCTAATTAGTGACCTAATTATATTTGCATAATATAACTCTTGAGGCATGATTTTGGTTGGATAAACCTGAAAAGATATAATTATTATTTTGTATTCTGTACCTGAAAAAGAGGTCAGGAATTTTGTTGAAACAGTTTGTTTAATTAAGTTTAAAGGCCAGGAAATTCTTTCTCTTTATTTTCCTTCCCTCCCTCCCACTTCTCTTTATCTTTATATATAATAAATGCAGAAATAATTGAAGAGCTTTCTTAATCAACTGATAAAATTACAAAGAATAGAAAATTAATCATAACAACTGTATAATCAGCACATTATAATAAAAGAACTAAAATTGGTATAAACCTAATGATAAGAGACCAAAAAGCTTTATCCTGATTAAAAGAGAACAATTACTTTTTAAGAGAGAAGATATAGATGTAACTCAGAAACCAAAACTTTGGGAATATGTCACATATTTTATGGAACAAATATGTGCCACTAGAAGGAAAAATAGCATTGATAAATGAAAAACACTATGGTGTATGAGACACATACATAGCTCATTCTTCAGATTCTTATGCCAGGAGACAAAATAATTAATCAAATAAGGGAACTAATATTCATTAAAGACAAACAATGAAAAGACAGTTAATTACATATGTATCATTGACATTTGATAAATGAAATCTTGACATTTGAACCATGCAATGCTAATGATAAGATATGAAATGACATTTTTATCACAGGCATATGATAAGATAAATAATAACATCTGTACGATAGACATGATACAACTAATGACATTTGTATCATAAATACATGATTAAGTCTGATGTCATCTGGATAATACAAACATGCAAAATCTAATGAAGACACATGATGGGACACCTAAAGCAGGTCACATGGTCCAAGGGATAAGAACGCTCACTTTTCAACTTCCCGTGTGCTGATGCCATGGTAGTGGGTTCAACCCGTATGCTGGTCAGTTGAACTATGATGTTGACTTCTCATCATTGACTTGGGGATGTAAATTACAAGTACCTCAGAAGTCGGAGTGGGTTCGCTTGATGGCGAGGGACACTGGTAATAGGGAAAGCTAATCCACACGCAAACATTAGTCCAGTGCACTCCCCAATTGTGGCAACTACAGGGTGTATTTTTAATAACTGTGCAGTGTTTGAAAACATTGCCGGTCCAAGTTTTGCTTTTACCTATTATGTTGCATGAACTTTACAGAGGGTGAATACAAAACTTGGACCGGCAATATTTTAAAACACTACACAGTCATTTTAAATACAACCTATACAAGAAGTATAGCACATGTTTGGACCACACTTGAGTTTAAAGTGAATGAATGAAAAACACACACAACATAATGACGTATGTATCATTAACACAAGCTTAAACAAATGACATTTGTATCAAGCTTAAACAAATGACATTTCTATCAAGGATGTATTTTTAAACTAATGCCATTTGTATCAGTGACATGATAAGATGCCTAATACACAGGATAGGACACCTCATAGTGAGTTTGGCAGTGCAGTGGTTAGCATGCTTGCCCATGATCTAATGGTTGAATTATGTGTTTGAATCCTATTGAGGTGGAAACTTTTAAAAAGTGACCTTGACTTCCAGAATGAGCAAAGCTAAAATGGGTACCAGGAAATTTCTGGGGACTAAGGATGGCCGACATGACACTGACCAAACTGGCAATTGAGCGCCGATTATTTTATAAAAACACGAGCCTAGTGTCATTTACCCTATATGCCTTAAGGCATGGAAAAGGATTCTTTACTAAGGCACCTATAATGTTTGTATAATGGGCTTACGATAGAAAACACGTACACAAGGTTACTCTATCACAAACACAATATCTGTATCATAATAGCAAGTTTAGAAAGAAAATAGACTGTTTTAACATAAAAGAAAACAATAGCAGCATTAAAACAGCACACAATACTACACCCAACACAAATTTGGTATCCTCGTCTGAAATTTTTCAACAGAATAGCTCAGAAGCAGATTTAGCAGACGTCAGCCCAAGCCAGTGTGATATTCCATAAAGGTGAAGGTAAAACTATGCCCTAAAGAATGCCTTACTGTTGGTCCAAGGTCCAAGGTTTTTGTAACCAAGTTCACACTTTTGCCTCGTATCTGTTGGATTGCACACCTGGAAAACTAACCCTGGAGCTTACATTTTGTGTTGAATTTGGAGTTATAAAAGAGTTGTTGATTTTTTTGTAGTTTGGTCCCAGTCCATTATTGTTAATTTGATGGACTGGAGATGTAGAAATATTGGGCACAGGAGCATAGCCATTGTGCTTTGAACCTTTCTGTTTCCATAATTCAGAACCATCATCAAAATAGTCGGGATTTGAGACGGCCACCGGTAAGGCCAGTTTTTTGTCTGGGTGGAGGGAATGGGGGTTAATACTGCTTGTTGTACTGGGAAGTGAGCCTGTTGGGGCTTCACTCAGCTGATCCAGCATGTGTTCCATTTCATTGGAGAATGGATCATCATCATCCTCCGGAAATTCTTCTTTCTCATTTTGATAGTAGCCTGAAATGTAAGGAGAATACGACACAATATTAGTTCTGTTTCAATAAGGAGACATGTAGGGGGAAAACAGATGGGAGGTAGAATGTATCACAATATTAGTTCTGTTTCAATAAGGAGACAACATATGGGGAAAATAACAGGGAGAGAGAATGTGTCACAGTATTAGTTCTTTTTTTAAAAAGGCGACATATAGGGAAATATCAGGGAGAGAGAATGTGTCACAATATTAATTCTGTTTTAATAAGGAGACATGTATGGAGAAAATAGCAAGAAAAAAGAATGTGTCATGAAATTAGTTCTGTTTGAATAGACAACAGAAGGGGAAAATAACGGAGGGAGAGATAATTTACACCTGACAGCAGTAGAAACAGGATACCTGGCTTATGATAGACTGACATTGTGGAAGACTCCTATGTGCACTGGAAGATGACGATGAAATAAATATGAAAAAAACCCAATGACCAAACAAACTTTATTTCAAAGGGTTAAGAATTGGGCACACAGGCCCATCTAACATTCTGCCCTTCTATCACTCTTTTTCATACTTTATTTCATCCATACAACACTTATAGGCTAACAGAGAACAATAATATCAATATATGGATTATAAAGGCATGGGAAATGTGCAAAAGTCATTGGAACATAACTCACTAATTTTATTTATTGATGTAGCAATTGTTATTAGCTATGGGGACCATACTGTTCTACCAATAGGGGACTGACTATTATATTAGAGCTTTATTATTGTTATTCTTATTATTATTAAAAGGGAAGGTATTCTGCACTGAGATAGCGTTCAAAAATGTTTGCGATTATATGTATAGGGTTTAGTGATGTCTTTGATTTCTTGTAGAAGATTGTTCCACAGCCAAGCTGTGGAGTATGCTAAGCTTGTTTTGTATAAGTCCATCCTAGGCTTCGGGGCATGTAATATATTTAGCCAATTGCCATGCCTTGAATTATATTTAAACAAAGGCCAAAAGTAATTTGGACTACTCCGATGTAGGATTTTGTGAATTAGTTTGGCCATATAAGAGAGTAAGCATCTGCAGAGTAGTAGTAACTGAAGGTGTTTATGTAAGATAGAAACAATCAAATTCTGGTAACTGAAGGTGTTTATGTAAGATAGAAACAATCAAATTCTGGTAACTGAAGGTGTTTATGTAAGATAGAAACAATCAAATTCTGGTAACTGAAGGTGTTTATGTAAGATAGAAACAATCAAATTCTGGTAACTGAAGGTGTTTATGTAAGATAGAAACAATCAAATTCTGGTAACTGAAGGTGTTTATGTAAGATAGAAACAATCAAATTCTAGCTAGTTACCCGTGCTCTCAAGATGCAGATATGCCAGAGATTGGGCGGCAGCAGCTGCAGCACCTGGCCGCAAGTAGTCCTCCTCATCAACGGGAAGAATAGTGGTTGGTGGTATCTTTGAGGATCTCAAAGCTTTTGGATAGTCTTGGAAGCTTCCGCCATTAAAGATAGGAACACCAGGCTGACCCCACTCGATTTCCTCTGGGGAAAACAAAGATTCAAGATCTACTTTGATTAATCATCATTACCAGCTTGTGCCATGATGATAAGTATGGACGATCATGGTTCGCAATATCACATGATCACCAATCACATGATCACCAATCACATGATCACCAATCACATGATCACCAGAGTCGAGAATCAGGTTTATGTTCTTGTCATGATTATGCCATATGGCCAAGCCAACCAGATAATTATCACTCTGCCTTCCATTTTCTCTTTTCCATTATTTTTTGTCAGTAGCCACTAGGTTTTCAACTTTATTCCAACTTATAACTTTCCCAAAAATTTGTTTTGACTGTCTACATCTAATTTTTCTAACTAGTTTATGGTTTTCCTTTGTTTCTTGTAGGACTTGCTCATTGGTTTGTCTGTCCATCCATGGTATTCTTTGCTTGTTCTTTGATCAATGATAGTTGTTAAACTAAACAGATAAATATTTCTTTCAAGATATCTTCACTATACTATTTATCTGTCTAAGGTGCACTAATAATACGTCTAAAAAAACCTATCTCTGCAGTTTCCATATAATACCTTGCTAGTCTGCAAATTGTCCATTTTCTCCTTCGTACATCAGGCTTGGCCCTAAATAGGCACTGCTTTATTTACTAAGACAATAAACGGAATATTCCATAGATTAATCATTAGTCGCAGTTCCAACTTTATGGCAAAGAGCATCCCATAATGCTACATTCCTGTGCCAGTGAATATCACATAAAATGCTCCTTATTGTCCCATATGAAAAGTTGAACAGACAGTAGTTCAGACAAACTAACAGCACATACAGGCATGCATAAGGCTGCTGCCAGAATGCCAACACAACAGTCTGCAATTAAAACTGCAGCTCATTGTCAATGGAAGCAGCAGTCACTAGAAAACCAGCAGTTTTACATACATTACTGCATAAGTCAAAACCAGCCGGTACAGCAACTGGCTGTACACCATTTTTATGAACATCCAGTTCACAATACAACAACCACGGACTGATGCAAAAACATTCCATATGAAATCAACAGCTCACAGTCTTGCTCCACATACTTAACTCAGTAACTGGGTGACAGAACCATGAACTACCAGTCCAACATGAGGAAAATGATGAGCAAACTGTAGTCACAAGCAAAAACTCTCCAGAGGCCTAAAAAGCTAAACAGCCAAACCGTAATATTGGACTGGAAGTCAATTTATTCCATAGATATAATACACATGTAAAGTTATTTAAAAACCTCTGCAGTTATTCCATTGACTCACCTCGATCACGTGAGAACTTAATTGGATCCGAACTGTACCTAGAGCTAATACCATCATGTGGAGATTCTCGCTCTTGCTTGGCTCGAGCTGCGGCTGTCAGATGCCCATATTTCTTCTCCCGAACTTTCTGACTGTCACGTCCTTGATTGGTTCCTTTAGCTCCATCTGGAGTGTTGATGTGATTGGCGTGTGCAGATGGAACCTGTAGCAATTAGAGTTTACATTATAGTTAACAATAATGTTTATATTACAGTTTACATGATAGTTTAGATTATAGCATATATTACAGTTTTTAGTAAGTTAATATTATAGTTTATGTTAAAGATAATATTATAGTTTATATTAATGTTTACATTATAGTTCACATGGATGTTTACATTATAATTTATGTATAATCTACATGGAAGTTTACAGTATAGTTCACATTATAGCTTACATTACAGTTTTTTGCAAGTTTAAATTATAGTTTATGTTAAAGATAACATTATAATTTACATTATAGTTTACATTATGATTTATGTTATAGCTTACATGGAAGTTTATATTAAAAAGATTGCAGTTACAGCTTACATGAAAACCAACATTCCCATTTTAAATTATAGTTTACATTAAACTGTACTTACACTATACAGTACATTTACATTATTGTTTACGTTTACTTAGATATATCTCATAATAAGTCTCTCTCTCTCTCTTTCTCTCAAAGAGAGAGAGAGAGAGAGAGAGAGAGAGAGAGAGAGAGAGAGAGAGAGAGAGAGAGAGAGAGAGAGAGAGAGAGAGAGAGAGAGAGAGAGAGAGAGAGAGATGTTTGTGTGTGTGCTGGCGTGTGTGCGTAATCCGACTTTCACAAACAGGTTTAACTCTTAGTGTGTGTTAAAAAGACCTTTTCTGAAGCTCATATTTGGAAACAAATTTCAGATCAATATAGGTTTAACAGTCATTTTAAGAACACTGCTTCAGATCAGCTTCAAGCTGCAACAGGTACCTGGACATTTGCTGGGAAGTAAAGATGGCTGACAAGACACTGACCACATTGCCCAGTGAGCACCAGCTCATCTAGAAATATGATAACAGCACCATGTACCCAACACAACAACACTGATCTGTTTGACCTCCTTAAGTCTCTGTGACAGAGTGATCAGACTGTATGCTTTACCTCATGGATTCATTTTCAAACTGCTTTGTTCAGACAGTTCACAACTTCACAGCAAAGGGTCGCTCTATTATGCTCCGTCCCTGTGCCAGTGAATATCACACAAAATGCTCGTCACTGCCACATGTGAAAAGTAGAAGAGACAGGAGTCTCGACAAACCAACAACCTGCACAGGTATACTATGCATAATGCCGCCACCAGAATGCCAACATAAAAGTCTGCCACGAAATACAGTTCATCGTCGATGGAAGCGGCAGTCACTACAAGCAGTTACACAATACTGCATGAGGCAACCCAGTTAGTTCAGCGACCAGCCGGCCACCATTTTTCTGAACTTTGTTCAGAACATGTGGCAATTATTCCATACCACTGGAGCTATGAAGTTCGTATTTTGTGTGATGTTCGCAGCAGATTACTTCCCTTTCTGCAGAGAGAGAGAGAGAGAGAGAGAGAGAGAGAGAGAGAGAGAGAGAGAGAGAGAGAGAGAGAGAGAGAGAGAGAGAGAGAGAGCCAGACAGGGCTGAAATGTGGGGAAATAGAGTCAATCCTGTTACCTTTAACCTGAGCCTTGAACTATGTCATTCATGATATGCCAAAAAAAAATAAAATAAGACAACTTGATCAAAGTGGGCTACTTACTGCCAAGTTTTGATTTTGTTGTCTGTCGTAGGACCACATAGCCGAGTTGGGTCTCTGCTGTTCAACGGGGCACAGATACTCCTCTGCTTCCATCACACTTTCTGAACCGTCGACACTAATTCCATGCACAAGTTCATTCTTGTCATAGGAAACACTGGGCAGCCGCATCAAAGCATCACCCTGGAGGAAAGAAAACAAGTGCACTTACATAACTATCACCCATACTGAAACATCCAAATATACCCATGTCCGCAAAACGACAGATAATAAACAGCATATTCACACCAACCCTATGCTATCAATCTCAAACTTGGACATTATCCAAATCACACTTTTGAAAAATCAACACCAGTGAGATAAGATGCCTGAGGAGAGCTGCCAACTTAACAATCCGAGACAGAGTGAGAAATATTGTTATCAGATAGACAGTGAGATCAACACCTTGTGCCACATTTATTGAAAGACAGAAGATCAAGTGGTTTGGCCATCTTGTTAGAATGCAACACCATCAACTACCATCA
Source organism: Cepaea nemoralis (assembly GCA_014155875.1). Lineage (NCBI taxonomy): Eukaryota > Metazoa > Mollusca > Gastropoda > Stylommatophora > Helicidae > Cepaea > Cepaea nemoralis. Next base: position 821,290 of record JACEFZ010004774.1, on the reverse strand, counting down.
CTGGCCCTACATCAAAGATCATATGCGATAAGAGCAAGAGGACGCCCGAGAAGAAAATGAATTCACGACATCAAAGATATTGTACAATCACACGGAATGACATTACCAATGCCATCGGGTGTTGAAACGCCAACTATTCCACCTCATGACGCTTGACAGCAAAAGTGGAATCTGATGATAAAGATATGATGATGATGATGCCTGTATCGCATAAAATTAAGTTAAGGACCCTTTTATGCACCTTCAGGAGCACTGGGCATACAGTCCTGACCCACATTTGTATAGACCAATGGTCACTCAAGGCATGGTGTGGTCAGTTGCTTGCCAGTGGCCTCCACTACCCAAGACATTTCTAGGTACATATTTGAGTCTGGCTAGACATGGCAGCCAAGGTCAATATGAAATATTCAAATCTACCCTGTTGTGGATTGGTCTTTTGAAACGCCTGTGATTTATTAATTCGGTCAACAGATGCCTGAAGAAGTTGGATGTATCGACCAAATGGCGTAAGTATCAAACATACACAATGCAATTACGTCCAAAACAAAAATTGTGGATGAAAGAGGAAGAAGAACTCATGAAACCAGGCCTGGCAGGTGAGCTAGGTCAACCCCAAAATTGTCTGTTACCCATGTTTATGAGGATGGGTTGACCCCAAAATTATCTAGTACCCATTTTTATGAGCCTGGGTCAACTCCCAAATTTATCTAGTACCCATTAATAGAGTTCCAGCTTGGAAACAACAAAAACAAACTCACGTATTGATGTAAATTAAGTAACAGTCCCCTTTACACTTCCATGCTAGCCCCATAATCGTAAAGACCAACCGACACTGGTGGCTGATGTGGTCAGTTTAAACAGTGATGCCATACACAATATATTATGTTTCAGTTCACTAAGAGAATACATTGTTTTCATTTGTACAGTATAATTCTGGTTGACTTTACTTGCCTAGACATTTTCTTGTACCCGTTTTAGGCTGAGTCAGCCTGGGAGCACTGATTACTTTACTTGCCTAGACATTTTCTTTTAACTGTTTTAGGCTGAGTCAGCCTGGGAGCACTGATCACTTTACTTGCCTAGACATTTTCTATTACCCGTTTTAGGCTGAGTCAGCCTGGGAGCACTGATCACTTTACTTGCCTAAACATTTTCTATAACCCGTTTTAGGCTGAGTCAGCCTGGGAGCACTGATTACTTTACTTGCCTAGACATTTCCCTTTAACCGTTTTAGGCTGGTTCAACCTGGGAGCCCTGATCAATTAAAAGATTTGAAATGGCCCTGATGAAGAATTATGTGGAATCTATAAGAATTATGTGGAAACTATAAGAATTATGTGGAAACTATAAGAATTATGTGGAATCTATAAGAATTATGTGGAATCTATAAGAATTATGTGGAAACTATGGAGATGAGGTTTTGTAGAATGAATGATGAGAACACATTGGATGGTAAGACAGAGTAATCTTGAAGATATCTTGAAAGAAGTTCACTCACAAAGAGAACGGGAACTCACATCACAAGAAGATAGTCTATATTCTTAAAAATGTCGTGAGAAAGGGAAATCTGATGTTAGAGGGGAAGAGAGGCAGGAGAAGACCAGGAGAGAAGATGCTGGACAATTTGACATCACAGTATAAGAGTTGTGTTGAGTTGAGCTAAGAACCGACATCACTGCACTCAGGACATTCCCATACGCACTCCGTCCCCTCATTCAACAGCCAGCAAAGAGCCACACAACTAATCGTTCCCACCGCTATCTTATTCAAAGTTCTCCTGGTCTTCCCTCTAAGTTTTGAGATTCTACCAGAACCCCTGCTCATCCCCTGCAAATCTCATCTTTTCCACATACAGGTTCTCAATCTGTACCCACACCTTCTCCACCTGGTCCCACAGGTGCATGACCCCTCTCCCTTGTCCATAGGTAATCGACCACCAAGAGGTGCATTCCCTGCAGCCTATCAGCCTATTCATTCCCCCTGTACTCCCACATGGCCAGGGCAAAAACTCCATACAATTCTCACAATCTGTGACCTCTGAAGCGAGGTGAGCCATTCCACACAAAACATTCCTTTCTCCACCTTACTAAGCATACTCTTTGAGTCCATGATGAAGACAATGTGTGTTGCAGTGGTCTCCTCTACCCAACGGAATTCTACAATGACTGCTTCCACCTCCATTAAAATTGATTTAGATCAAATTCTAGGCCACAGGTACGGCAAGCAAGTTATATACTGTTATGAAAATGACGTGTGAAAACCATGTGTGATATTTGTATAATAAGTAAAATATGAATAAAAACAAAAATTGTACATCATAGGCAATAAAAGAAAATAAATAAAATAAACCGAACTTGCCTCAATAACCAAGTAGCGGCCAGGATCTCGCGACATCTTTGCAAATTCTTCTTGAAGTTCTTTAAATGATGGCCTAGAATCGGCATCAAGCATCCAACCTAGCATGATGAAATGTTAAAATATTACAGGTAAAGAATTTGATAATCTTTTAAACAAATCTTAAATAAACTTTTGCAATTAGTAATATATAATTTTAAACTTATATTTAAATACACGATTCACATATTTACTGCATTCAACTTTTCATATATGAGTTGTAATCATGGAATAATAGTGCTTCAAGCAACACTGTAATTCATTTTTCAAATTTGTTCTACATACAAAGTGTAGTTAGACTTTACAAACACTCGGTGTGTGTATATATATATATATACTTCTGCATCTTGTCTTATTCAAGATGAATTGAGGTAATTCCTCTGAAGTAAACTAGGCAGGCCCAGAGAGGGATCATGCTCCATGGGCAACATATTGTCTCTACAATCGAAGCTTTGTGCTATTGAGATGTTATTATCCCTTATTTTAAAGCACAATGTAACAAACTATCATCTATCAAGACAGCAAGGTGCCATTAGTAGCTTTAAGATTTGTTACCTGCTGGTAAACTTATCCTTGGGAAGACAATGTTGTAGTTTCCCTTTGACTTCCACATACCAAGTAATATATAAAATGGAAAACAAACTTACATTTCACCATGATCATATACACATCAATGGTGCAGATAATTGGCTGCTGAAGACGCTCTCCCTTCTCCAGAAGAATGGGGACATCTTTAGTCCTCACGCCATCATATGGTTTTTTCCCAAGGGTAAATAACTCCCATATAGTTATGCCTGTTGAATAAACGATGTGTCGTTAGTCTGTTGTATGTGTGTGACATGAGGAGGCTACAAGCTAAATTTATTATCAAACATCTGATATACTCTATAGAAGATTGGAATATTGTATACACATGCTGTATGGTTTTTTTTTCCCAAGGGTAAATAACTCCTATTTAGTTAAAAAAAAATGTTAGTTGCATACCCTTTACATGATGTGGCAGTCAACCCCAGCATGGTTTGGTTGTTTATGATTTCTTGGCAAGTTTACATTCAGTAGTTTGCCATTGCTTTCTGAACGAGTGGCACTCATAACTTTGTATGAGAAACAACACATTTTTGTTAATTAAACTTGAAAAGTATTGAAAACTGGAAAGCTTGGTGAGAAAAGAGCAAAGGGAAGGCAGAGAGATGAATACCTGGATGGCTCAACCACATGAAATAATCAGGATAAAACCATAAATCTGACCTGAGACTGGTGATCGTGAGACACTGCGAACCATGACCACCCATGTCAAGGTTCACCATCTCTCACAATCACCCATGCCTATCAGCCTATCAACATGATGATAATGATGACATTTTGGCCTTCCATCCTTTAAAAGATAACAAAACAGACTCAAAATGCGTACCATAACTCCAGACGTCACTCTTGTGCGTGAATATTCTGTGAAGAATGCATTCCAATGCCAGCCACTTTATAGGCATCTGTGGATGAAGTGCAACAATAACAGCTTTTCAATTTTAGGCCTTCAAATGCTTGGGCAGGTAGGTATATGAGAGATGTATGCAAGTTTAGGAAGACAAATGTCTGGCATATATAAGTAGATGAGAGGCATAAGGTTTAGAAAGATAATGTTTAGAGAGATAACATTTAAAGAAATCAAGTTTAGGGAGATGCATTTAGAGAGATAAAGTTTAGAGACATAAAGTTTAGAAAGATAGTTTAAAAATATAAAGTTTAAGAAGATAACATTTAAAGACATCAAATTTAGAGAGATAAGTTTAGAGACAAAGTTCAAAGTGGAACACCCCCCCCCCCCCCCCCCCCCCCCCCCCATCCCCAAGAAAAAATAGAATAATATGTATATAATGTTAGTTATGCTTGGTATATTAAAGATGTGTACAAGTTTAGGAAGACAAATTTCTGGCATACATAACTAGCTAAGAGGAATAAGATTTAGAGAGATTATCAAGATGCAGAAACAGGTTTATAATTAATTTTTCCCATCATCCTTCTATAGAAATTGACACAAACAAACATAAACTCTTACCAGTCCACCTGATGAGTGATATTCCAGTGAGTCTGAGTCCAGTAGCTTGGCCAGGCCAAAGTCGGTAATTTTCACCTGGCTGGGGGTCTGAACTAAGACATTACGAGCGGCCAGGTCACGGTGCACGATACCTCTCTCCTCCAGGTATGCCATTCCCTGTAGCAGACGGAAAAACTAAGTCATAGGATTATCAATTTACATATTCTATATCAAATAGCTAATCACTTGTTGAACACTTATCGTGGCTTTGCACTTTATTCTGCTTAGTCCATAATCATCATCATCAAGTGCCTTGCTGGATGGAGAGGCAATAATGTTTCTTCACAAATTGTGATCACCAATGGCATGGATCAATTCGTGTGTTGACTCCCTTCCATGCCATGACATAAGAGTGTCAAGAATTTTCTCTTGCTCTTTCCAATTGTGACAAAATGTTCAAGTATTTTTCTTCTCATAATGTGGTAAAGAAATGACCTCAAAGTGTCCAGATTGCTTATTTTTGCAGTCAAATGAATTTTCAGCATTCTTCTGTATAACCACATCTCTAAAGTTTCTATGGAAGTTTTCACCTGTTTACTAATTGTCCAGGATTCACGGCCCTTTGTTAAAACTGATTCCATGTAACATGCAAGAACTCATCTTCTAATTTACAATGAAAAGGACATATTGCATAAAATGTTCTTCATTTGAAAGAATGCAGATTTTGCTTGTCCTATTCTGTTCTTTATCTCTGTGAAGCATCATCCATCTGATGTTATCCATGTGTCTAGATATCTTACATTCCTCACTTGCCCCAAAATAACATTTCATAGTCACAGATACACAGAAGTCATCAGACTTTCAATAGCTTCATACATCATGCAGCAGATCCTGTGTAGAATGTCATTCTCATCACAACCGGACCAAAAGATTCTCGATTTTCCAGTTTCCCTGTCTCAACCAGTTTCCCTGTCTCATACAGTTTCCCTGCCTCATCCAGTTTCCCTGTCTCATCCCGCTTCCCTGCCTCATCCAGTTTCCCTGTCTCATACAGTTTCCCTGCCTCATCCAGTTTCCCTGTCTCATCCAACTTCCCTGTCTCATCCAACTTCCCTGTCTCAACCAGTTTCCCTGTCTCATCCAGTTTCCCTGTCTCATACAGCTTCCCTGTCTCATCCAGTTTCCCTGTCTCATCCAACTTCCCTGTCTCATCCAACTTCCCTGTCTCAACCAGTTTCCCTGTCTCATCCAGTTTCCCTGTCTCATACAGCTTCCCTGTCTCATCCAACTTCCCTGTCTCATCCAGTTTCCCTGTCTCATCCAGCTTCCCTGACTCATCCAGTTTCCCTGACTCATCCAGTTTCCCTGTCTCATACAGTTTCCCTGTCTCATACACTTTCATGCCCAAGTTGTCTAGAAGTCATGTTGGTCGACCCCTGCCTTTCTACAAGGAACCATGTCTTCCATTGTTGTTTTTCCAAACCATTGTGATGCTTAACTTGGACAAAGTATTTCAGTTTCCTAGACGCATTATTGTTTTCTTCAGTGTTAAAATTTGGCAAAATGTTGGTATATTTCTTCTTCTTGGTCTATGGTATGCTAAGAACTTGAAGCTCAAATGCCCCAACTTTCAGATTAAAAAATTGTGAAATGATCCAGGACACATCCTTAACAATGTTACTGTCAGAGTCCGGAAAGGAGACAGAGATGCAGTGACATCGTTACGCCCGCCAGGCCACTTAGCTCCCAGAAGGGACGCCGTAACTTCGTTACGCCGCCAGGCGGATAGTGATTACCGGCCTGCAAGACTGCTGGCTGACAAGCGACCAGTGGTCAAGCCAGGACGACGCTAAACGCACGCATGCCTTGTGACGTCACCTGAGGTGAGAGGCGAGTTGCGAGTTAGCGGCAGACAGCTTGGGGACTTCGACTCGGACAGACGTGTGAAGAGAGAAAGGCGTTGTGTGGTATCTGTGCTGAAAGTCGAGTGTCTGGACATCTTGAGAGTGAGACGTTGTGAGCTGTATTGTGTAAGTGTATATTGAAACATCTAGTATATATCTTGTTGTGAACATCGTTCCGTATTTAATGTGAATAAATCCATCGAACAGTGTGTCGTTGAGTCTTACGTTAAATCACGTTGTATTTGTACTGTCTCACACTGTTAGGTGAGCGAGCCAAGTTTAAGACCCTGACATGTGTGGACGTGGTGGCATTCGTCCGGCTTTGATATGAACGTGTTTTGTTGACTAACGATTTAAAACTAGAGTTTGTAAACGTGAAATTTTTGTCAAACTTTATAGTACATGTAAATGTGATCGTGGAAGGCTCATTTTCATTATTAACTACATTGTTTAAACATGTGTAAGACTATTTGTAAACGTACAATGCATACATATTGTTTGATTTTGTAATCGTGTCAAACATTTGTGATTTGTGAAACTTGTCACCGTTTTGACCTTGTCGACAGTGTGATCTTGTCGCCATTTTGACCTTGTCGCCATCTTGTAAACTTGATGTCTATGTCCTTACTGAATGTTATCTTGATGTAAGTGATGTATCATCAATGTGGTAAAGTGTTAACATAAGTGTAGATTGTCTTTGTGCATTGAGTTGTGGAACGCGAAAAGTGTTTGGAAAGAAAGTAACTTGTTTTGAAAAAATAATTTGTTGACAGACAAACTTACGACCTACAATTACACTCAACGCCATACAAACCTAATCAACACTTAGTGACAAGCAGGCACACACCAACGAATAGACATTAATTTATTTCTCTCCAAAAACAAAGCAGGTTTTTCCGTACCATCCGAAACCTTGCCGTAGAGGTCATTCGTGGTTTTGAAGTAACGACCCTACAGTTCCTAGCCCGATTTCCAACCATTCTTCACCGCATACAGGGCACTTGAGTATATTTTTTCCTTTTCACATACTTTACCTATGCAATTTTAGGCACGCATCGTCAATAGAAATCGATTGTAAATTGTTCTTTACTAACCACTTACAACATATTTTGTGTGGCTGGTATTTCATTGACATTGTCCATCATGTCTTCATTATTTGATTTCATTGATATGGGGATAAAATTACAGTTACATGGTGATGAATTAACACAGTGGAGTGAGCAGAAATACTCTGAATACCTACTAGTACAGGAAAAAGCGGCTGAGCGTGAAGAAAGAGCAGCTGAAAGAGCATTAAAGCAGGCAGAGATGGCTGCCAAACAAGGAGAGGCAGAAACAGCTTTAAAACATGCAGAAGCTGAAAGGGCTGCCAAGCAAGTAGAGGCAGACACAGCCTTAAAGCAAGCAGAATTGTCTGAAAAGACAAAGCAAGCCGAATTAGAACTGACTGCAAAGACAAAGCAAGCTGAGATAGATAGTGAGCTGAAAAAGGCAGAAATAGCAGCTCAGAGTAAGAGAGAAGAACTGGAGTTACAGTTGAAAATGAAACAACTTGACACTGAGACTGCCATGAACAAAGAGTCTAAGAAATCTGAGAGACTGGAGAAAGAAAACCAGTACAAGAAATATCAAGGTATTGTACTTAACTATGCCTCGGGTGACTGCATCGCAGCCTTTACCCAAAATTTTGAAACTTTAATGGAACATTATCAAGTTCCACTGTCTGAATGGAATATTGTGTACATGAGGAGTTTGTCAGGGGAACCTCTTAAAGTAATTGAAACCATCCCCAAAGACCTCAGAAAAGATTACCATTATCTGAAATCTAAGATTATGGCACATTTTATGTTAGATGAGGCAGGTTACAGAGAACAATTCAGTAAGTTGAGCCCAAAACCGACTCAAACGTTCTCTGATTACCTCTGCTTAGTCCGAGATATATTCACCAAATGGACTTCAGCAGCTAAAATTGACAAGAACTATCAGAGATTAGAAGATCTAATCATTAGAGACAAAATTGTATCATCGATTCCTTCAGCATTTTCTAAATTTTTGTTAGAGAATGAATGCACCAGTGTGGATGAGATTGAAAGACGTGGTTCGGCGTACTACACAGCCAACAAACATTGCTTTGCCACTGAAGCTACTGACATTAACTTTGTAGCAGCGGCTAACTATGACAAACCCTATAGTAGGCAGAAACCTCATAGACCTACTTCTGAGAAGTTATACCATTGCAATTATTGTAAATATTCTCATCATCAGTCTGAAATGTGTGATAAAAACCCTGGCTATCATACTTACCTATTAAACATGGTAAACAGACAAGATAAGGAGCGTAAATCCTTCAAAAGTTTGCGTAAATGTTTCCTCTGTAAGGCGTACGGACACCATCGGAAAGATTGTAAGGGCAGGCATATGACCAACAAAGCAAATGCCGCCTTGTTTGATAGTTCGGCGTCTGAAGAAGAAGAGCCAGAGAAACATCCTGTGAACTCAGCACAGGCTTTTGACATATTCAGCGCAAACAAATGCTCTGTGTGTAACACCTTTTTTGAAGATGGTATTTTAACATGCGGTCATGCCATCCCTATTGCCAATGAAGAAGCTAATTTGGTAGTAGATTCAAAAGGCAGAATAAACATCCATCACGGATATGTGAATGGCAAGTCTGCCACAGTCCTTCGTGATACAGGCAGTTCACTCACTGGTCTGAAAAGAACATTCATAACACCTACAGACTATACAGGCAGACATGTAACATGCAGAACATTCTCAGGCAATATTGAGAAATACCCATTAGCATGGGCATACATTGAAACACCTTTCCTCACTGGGAAAGTAAAGTGCGCTGTATTAACAAACCCAGTGTGTGATGTAATTATTGGAAATTTACCTGAGGTGAATGATAAACCTCATGACATAACATCGCTATGTATTGATGGTAACATAACATCAACATCAAATGTCATCATTGAAAATGTCACACCACCTATTGATTGTATGGTAGCTAATGTAGCACTAAGTTCTCATGACATCATTGATACCATTGTTCCACCATCATCTGATATCATTGAATGTGTGAACGCAGTAACTAGAGCTACTGCTAGAGTGCAAGATGAAAGTAAGCAAACTGAGGCTATACAATCACTCAGCCCAGTAACACTACCTACAAACACTATGAAGGAAACATTTGTAACAGCACAAAAAGCTGATCCTTCATTGTCAAAATACTTTAATCTGATCGGCCAAAAGCCAAAGGTAACCAAGAATGCAAAATGGCATTTTGCTGTGAAAAATGATATACTCACCAGGTATTACACCAAAGGTGACAACACCACAGAGCAAACTGTTTTGCCAACAAGTTATCGCAAGTAAGCCTTACATCTTGCCCACGATATACCTCTTGCAGGGCACATGGCATACGTTAAGACCAGATCTAGATTATTGACACAGTTTCATTGGCCCAAATTTTGCAGTGACATTAAAGCATATTGCAGAAGTTGTGACACCTGCCAGAAACTGGTAAAAAAAGGTAAACACCCACAGGCAAAGTTACAAGTCACTGACTTAGCCAGTCGATCTTTTGAAAAACTATCGGTTGACATAGTGGGCCCTCTAAATCATACAACAACTAGAGGGAATAAATTTATTCTAACTGTCATTGATCAATGTAGTCGCTGGCCGGAAGCTATTCCGCTAAAGAACATAACTGCCAATGACATAATGGAAGTTTTCTTCCATATTTTTTCTAGGATGGGTTTTCCAGATACTATCCAATCTGATAGAGGCACTCAGTTTATTGCCGCATCTACTCAAGCTTTCACCAAAATGTTGGGAGTGAAGCAAATTTTCAATTCCCCGTACCATCCTCACAGTAGCGGAGTAATTGAGAAATTTAACGGGGATCTAAAGCACATGCTTGCAAAAGTAACGCAAGAGCACCCCAATAACTGGGATTTATATCTACCAGCTATTCTTTTTGCTTATCGCGAGGTACCACATGCTAGTACTGGTTTCTCTCCTTTTGAACTTATCTATGGTGCCAAACCACGCGGCCCATTGACCATTTATCACCAAATGTTAACTGACTCTACTCCAGTACTTAAACCCATATCATCATACGTATATGTTACATCATTGCGTGAAAGAATCATCAAATCATGTATTATTGCAAAGAATGCACTAAAACTATCTGGTGCTACTTATAGACAGTATGCTGACAAAGGTAACAGGACAATAACGTTGACACCTGGACAGGACGTTCTTCTTCTACTACCTAGTGACAGACGCTTATTGACTGATTCTTGGCAGGGACCTTTCAAAGTGACGAGACAGATTTCACCTGTAGACTACGAAATCCTAATAAAAGACAAACATAAAATATATCACATAAATATGCTAAGACCATACCACAACAGAAACAACGAACAAGACGATACAACAGCGTGTACAGTGATAATAGATCACGAAGACGACGATGCTAGTGACGAGATTCCAACGCCTGCATTAGACACAACTAGCTGCTTGAAGGATATCAAAATCAATCCAAAGTTAACTCAAGCAGAGACAAACAGTTGCAAACAGCTTATACAGCAGTACAACACCATCTTTTCCAACAACCCAGGACAAACAGAATTAGTACAGCATCACATCACACTTACATCAAACACACCCATAAGATGCAGACCATACACCATCCCATTGCACTACAAAGAACATTTGCACCAAGAAATAATCAACTTAGAGAAAAACAACATCATACGACGATCCCAGTCAGACTTCTCATCGCCAATGGTGATAATACGGAAAAAGGACAATACAATAAGACTGTGCATCGACTATAGGAAGCTAAATAAAATTACTGTTCTTGATTTGGAGCCAATGGCAAACACTGACAATCTTCTGACAGAACTGACAGACGCTAGGTTCTTTTCGACGTTAGATATGACTAAAGGATATTATCAGATAGAAGTAGACGAACAGAGCAGACATTTGACAGCATTTGCCACACCGTGGGGACTGTACGAATGGTGGAAACTTCCATTTGGGCTTGTTAATGCCCCCGCCACCTTCGTTCGTATGACACGACTTCTTCTTGTAGACATTCCTAACATAATTTGCTATATCGACGACATCTGTATTCACACAGAGACGATGACAGAGCACAGTAAGACGTTAGGACAGACATTTGAACGTATTAGACAGCACGGACTGACTGTAAAGCCTGCGAAAGTAGACATAGCCTACCAGGAAATAACTTTCTTGGGGTACAAAATATCCAATGGCTTTGTCATGACAGACGATAAAATTGTGTCCAAAATTTTAAAACTATCACTTCCGACTACTAAGAAACAAGTCAGAAGTCTTTTGGGATTGATAAATTACTACCGGCAGTTCATTCCTGAGTTTTCCGAACTGACCGAAGTGTTTACTAATTTACTAACAAAAGAAAAACCGGAGAAAATTGTACACAATGAATGCCTAAAAATTGCATTTAATAAAGTACTTGCGTGTTTTTCTGATAATAGTGTCAACAATCTTATCCTGAAATTGCCCAACCTTCGTTTACCTTTCAGATTGCGTACAGATGCTAGCTCCGTGGCGATTGGAGCAGTCTTGTTACAAGAGTACAATAACATACTACACCCAGTGTACTTCGTATCAAGAAAACTAAAAGCCAGAGAACGGGCTTGGTCCATTCCTCAGTTGGAAGCCCTAGCTTTAGTGGTAGGTATAATCAAATTATCCAGATTTCTTCTAGTACGGCACTTCATCGTGGAGTCTGACAGCAGCCCGTTGCGTTTTATAAATTCAGGAATACCCTCAAATCATATGGTAGCACGCTGGTCTTTGAAGCTTCAGGATTATAGCTTTGAAGTTCGACATATTCCAGGCAGAACCAATTCGATTGCCGATCTTTTGTCCCATTGTCCGACCGACCCAGTAAGCACCAATGTCTGAGTGCAGTGTGTGCAAATACACTCAGACCGACACAGCCATTATTGAGTGAATAAGTGTTTTTCTATTCACAAAAAGCTGTGCAGTGTCTATAATGTGATGTGATAGGGGTTACCCCCATTATAAATAGTATTCTTATTTTACTAATTCATGTAGTGATTGTCCTGTATAATTGTGTAGTGTGTGGTAGAAAGCGAACTTTATTAATTGTATATATTACCAACAACAACTGTGTTACATTCGCTCAAAGAACTTACCTTAAGCGAACTATCCAATGTAACAGTGACATTCTGCAACTGGATAATTCCAGGGATATTTTAATAACGTGTGCGAACGTGTAAACTGAACAGTGACAGCTACTCCATTGCAGTTAACCAAAATCCATAATATTCGGTAATGAAACACATGAACAGTCGATCGTAATCCAGAAGGTTTTGTGAAACATCTAAACACATGAACTGTAAGAAAGATACTTTCCGTAACTACATCAAACCGGAACAAGTGGGTTCTGCAAGCTTCTACATCAGCTGATTTAATGTTCGTGTGTACTTCCGGATTAGTTAGGAATTTAGAGTAAAAGTAGCAGACGACAAATAAAAGTTCATACTTTTATGACGATTCTAAAATGTTTAGGATTCTATAAAATGTAATACACGAATTGTGTGTTTATTTATTTATGTAGTGTAATCTTAGAATCATATCTTGATTTATGTATTCATATTACCGACTTTTTCTCGTTAATATGAAGAAACGTCAAGCAATGACGCTAAGAAATAATAGAATTATTGTAAATTATTGTATTTCATGAATGTTAAAATTATTTCCCTTTCATTTGTGTGTTATTACACCCCTACACAAAGGGCCATAATTTGAAATGTATCCATTAATGTGTTGCGTATAAATAGACATGATGTTGCCAGATTGTCAACACTACAGGTAGACATCTAATGAGCATGGCAAAGGGTGCCAACGTTGCAGACCAACACGAGAGCTACTGACCAAATAAGGGCAGAGTTTGAGCGTTTTATACGACTTATAAAAGTCGTATATCAGTCTGGCTAGATGGTTTTTGTGTCAAGAACCATATTATTACTTTTTTTTCAAATTGCTGCGAGGTAGATGCGTGAAGCTGGTACTACTGATCTGACTGGGTCGCAAAGGCAATTGAGGTAGTCAGCCATCAAGACGATGAAACCTGACAAGTGTTAAAGGTTGAACACCACATGTCGTTGATTGCAATGTACATTTCTTATATATTTCTATGGCATATGTGTATTTATTTGCATGTGTAAATAACAACAAAAGGGTAGACTTTGACAAGGTTTAAATATTAACCCATTATGTATATATGAGACATGAAAGATGACATCTTTCATGAAGTTGCCGGGGGAGCGTGTCAGAGTCCGGAAAGGAGACAGAGATGCAGTGACATCGTTACGCCCGCCAGGCGACTTAGCTCCCAGAAGGGACGCCGTAACTTCGTTACGCCGCCAGGCGGATAGTGATTACCGGCCTGCAAGACTGCTGGCTGACAAGCGACCAGTGGTCAAGCCAGGACGACGCTAAACGCACGCATGCCTCGTGACGTCACCTGAGGTGAGAGGCGAGTTGCGAGTTAGCGGCAGACAGCTTGGGGACTTCGACTCGGACAGACGTGTGAAGAGAGAAAGGCGTTGTGTGGTATCTGTGCTGAAAGTCGAGTGTCTGGACATCTTGAGAGTGAGACGTTGTGAGCTGTATTGTGTAAGTGTATATTGAAACATCTAGTATATATCTTGTTGTGAACATCGTTCCGTATTTAATGTGAATAAATCCATCGAACAGTGTGTCGTTGAGTCTTACGTTAAATCACGTTGTATTTGTACTGTCTCACACTGTTAGGTGAGCGAGCCAAGTTTAAGACCCTGACAGTTACCAAAAGAAATATGCATGTTCTCACACGTTTTTATTGAATGTTTGTGCTGGTGTTGTGTTACTGTGTGGTTTTATAGAAGAATACTGAAAATTAATTGGGCAGACATAATGAGCAATCTGGACATTTTGAGGGAGGCTAAGTCGCAAAGACAACTTATCACAAACATCAGAAAGAAGGAGTCATATTTTGGAAACATTATGAGAAGACAGAAACTGGAAATATGACAACTGGAAAGATTTATGGATAGAGAGATAGGGTAAGACAGTGTGAGAAAATTCTTGACAGTCTTGTGTCATGGCATGGAAAGGAGTCAACACACGAATTGATCCATGACGTCAGAGATTGCAATTTGTGAAGGAGTATGATTGCCCATGCCAGCAGGCAAGGCACTGGATGATAATGATGTGCCACATTCTCGTAATATTCTTCATTATTATATGAACCAAACAGGGCAGATTCTAGCATGTTTCATAGTTTAAAATAAAAGTAAATCACCCCTTCAAAACAATATTGTAGAAGAAAAATTATAAGCGAGTCAGATTTTAAAGTGTATTTTGATGCAAACAAATAAAATAAAAATTGGCTTGTTTTCTAGTATCCAGAATATTGTAAGAAAACCTGTACTGATGTATTCTTTGGCAATTAACTTATTTTATGGAGCTTGCCAAGTGTCACTGCAGCAAAGCTAAATCATCAACTATAGCAATAGAAATATGTTTTCTGAGGAAATTGCAAAGAACACCACGGACAGATAGAAAAATAAATGAGGCTGCCTTTCAAATTATGAGGTAAATGAGAAGATAAGAAATATTTTACCCTGGCAATCTGTGTGCACCAGTTGAGAAGAGCCTTTGAGCCAATATGCTGTGTGTTTGCCCGGACATAGTTCAGCAAATTGCCATGAGGCATGAGCTGCGTGACCAGCATCATCTGAGACTTCATGCAGACTCCCAGAATACGCACACAGCAGATGTTGTCTACACTGCACATGACACGAGCTTCTTCTAACAGTTCTGTGGACTGACTGGGAGATGTGCCTTCCTGAAGCACTTTAATGGCGACCGGGATCTTGACATTTTCTCCATGTGGAATCCATATACCCTGTAAATACATTTTAAAAACACATTTAACTGATTCAGTACTAAACAAAATGTAGGTTTGCACTAAACATGGTAGACAATCAAATGAACAAGTATTATAATGTAATTTTCTGTTTACTGAGCATTGAAATTGCAGAAGATACCACGAAACAAAACATATAGCACTATGACCCTAATATGGCGATATATTGTTCTTCTGTCCAAATGGTGTAATAAAATAATATCTGCTACATAATGAGGATATTGATTGCAGGTGTGAGAAATAAATAAAATAAACAAACGGAGTGGTCAAAGTAAAGATATGTCCTAGTTTGTCATGTCTAAACAGCTTAGCTAACAATTACTATTTATATTAATAAAGTGTTAAATTCACTATTCATTGTTGTGTGGTAATGAAACATTAAGAATGAATACAAAATGTTAAGTTAAAACTGAACCTTTCAAGAATGTGATTATAGAGGTGAATATGAAAAATACCATGGCAGAAGAAACAAAGACGGAAGAAGTATTACAAAAACTGGGATTGGAGAAAGCAGGACTGAATTTGATCAAAGCCAGAAAAATTAATGGAATTTCAATCACATACAGAGACATAGACCCTTGTCAAAAGACGCACAGGAGGGAAAAGTGGAGGGGAATTGTTCATGAGAAGAACAAAATTACATGTGGGTGGATAACTTCAAGAGATGATCCAGAAGAATTGTGTGTGAAAGCACTATGAAGTCGCAGAACAGAAGATGTTATAAATTAATTGCAGCCAACCATAATCTCATTCAGTACAGTTTTCTTAAATCCAAGTTTTTCTTATTCATTTGCAAGGAATATAGATAATAAAAAGGAATGAATAAAACCAGGTCAATGAATAACTGAACACTAAGAAGTGGAAAACATCATATGCAAGAAATCTTTAGATGGTAAGGTAGTAAGTAATTCTGACAACATGTCAACAGAGAACAAAATATAATAAACACTGGTAATAGGGAAAGATAATATACACTAAAAAAATCAGTTCAGTGCATGAGAAGTGGTAGCTTGTGTGTGGATTACACTGGAGTTCAAAGCGAGTGAATGCAAACAAAATATAATCATCATCATCAAGCGCCATGCCAGCTGGCATAGGCATTCATGTCTCTTCACATATCTCAGTCTTTGATGTTCTGGATCAAATCTGCTGCTGTTATTCCTCCATGCTATCATCTCAATCCATCCAATATCATTTCTCTTGGTTGGACTCTGCCTCTCTTCTCCTCGATCTTTCCAATCGTCATGATGTTCTTCAAAGCCTCTCTTCTCATCACATGACCAAAAAAATATATTTGTCTCTTTCTTATTGTTGTATATAATGTTCTAGTTTAATTAGCCTATTTCAGACAATCGTCATTAGTTACTCTAGCAGTCAAAGGAATTTGCAACATTCATCTTTGGAACAATATCTCTTTTGCTTCTAAGTGCTTCCTAATTTATTCACTTACATTTCAAGATTCACTGTCTTCTTCTTCTTCTTCTTCTTCTTCAGCTTTCCGAGCCATTGAGGTTCTTTGCTGCAAATACAATCCGTCTCCATTCGTCTCTCTGGTGGACCTTCTCTTGCCAGTCGTTGATTCCAAGTGCTTGTAGGTCTGTACATGTATTATCTCTCCACCGACTTCTTGGTCTACCTCGGGGTCTACGGTCATTTATTTCCTGAGTAAGCGAGTTTTGTTTCCCTATTATCTTCCATTCTTTCTATATGCCCAGCCATTGTAGTCTATTAGCCTTCATGATACCAGTGATTAGCGGGGACTTAAACAGATCATAAATGTCTTTGTTACTTCTTCTTTTCCACTCTCCACTTTGTGTATCCCTAACAAGGCTTCGTCTCCTTTCGTTGTACTCCAGGTTTCAGAGCCATACAGCACAACTGGTCTGATCAGTGTTTTTTATATTGTGATCTTGGTGTTACGAGATAGCGCATTTGATTTTAGTAGATGTTGTAGTGCATAGTATATCTTATTTCCAGAGTTGATTCTAGTTTGTATTTCTTCCCTTATGATGTTGGAGCAGTTGAAGATTGTACCCAGGTATTTGTATGTTTCCGTTCTTTTAATGGTCATATTATCTATTTGTATGTGGCCAGAGTTTTTGTGATTCATCAAAATAGGTTCTGTATAGCACTTCAGCACTCTCTTTCTTGCATTCAATGATAGTGAATTACTGCATAAAATACTTTTCATTTCTGAAATGTGGCTTTTGCTTGCTGTGTTCTGCTCTTAATCTCTGTTGTGCATCTTCTGTTTGATGTTATAAATGCTCCTAGGTACTTAAAATGATCCAGTTGGTTAATAATTTTTCCTTCCATTCCCATTTCACATTTTGGTGTCACATTTAAAAAAAGTATGAATATAAAAATAAGTTTGAAACATTGCATTTTAAAACAAAATGACTAAAATATGTTTTCCTGGAAATAATCAGCAGAAACTAACTATAAAACAATCACATGTTCACCGGTGGAACCCACTATTACCTTGTAGACTGTCCCAAATGCTCCTGACCCAATTATAGCCCCTCGGCGAAGCTCTTCTTCACTAATAATTCTCATCTGAGCCAGGTCAGGTTTAAAATTTGTAGGGGTCATTGGCTGCAGGACAAAATAAGAAAACATAATAATATGTCAGTCTTAACATCAGGAAATCGTGATCATGTAACTAGTTGACTGCAATATTTGGCATATTTATAAATTAATACTTAAAAAGTTGCACTTTCCGTAGTTTTAAACTGATGGTAAATACATTTTAAAACCTCTTTACTTTTCTGTATTTTTAATTTAAAGATTCTGTGCCAAACAAAAAGAAATTTTGAATCAAATGAAAATGAAATGGCAGAAAATGGGAAGTAGGGGTGTGTTACAGCTATGACTTAAAACTTGTTAATATTGTAGCAGACATGTTGTATTTCAATGAAATGGCAACATTTTGGCAATATATAACCCCATGGCAGAAAGTTGCTTAAGATGATTAATTATCCCAAGGCAATAAATCAGTTAGTCTTAATTTTATTGTATTCATATTAACACAGAGAGAGAGAGAGAGAGAGAGAGAGAGAGAGAGAGAGAGAGAGAGAGAGAGAGAGAGAGAGAGAGAGAGAGAGAGAGTGTGTGTGTGAGTGTGTGTGTGTAGGGTGGGGGTGTGGGGGAGGAGGGGGGGGTATCAGTGGCTGAGAGGTTATGGCGCCACCTCAGGCACAGAAGGCACATGGTTTGATCCCAACATGGGGCTTGGAGTTATGCCTGGAACTGTTGGTATCTAATGATAATGCATGCACCCCCTGATCTTTTGGGTAGTGAGATCTGACACCTAGTCTTCTCATATAAGCACCAACAACAAAAACAGGAGGCCCCAGGTGCAACTTGTACACATCCCAGGCAGTTGGAAATTGCAAAGAGTAGGTCTTACAAACAATGCCCTGGCAAAGTTGTTAGGAAAGAAAAACTATCATGTGTCGATAGATGGCAGCAGGTAAACAAGCAACATAGACCATCCTTGTCCATATCTTGAGATATATTGGGTTTATGTTACTAGCCCTGTATTTTTACAAACCAGTCAGAGCTCAATGCCTGATATTATCAATGTCTCGCTGGCCACCATTACTACCCAGAGCCCTTGCTAATACCCATTTTAGGCTAGGTCAACCTGGAGCCCAGGTCATTTAAAATAACCAGGGGAGGTAACCCAGTCAACAAATGTCTGGAGAAGCCGGATGTTTCGGCTGAAAGGTGCAAATATCACAGCTCTGCTATAAACAGGCACAAATCAATTAAATCTAAAACAACATTTCGGACAAATGAAGAAGAAGAAGGATTAAAATAAAAATGACAAAATGGCATATAGAGATAAGTTCAACAATCCCATGCCTGCAAGCAGACTCACCTCAATCTCCTCAACACCTGCGATCTTGGCAGTGTACTCAGCTGCTTTCATGTTGTTTTGAGCTCGCTTGTAGCAGAAGTAGGTCACAATAATTGCCATGGCGACTAAGATGATAGCCAGTGGAAAGGTCACACCAAGGATGATGGCCAGTTTATGTTTCTCTGCTCTGAAAGAAGCAGAACAACACAACCATTACAGTATTTCTTTCTTGGTGTCCCTGAGACAATTTGGAGGTATATATGCAGCTTTCACTAGAAGGTAATATGAAGGATACTGGCCAGGTTTTTAGAAATGTTCATGGTAAAATGTTCTGATGAATGGATTTTTTTTTTTTTTTAAACATATCCTTTACAGGACTTAGCTGTCAACACCAGCATCTTTCAGCTGTATGTTGATCTCTTGGCAAGATTACGCTCAGTAGTTTGCCATTGCTTTCTGAGCGGCCGGCTCAGTATCCCGCAAGTCACGAGCGGGGGTCGAACCGCCTCAGCTCTTGCTCCGCTACGAGACTCTGCGTGATAAACGGGATTACAGAGAGAAAGTGTTGTAACCCCACAGCCAGAGAGACCGGCGATGAATGGATAGACCATTGAAAAACCTTAAGAAAAATTAGTTAAACTTCAATATTACAGAAACATTCTTAGAACACCAAGGATCAAGGATAAAAAATATTGACTTTTTAAAACAATATTTTGTTAAGGATGTCAAGAATCTTAAGCAGTGACATCATGATGCAGACCAACACAGTGATGACATAAGGACAGTTTAAAGATGGCCGCCCTATTTTTTTTTGTTGTTGACATGCACCAAAGGGGAGAAGCGTTTTGTTTTTCATTTTTTGATCAGTGAAGGCGTGAAACCTAAAGAAATTCATCCACAAATGAAGGTCTAACACAGCGATGAATGCCAGTCAATCAAGCAAGTGTATGAGTGGAATAGGAAGTTTCAAAGCAGCGTGATTTATGTGACAGACTGTTCACAACCGAGACAGGCACACTGAGTTGTGACTCCAGAGTGGTTACACACGTGACCAAGGGAACTTTATTCTACAGGAATCCAAGCACTTTATAGTCTCTGAATGACTTGCATTGAACACAGTGGTGACTACATCGAAAAATGCTACATTTATTCTGTACTTTTTCACAATATATTCACCACAAAAAACATAAAACATTTAAGGTTTTCATTTGAAGCCCCCTTGTAGTTCATGACAGATTGGATTTTGCAACTAAATGTTTCTACAGCTTGAGGTAGTAAGTCTCACACCAACACTTCTTATGATCTCTTATGACATGCATAGTAGGCAACTGTGACTATTCAGTGCTTCCCTTTTGGGTCTGGCAATACATGGGCCCCGTCTCTGTGGCGAAGGGGTTACGAATGCAATTCATAATCCCACATACCGTGTTTGAAACATAGCTGCGACTATTTAGAAGCAGATCACTTTGCGTTGGTTTCTATACAATGGTATGAGTGCCGGTCAATCAGAAAGCAATGGCAAACTACTGAATGCAAACTTACCCAGGAATCGCAAACAGCCAAAAAATGCTGGGATTCACTGCTGCGTTCTGTAAAGGATATGCAACTAACTTTAATCACACATGGGCAAAATACTTACGATATGATGAATAAATACTTACTCAGCATCCTTTACTTGAGATGCTTGGACCTCAGGGTGCATGCCGTCAGCGCAAACCACTTTATTCTCATCTGTCTCAATTTCTTTGACCAGAAATGGCAGATCAGCAGGACACAATGGCGTACAGTTAAACTGTAAATGGAAATAAATAATTTCATGTGATCAACATTTCCGGGATGAATTTTGTAACTCAAACCCATGTCAGTATCTCATCTCATCTTGTTCCTCTTGTGCCTTATATTATCAAGGTGAAGCATGAACAGTGGGAGAGTGCCCATTTATGGGCTTCATGTACCGATATACCCATGGATTCCTGTTATTTCCTTTGCCCATCGTTTACATGGTCATCCTCTTCTTCTGGTTCCATTTGGTCTGTACATCATTGCTTGTTGTGTCAATAATAATAATATGAATTAACAACATCCAAAATAATTTTATTAAAATAACAAGAATAATTTTGTATTATTTGACACAGTTAGGCTGACCGAGTGGCTAGAATTCCAGGCTCTACTTCAGGAGAACCGGGTCTGAATCCTCAATAAGGTGTGGATTTTTTTTCTGTCAGGGGAAAGAAAACCCTAACTACAATACAATACATTAAATTATGATAAAATACAGTACAGTACAGTAGAATAAAATATAACACAATGCTGTACAGCGTATTACAATAAAATACAATACAATAAATAAAATACAGTACTAGTACAATTCAGTACAGTATAGTACAGTACAACTCAAGACACACAACACAATAAAACAACATAAAATACAACACAATATGGTACTACCACAGCTTCTACAGTACATAAAACTGTTATGAAAACAATTATAACAAAATAAGAGACAACTTACAGTTTTATTCTCCACGTCTGTATAGATTTTAAAATTTGCACAGGCCACACAGTCAGCTGCCGTTGGACCAGAACATCCAGATCTGCACTGAAGGTCACATGATTCACACATTCTGGTCACATGATCGCCATATTTGAAGTTCTGACAATCCTTGACACAGTACTTTTCATCTCGGAAATACTTGCACTCTGTGCAAAACTGCGTTGCTGGTCCTGTACATGTGATGCAGTACTCATGGCATCTCTCGCATACCTGAGAAAAATCAAGAAAGAAGGAAGTGTGTCATTTGACCTTGACTATTTCAGTCATAAGTCTTCTTCTCTTCTTCTTCTCTTCCTCCATTTACCTCAGTGAAGTGTTGTAGTGATGGTGTAAATATCTTCTGTGTGCTATTTCTAATGCTTTTTGTAAGTTAGTATTACTTTCTCTAAGGTTTATCTTGATACCATCACTTCATCTTTTACGTGCTCTTCCCATAGCTCTTCAATGTGGCTCTTTGTAACAGGGCAGGCTAGTGAGGTGGCCAAACCATTAAATATGTTGTTCTTTAATGTAACTTTATGGCCTATTTTTTTGCCATTTCCAACTGCTGTAATCATAAACCAATGGTTTTATGTAAAATTATCCCAGCTTTATGTGGGAAGTTAGCCAAGTAACTTTTGAGCCTGAGGCAAATGCACGCTGGAGTCGAACACACGGACCTTTGAGGCGCTTAACAAGTTGTGATACACTGACCTCGAAAGGGGAAGAAAGACAAAGAAGGCGACACTAATATTGTTTTGAAAACCAAGGAAATAATCAACTCTTAACCATTAACAGTAAATTAAAACTCAGAGAAACAAATCATGCACAAAACTTTACGTCCTTTAATTGATTCAGTGCTGAAGGATACTATATTGCCAAATATGACCTCCCATTTGGACAGAAGGACGATATACCACCATACGAGGGTAATTGCATTATTTGTTTTGTTTTGTCTAAACCTACTTTTAGTTTGGCATTGATTCATTTAAGGCTGAAATTAACAGGAACATACCGGAAATGACCTTGCAAATTTACTCCGAGGGCTTAAACTGTTGTGGTAGCCATCTTTACAGACTTCATCAACTGGCAAGCATTCTATTACTCCGTCAGAACTCTCCCGAATGCCAATGTCACAAACTTTGCAGCCATTTGGTCCAACAATTTTCTCTGGTCCTGTACAGCTGAAAGAAAAATCACCAGAATAAAACAATAACAGATGTAAAACATTATCTTCACCCTCTTCTTTTCTTGATTCCTCATTGGAAGATGAGCCCTCAACCAACACACAACAAGACATAATATCCTTTTCTTTGGATGTCAGCATAGCAGAATGGATAAGAGCACTCATTCTTAAGCATCTGGTGTGCTGATGCTGAGGTAGCGGGTTCAACCCCTACACTGGTCAGTAGGACTAATATGTTGATTTATCGCCCTTGACTTGGGGATAGAGTTGAGTCAAGAATCAGCATCACTGCACTCAGGGCATTCCCATAAGCGCTCGGTCATCATCTTCAACAGCCAGCAAAGAGTTCCAATACTAATGTGCCTGTCGCAACTTGATTATATGTCCTTCTGGCTTTACTTCTGAATGACAACTGTTGATCTTGCTATTGCATTCTCTCTAAATGATGATAGTTTTTCTGTTTTTCTGCATTAATCACATTCTCCCAGAGGGCTTTCATCACACCTGCCTTATCATGCATCAAATCACCCCTCAATGGTGCGGCACCCGCCAGCCTGTCTGCCTGTTCATTTCCAACAACACCAGAGTGTCCTGGAGGAAAGATCAAGCGAATGCTCACATCCCGTGACCTCTGAACTGATGCACGTCACTCTGCACGAAGCATGCCAGCCTTAATCTTTGTCTTAACCTTAGGTTCACTCTCCCCTCACGGCCTCAATGTCCAACATAGTTTCATCTAACTTCCAACCTCCACTCCCCCTTTTCCATCCCTGAAGTTGTATAGCCCACTAGAAAAACGTAGCATATCCTTTACAGGACGTAGCAATCTATTCAAACATTACTTTTGCCGTTTGTGATTTCTTGGCAAGTTTGTGTTTGGTGGCTTGTCATTGCTTTCTGAGTGACCGGCACACATGCCATTCTATGCAAATCAACGCAGGGCAGACTGCATTCCAAGGGCCTACCGCTGTGTTCCTACGCGGAATGCTGGAGCTCGTACTACACCTTCACCACAGAGCCAGCTACAGTTCACTGCTAATCCACTTTTTACCATTCGCTCACATGGGCATCCCCCATCCCTCCCACCGTGTGGCTAAGCCAATCCCTTTTGCCCATCGACCAGATTAATCCATACATCCAGTTTTTTCCATTCACATCAAATGGTAAGCGTTTAAGGCGCATTCGACCAAACCAGGATTAAGATAAGTAACCTTTGCATTTTCATGTAGTGTTTCTCGTGTAGTTAGTTGGTTATCTGTTTGTGTTTGTTTGTTCTGTGCTGACGAAGGCTTTAGCCACAACGTCCATTTTGTTTTTTGTAATTTTGTTCTAGTAAAGCTCACAATATAATTCTTGTTTATTGGTGATTCAATCATTAACCTTTGCCAGCAAGCTTTGTGAATCAGTCACAATCACAACATGCATACACAGTTTGTTCTCCAACCAGCCGAACTTGGGGACGTAAATTACAAGTCCCTAGAGGTTGAAATGTTCCTCTGATGGCGAGTGACATTGGCAATAGGCAAAGCTAACCCACAAACAAAAATCAGTCCTTGACTTAGGTGCTTTAGGCATATGGTTCCAGACCCATATTTGTATCGGCCAATCAGAACTCGATTGGTGATGTGGTCAGTATCCCGCAGCTGACTTGTACATCCCATGACATTTCCTACTTTAGGCTGGATTGACTGGAGAGCCCAAGTTAATTATAAAAATCCACCTGATATCGATCTAAACCCATAACCACCAGTGGTGAGCATCTAGCCACTAGGCTCATACACTTGGCGTGACATGGATATACTTTGGGAAGCCTTCACACACTGTTGGCATGACATGGTTATACTATGGGAAGCCTTCAACCACCGCCGTAAATGATACATAGAAACACAGTCCATACATACTCATTGTGGTGCCAGTTGGCATGACACAGGTAGAAAGCCTTCACAAACCACAGTAAATGATTTAAAGAAACACAATTCAAACATACATTTTGTGGCTACAGTTGGCATGACAGATATACTTTGGGAAGTCTTCACAAACCACAGTAAAAAGTCAAAGAAACACAGTCTAAACATACCCATTTTGGCCACAATTGGCATGACAAGGTCTGCAAATCCTATTCTCATCAGGGTACATGGTTTCCCCACAACTTTCTTCGCAGCTGAGCACGCCCATCAGGTTTCTCATTGCAACGTTCATACATTTGTCGCAGTCAGTGTTTTTCTGTGGAAACAATCAGCTAGTCTCAATGCTTCCATCTATGACATGGTCCTGGTTAAAAAAGTTAACATCTGTGACTTAGAGGTACGAATGCAGTTCCATGACCCTGACACACCCTGTTCAAAGTCATTTGCAGGCAATTTGGGAGGAGACTGCATTGCAATGATTTTCAAAATAGTTTTAGCATCAGCTGCTAATGGAAGATAATAGGGAAACAAAACTCGCTTACACTCAGGAAATAAATGATCGTAGACCCCGAGGTAGACCAAGAAGGCGGTGGAGAGATAATACATGTACAGACCTACAAGCACTTGGAATCAACGACTGGCAAGAGAAGGTCCACCAGAGAGACGAATGGAGACGGATTGTATTTGCAGCAAAGAACCTCAATGGCTCGGAACGCTAAAGAAGAAGAAGAAGAAGAAGATCAGCTGCTCAGAAAATAAGGACAAAATGCTGAACATCAAATTGCCTAGGAAATAACACACTGCCAAAACAATGCTGGGATTGATTACAATGTCTTGTAAGGGACATACAACTAACTTTTTATTTGGGGCCAGAAGAAAGAAGGAAAGCATCCACATTTTTGTGGATAAATCTAATTAAGAATGTATGCAAATATTCACACTGTTAACCATGTTTCTTATGTTGATATTACAGTAATACTTTTTAACATCTGGAAAAGATGCAAACCTTTCAGCTAATATGAGAAAACTATAATTTATCCAAATCAAACTTGTGCAAAATCAACACCTGCACGATGAGATGCTTGAGGAGAGCTGCTAACTAAGCTATTCGAGGCCAAATAAGAAATGATGTTATCAGACAGATCGTGGGATCAACATCTTGTGCCCCATATACTGACAGGCAGGAGATAAAATGATTCGGCCATCTCATTAGAATGCAAAATTATCAACTACCAGCACAGGCACTACATCAAAGAAACTTTGATACAAGAGCAAGAAGATGCCTGAGAAGAAAATGGATTGCCAAAATCAAAGACATTGTACAATCACACGGAATGACACTATCCAGTGCCACCCATCGGGCGCTGGAACTTCAATTATTCCTCCCCATGACGCTTGACAGCAAAATGGAAGATGATGATGATGATTATGATAGTATACTTGTAAAATATTTATGCCAGTGTGGAATTGTCATTACACATATCTGGCTCATAGGCAAGGGAGTATTACTCTAAACAAAAATGATGGACAGAATTTGAAAGCTTTTGAGATGTTGTTTACAGAATGTAAAGAGACAGCTGGACAACACAAACCCACACTCAAAAGAAGAAGAACACAAGAAAATTAAAATCTGGATTAAAATATAAGCTGGCATTTATTGTGAGCTGGTGTTAGTATAATATCACTGATATTACTGCAATTGTAAATGTTATACCACATCTTAATGGCCAGAGAAAAGACAGACTTTGAAGAATAAATCTGGAATAAAACATATACCATTGGTTCATAAACTGCAACACATTACAGATCTATCTTTCCGAGAATTTATACTATGTTATTTTTTTAATTGTATGTCCTTCACAGGATGTAGCAGTCAACCCCAGCATTTGGGCTTTCCATGATTCCTGGGCAAGTTTTATGCTAAGTAGTGTGCCATAGCTTTCTGAATGATCGGCACTTATACCTTTTTCGAAAAAACCAGCACCACTGTGTTTCAAACCCGGGTATATGGGTTTACGAATTGCGTCCATAACCCCTTCGCCACGGAGACTAGATACCAAGTAAGTAAAGAAATATCATTATCGTGTGCACTGCCAGCTGGTATTCATGTTCCCCCACAGATCTCAGTCCTTCGTGTTCTGGATCAACTCTGCTGATGATATTCCTTTATGCCACCGTCTCAGCCTATCCAGCATTATTTCTCTCTGTCTGATTCTGTCTCTTCTCCCACCGATATTTCCAGTCATCACAATGTTTTCCGATGCCTCTCTTCTCATCAAGTGAGCAAGCAACACTGTTTCTCTCTTTCTTAATGTTGTATATAATGTTGTATGTTGTATGATCTACCTTCAGTAGCCTCTTCCAGGCAATCATTGTTCATCCAAGGTTACTCACAGCATTTATCTGGGAACACAGCTCTTCTTAATTTGTTCGTCGACGTTCCATGATTCTCTTGTACAGTAAGACTGTTTTTATATAACATCTCAGTGGCCAGAGAAAAGGCAGACTCCACACTTTGAAGGTTAAATCTGTATTAAAATATATGCCAGTGGTTCTTAAACTGCAACATATTCAAAGTCGAACTTTCCATGAATTTATTTTATACTATAAATACCAAAGGAACATGGAATTATCAGGTTGTGCATTATAAGTGATAGGTCGTGTGTTTGTGTTTTTGTCGTTGTTTGTCGTCAGCTATCTGTGTTGTCATTGACAAAGATTCTTAGAATCGAAACGTCTGTGTGTCGTATTGTATGCGTTCGTGTGTATGTTATCTTATTTTATTATTCATTTTTATATTTATTGAGTGCTTCTGATTTCGGATTTTTCACCTGTATTTTGCGACACGTGGATCTCCTTGTAAGGTATGTGCAACGTTTGTTAATGTTTAGTTCGTTTTTTCTCGCAGGATTTTAATACCTATTTGTTTCCATTTCATATAAATACCAAGTAACAACAACAATATAACAATACAAATAAAATACTGAACTATCCAAAAACAAGATAACCAAAAAGTAGATCCTTACCGTTCCATTACAAGTGTTGGCACACTCTTTATGGCAGAGCATACATTTTCCATCTCCTTCATGGTACAGTCTCGGAATGTCCGTGCATTTATTCAGGCACAGTGACTCAGCCTCGTAAACATAATTAGCACATTTAAAACATTTGTTTGGGCCCTTCCCCCAGCAACCATGGATTCCACACTGGCGGTCACAGATTTCTCCTTCCTTCACTGTTTAGAAGAGACAATAAATATAGATGATTCCAGCTGTTGCTATGCAAACAAAAGGACTTCCTGTTAAATTTTAGACATACATGGGTTACATGGGGATAATGTACTCCACATTCTGACAGTATCAGTGACTATGTACTTAATATTTCAACCACAGTAGTATTTATTTATCCACTTCATGATATATAACTCTGCAGTAATAACACCTTAACGAGATGTAGCGAAATATGCCAGGCATGAAATCATGCAGTACTTTATTTTTTTTTGGTATTGGTGTTTAAAATATATATCCTTTCTTTTGGTTTTTCTAGAATGTGTAAAGGTAGTCCCACTTCCCTTGGGCACTTGGTTGTAGTCTTTTGACATTGGAATACATCAAACTTGTGGAGGAATACATCAAACTTATGGAGGAATGCATCAAACTGGTGGAGGAATACATCAAACTTGTGGAAAAATACATCAGACTTGTGGAGGAATACATCAAACTTGTGGAGGAAAACATCAAACTTGTGGAGAAATACATCAAACTTGTGGAGGAATATATCAAACTTATGGAGAAATACATCAAACTTGTGGAGGAATATATCAAACTTGTGAAGGAATACATCAAACTTGTGGAGGAAAACATCAAACTTGTTGAGAAATACATCACACTTGTAGATAAATACATCAAACTTGTGGAAAAATACATTAAACTTGTGGAGAAATACATCAAACTTGTGGAGAAATGCATCAGACTTGTGGAGGAAAACATCAAACTTGTTGAGAAATATATCACACTTGTGGAGAAATACATCAAACTTGTGGAAAAATACATTAAACTTGTGGAGAAATACATCAAACTTGTGGAGGAGTACATAAAACTTGTGGAGGAGTACATCAAATTTGTGGAGGAATATATCAAACTTGTGGAAGAAACAGAATTGAGTTGAGCTGAGTCAAAAGCCGACATCACAGCACTCGAGACATTCTAATACTTGCTACATCCTCATCTGCAACAGCCAGTGTTGAGTCCCAATATTAATGATATCAGTAGTAGTCTGATTACATGTCCGCCTGGAATTTTCAAGCCGTGATGATCTATTTATCTACTTACCTACCTACTTACCTACCTATCTACCAACCAACCAACCTACCTACCTAGTACTGGTAAAAATGCCTTGATTGATAAAAACAACTACAAACAGAGTAAAAGCTTACCACACAGGTTCTTTGGCCTGTTCGCCTGTATATTCACTGTCTGATCTTTATGTGTCAACACAGTCTTCCAATCAATCATGTCTGCATAACAAAGGTCTCTATTCAGTGCAATGAACACGTTGCCATTGCGAATATGTTTCAGTGAAATGAGATCCAGTGAACGCAGTGGGGTTTGAAAGATGTTCAAAGAATTCATCCCGCTGTCTCTGAAAATAACAAGATTATGAAAAATGTATATAACACTAACGCTATCCAATGCTCTAGGTCAGGTCTTAGATATAACCAAGCTACCATGTAACAGTAGACGGCACTACTTGCTTTCTGTTAGCGCAGAATGTTGGGCCAAGCTCACCAAACCCGACACTCCTCTTTGGGCTATGGCTTCGGGTGGTGGAGTGCAATTTGGATGATACAAGCCGTATCCTGGTGCAAGGAAATGCATCCTAAAGACTAAATGTCATGGCAGGGCAGACCATTTCCTAAGCCCTGGTCAACATCTGGTCTAGGCTGGAAGCTCCAACAGGCGAACAGTTAGAGCGTTGCTTTGCTGATGCAGCAGCTTGTGCAGCTGGTCTTGTTCCAGGTGTATTGGTGTTACCTTTCCTCTGAAGTAAACTAGCCAGGCTGAGAGATAGATCATGTTATATTGGCAACACTCTCTAAATTCAACCCAGGCTGTGTGCTATGGAGAAGTGTAACTCCATTTTACAAACTATCAACTGTTAACATGGCAAGGTGCCAGTCTAGTCTATCCAATGCTGGATTTGTTTACTTTAACTTAATTCAAAACAATGTTTTCCCATTCATATTTTGAATAATGAAGACACAAATAATATATTACCCAATTTAATGTCTGAAATATTTCACTGCATCTTGTTAGGTGCATACTATAGGGCAAAGTTCAATATTTAATAAAGTAACATAATGAATTATTTCAACTGAAACACAACATTGCTATTGTTTCACTGTCATCATGGTAGCTTTAAAGAGAGTATCTTGTCTGTTTGTTTACATAATTGTCCTGTACCCACGTGTATAACTGATGCCTCTGCATATCTCAGTCATTTTTGGTTATGTGTAGTCAACACCACAGCACTGTAAATTATCTATGTCTGCAGCAATCCACAATTCTAGTAAATGGTGTGTTTTTGAGGATGATGTCACCTTCCAAATGCTAGGGTTAGTCAGACTGTAGAATGTTCAAGTGTTAGTTTGCTAATCCATGTAGGGATGTATTCTGCTACCATACTTTATAACTGGTGTTCTGTTCTGATGAGATACAGTGAAATATGCCAGACAATAAATTGTGCAATACATTGATTGTGTCTTCATTACTTAACTTACTTTACATTCAGAAATATATCAAACCCTGATGATACCAAAATTGGCTACTTAACTACCCGGTGTTTGTAAAGTTTCACTGCACTTTGTATGTAGAACAAACTTGAAAAAATTCATTCTTCCATTGACAACACCATTCTGTGCAAAGAATTATTCCAGCAGATGACAGCCATTTGCTGCATATTGCTTCACCATGGGCTGTGGAGCACATTTTTTGATGACTTCATTTTTCAAATTTGTTCTACATACAAAGTGTAGTGAGACTTTACAAACACTCAGTACATTACCAGAGTACTTCAACGAAAGATGTCGTGAGCCGCTACACGCTGCAGGATTTGCTGAGGAGGGGATCCGAGCACTTATGGACCGAATGGTTCGATGTGCAATGAGGACGATCTGTTTAACTAACTAACTAACTAACTAACTAACTAACTAACTAACTAACTAACTTCAACGAAAGTTATCTCTGTAAGGTTATTCATATATTGAGAAGCACATATACAAATCCTTATTTCCATGCCAAGAATTTGTGAGTCAGTTTTCTTCAGTGTTCAGAACTGACAGAATGCCAGTATTTTTCTTCTTCCTGCTCCACTTTTGAAATCTTCTAAGAGTTGAGTCAAGAACCGCCATCACAGCACTTGGGGGATTCTTCAACAGCCAGTGACGTGCCCCAATGCTAATGGTGTCAGTAGCAGTCTGATTATGTGACCGTCTGGCCTATCCTTGCAGTCCTGGGTGTTGGCTAGATCCTCTGGTCTGTACTATACACGCGATTCCAAAGGGCCCTGACCACGTCTGCCTTATCATGCCCCAATACCCCACCAAGGGGTGCAGACCCAGCCAATCTGTCCACCTGCTCGTTTCCCTCCACACCAGCTCTCTATGTTTGATTGTTGAATGAAAGCCTGCTACTCTGCCCAAAGCATGCGTGTCTTCACCTTTCTCATCGTACTTTGTAAACTTTCTAAGAACTTATTTGAAACATGAAATAAGAAAAACATACACTGTGGTGCGTCCATGGATCACTTCTAGACTGGATAGGAAGCTCAAATCTGTGAAGTCTGAGTGGTTTGACTGAATCAACACGTATCCAGTGATCTCTTTCACGTTCTTTAGCACTGTCAGGTTGTGCGGGTGGAGCGGCTCAATGTTATAATGCTCATCCCTAAAAACAACAATTAACTGACAATAGAATAATAAACAAAACTTACTAACGAAAATAGCAAATAATAAAAAAAATAATTTATATAAAAATATACAAAATAAGGCAAAAATATAAAAAGTGTCATAAACATTGATGGACAAAATATGTCAAATATATAATACGTCACATACAAATATTATTTTTACAAAAAGGCATAATATAAGAAGACACATGAAAACTAATGCACAAAACATGTCAACAATATAAAAAGTCACATACAATTAAGATTACAAAACAAGGCAGAATAGAAAGTCACATAAAGATTAATCAACAAAACAAGTCAAAGATACACAAGTGCTACAAAAATAATAAATATATGTTACAGGTCACAAAAAATAAGTAAAGAAAGGTAGTCCACAGGCAGACACCACTGTTGATGTGTGAAGTTTTAAATCTTCACATATTCTAGCTTATTACATAATGAGGTGAAGTAGCTAGTTCCCTTCCTCATTTAGTTACTATCTCAGGCAATTCCTAGAAAAGTTTAAACTTTCTATAAGACTTGGTCGAGCCCTGAGTCATTCTGATCAGAAAAATGTATTCTGCCCTTACAGGAGTTTGAAACCTGGTCACTGCCAAGGTCAGCATCCTGATTAGCTACTTGTCCACTGTTGTTACAAACAAATAATTAAACAACAATAACAAATAAAAGCAAATGTTATGTATATATTACCACAGAATAATTGTTTTCATTGTCTAGACTACAAAGTAACATCAGATGTAAGATGTGAAACAAAGATAAAGAAAGAAGGAAACTTCGTACACTTCACACATAAATTCAACGACAAAATGACACATAATCTCAGACTTAAACATCAATTCAACTACAAAATAACACATCTCGCACTTGAAACATCACTTCAACTACAAAATATAACACATAATCTCGCACTTGAAACATACATAAATTACAAAATGACACATAATTTCACACTTGAAACATCAATGCAGCTACAAAGAAACACATAATCCCACACTTGAAACATCAATTCAACAACAAAATAACAATTAATCCCACACTTGAAACATCAATTCAACTACAAAATAACATATAATCTCACACTTGAAACACCAATTTAATTGCAAAATAACACATAAACTGACATGTTAATATTTAATGTTAACAATACAAAACTAGAAAAATAGACACAATCACAGATAGTAAGCCAGATGTTCACAAAACCACAACATTTCATGGAAAATTCATGCACTTGATACATCAGTTTAACTACAAAACAACAACAACATAATCTAGAACCTTGATGCTGAATGTTAAAATACAAACAAAGTATTCAACACAAATAACAAGCCACATGTATGCTCTTATATCATGCCAAATACTCACATATAAAGAAACACAACAGTTGAAAAAACACCAAAGACTTGAAACATCAATTCAGTTACAAAACAACACAATACTGCATGCAACTTGTACCTCTCGTGTTATGTTCTACAAATCATTCACAAATAACTGAGAAATTCAAAACAATGCATTCCTTTAGTGAATTTAAACACAGAAGCAACAAACAATATGTTACATGATCTATTGTCTGGCATATTGCGCTGCATCTCGCCAGGTGCAAATTGAGAAATTTGTGATATTTATGCAAATATTCCTTTATAGTTTAATATATTGCCTCAAGATAAAATACATCTTTTAACTATTCAAAAGTACAAATGTATCATTGTTGTTGTTTACGAATTTTCTTGAAGACTAAGTTTCAGCTCTCAAGCCTAATACAATGGTGCTCAGTCGCCTGAGCTCTGAAAAGGGCTGGATCTGTGTAGTGACCTTACTCCCACCCCAGTACCAAAGTCATAAATCTCCTGTGTTGAGGAGCTCTCCTCCCACTGGCCAAGCTCAGAAACCAGAAGAATAAGTCCAGAAATGAGAGACAATTAGCAAATTGAGCTGCTGAACATATACCAGTGTGGGTGGAAAAGAGAGTTAATTAGTTTTAAGAAATCCATATGAAGTTGAAAGGCTATAAAATACCCCCTAGTCTATTTCTCAACACCTCATAAACTTCGGCCATAAAGTGAACAAAGAAAAAGCATTTTGTATACTGTATTGGATGAACAATGAATGATTACTCAAATGTAGTGAGGTGTTAGCAATTAGGCTGTTCCAGCCAGTTTTATGCAAAAATAGACAGAGTTTGTGTTCAATTTGAAATTACTGTGAGGATAACAAATGCTCCACTTTTGAACACTGCCTGTGACTAAGTGTTTTATTGTTTCAGCTAAAGTTCATTTATTCACATCATATGATATATAACTCTTCAGTATGCTCCTGATGAGACGCAGCAATATATGCCAGGCAATAATATGTGCAATATATTGTTTGTGGCGCTTTTGTGTTTAGATTCATTTATGTTAAAAGTAAAAAAAAAAAAAAAACCAGTATGCAACAAATTACAAAACCCAGGTCATATTAAATTAATGTCCCAATTTAATAAATAAAATTAAGCACATCATCGGTGCTCTCACCTGTGAAAAGATGAAATTAAAATTATCATGTTGCCATCGATGGAAGTACACCCTTCGAACTCTTTTATGTTATCCAGATTCAAAAAGGCTGGGGGGTCAATGCCATTACACCCTAGAAAGGTAGGCAGATGCACAAATAAAAGCTGTACATGCATATTAATTTACACCACATGCACTGGATGAAACAAGCATGCAGAAAATGCACAAACAAAATGAAATATAATAAGTAATGATTATGTTGTTGTAAACTACCACAACAAACAAATAAATTAAGTTGTGTTTACAGAGCTTTTCTACTCTTTTCTTCAGGCTCTCAGAAAATGAAAATAAATATATTACATAACAATGGCAAAGGGTTAAAGGCAAGAGAGTTGACTTCATTGCGACTGGTATATCCCACATGGCTTGGTTTTTTCCCCGGTAGTGTGGTGTGCCGAAAGCGTTGCTCAGAGCATGAACTCCATAGATGTCATGACGACCTCCAGTGATGACATCCTGAGATGACCTCCAGTGGTGACCTACAGTGATGACCTCCTGAGATGACCTCCAGTGTCTCCAAAATACTGTATTTATGAACTGAATGATGGAGTTTGAAGATGAACCCATGTCTTTTGTAGGTCAAAGCAGGTGGCTTTAACACTTTGCCAAGGAGACCCAAATAAAACATTTGATTTTGAAATGGATAATATAACATTTGATTTTGAGATGATATAACATTTGATTTTGAGATGGATGATATAACATTTGGTTTTGAGGTGATATAGCATTTGGTTTTGAGGTGATATAATGTATGGTTTTTAAAGATATAACATTTGATTTTGAAATGGATTATAGAACAGTTGATTTTAAGATGGATGATATAGCATTTGGTTTTGTGATTTATGATATAGCATTTGTTTTTGCGATGGATAATAAATCATATGGTTTTGCAATGGATGATATAGCGTTTTGTATTGAGATACATGTTATAGGATTTGGTTTTGATAATGATAACATTTGATTTTGAGATGATATAGCATTTAATTTTGAGATGAATGATGAACCATTTGGTCTTTAGATGGACGATATAGGATTTAATTTTGAGATGGATGATATATAAAACTTGATTTTGAGATGATATAACATTTAATTTTGAGATGGATGATATAGCATTTTATGATAGAAAATAGAATGTCAGCAGTGACATCACCAAGGCAATGGGGCATTTGGTTTTGAGATGGATGACATAACATTTGATTTTGAGATGGATGACATAACATTTGTTTTTGAGATGGATGACATAACATTTGATTTTGAGATGAATGATATAACAATTGATTTTGAGATTGATGACATAAGATTTGATTCTGAGATGAATGACATAACATTTGATTTTGAGATGGATGACATAATAATTGATTTTGAGATGAATGACATAACATTTTACTTTGAGATGGATGATTGATGATTCCCCAAAGGACAGGAGGTGGGGAGGGGGGGTGTTACCTCTTCTATGACCTTGATCAGAAAGGAAGAACATCAAGCAAAAGTGGATGCCAGACAAGAGAGCTACGTAGAGAGTGAAAGAACAGTAAACCAACATGGAACAGGCATCATCAAATGCTGCACACTGAGGGAAATACTGAGGTGGGTGTGTGAGCACTATTGGATTGAGTGATTTGGTGTGCAGTGAGGATGATCAGTAAACCAGCTAAGAAACTAAGTTCATCTTAGGCAAAGCTGAAGATATTTTGCTGAGAAAAAAAAAATGGTTCTTAAAAAGTTGCTTAAAAGTTGAGAGGATCAACTGCATTGGTTTTGTCTTACATGGCTCGAACTCTTTCCGCAGGACAACCTTCGAACCGACAACCTTCATGGCGTGGGGCAGATGGGTTGACCACTTCGCCATGGAAACTCCTGAAGGTGGTTCTAGAGTGACTTAGTCAGACATCCTCAACACCAATCTTTGGGTTGGCTGTCTTGATGATGGTTATGATGATGTCATTGATGATGATGCTGTTATTGATGATGGTGATGATGTCATTGATGATGCTGTCATTGATGATGCTGTCACTGAAAATGATGACGATGACTATGATGTCATTGATGATGATGATGATATCTTTGATGATGATATAATCGACGATCATCATGATGATGTAACTGATGATGATGTAACTAATGATGTAATCAATGATGATATCATTGGTGATTGTAATGATAGTGATGTAATTGATGATGATGTAATCAATGATGATGTCATTGATGATGATGATATCCATGACTCCATTGGTGATGATGATAATGATGATGGGAGTGTAATTAATGATGATAATGCCATTGATGATGATGCCATTGATGATGACATTGATGATGATGCCATTTATCTTGATATAATTGATGCACATGATGCCACTGATAAAGATGATGCCACTGATTATGAGGATGCATTGATAATGATTATGTCTTATATGATAATTATGATACCATTGATGATGATGTTGATGATGATGATGCCAATGATGATGAAACTGCTGATGATGATGATGTCACTGATGAGGATGATATTTTATGATGATGATGATGATATGTACATATCCCAAAACTACCATGCCAACAAATAATCTGTGTAAGATATCATCCAAGTGAGAAACACAACTACCACAACAGTAAACAGAAGATCACTGCACATTATATTAGTCAAAACAACACCAGGGGTACTACACGATGCCATGCCACACACAAATCACAAAATGTCATTCCACAAAGAAAGAATAGTGAATTAGAAAATAACAACAAAGAATAATTGGTCAGCTATTGCAAATGTATTTACTTTAAATAAGTCATATCACATTTAACGCTTCTGTATATGAATAAGAGATATTCTTCTTCTTCTTCTGCTCTTTATGACCCATTGGGATATATGCCATCAAAGCACACCAAGCATTCCTATATTTTACTACCTTCTGCAGCTTTCTCCATGTCCTCCCAATATTTGGGGGGCTTATGTTTACTCACTTTGAAGTCAAGCATAGTCCATACATGTGCTATAGCACGAGTGCAGTGAATTGATGTCTGCGTGTGAATTAGCTTTCCCTATTACTTTCTGGCCCTCGCCATCAGGTGATTCTACTCTGAATTCCGTGGTATTGTAATTTACCCCCCTAAAATCAAGGACGAAAAGTCAACATTTTAATCCAACTGGCCGGTGTAGAGGTTGAACTGGCCACCTCGGCATCAGCATACCAGAAGTTTATGAGCAAGTGCTTTTATCCAATCGGCCATGCTGAGATCAGATATTCTTTTTATTCTATTTTTTATCCCCCATTGAGACACAGACCTTCAAATAAACCAGGCCAAGCTCTTCCTTATTTCCCCCCATTGAGACACGGACCCTCAAATAAACCACGTCAAGCTCTCCCATATTTCCCCCCAATGAGACACAGACCCTCAAATAAACCACGTCAAGCTCTCCCATATTTCCCCCCAATGAGACACAGACCCTCAAATAAACCACGCCAAGCTCTCCCATATTTCCCCCCAATGAGACACAGACCCTCAAATAAACCAAGTCAAGCTCTCCCATATTTCCCCCCATTGAGACACAGACCCTCAAATAAACCACGTCAAGCTCTCCCATATTTCCCCCCAATGAGACACAGACCCTCAAATAAACCACGTCAAGCTCTCCCATATTTCCCCCCAATGAGACACAGACCCTCAAATAAACCACGTCAAGCTCTCCCATATTTTGCTGTCTCCTGCCGCTCCCTCGTGTCCTCCCATTACTATTCATCTCTGTCTGTAAGTTTTTTCTCCGTGTGTTTTTAAATCTCCCACTTTTTCCTTTATCTTGTGAGTTCCAGACAAGTTATATTGTCACAAAGAGTACAAACTCCATCGCTCCAGCGGCCATCCCCAGGAGTCTCTGAGGAAATTGCACCCGTGAACAGACTGATGAATCCACAACCTTCAATGCCTACGTCAGGCTTCTTAACCACTTAGCTACGGAGATGGCTAGATCTATACTACATACTTTATGTGTTTTATGGCCTAAGACACTTTATGTGTTATGTGGCCTAAGACACTTTATGTGTTATGTGGCCTAAGACACTTTATGTGTTATGTGGCCTAAGACACTTTATGTGTTATTTGGCCTAAGACACTTTATATAAATATATCTATCTCAACCATCCAGCTTTAAACCTATTTGATTTATGAAGACAGACATGCAGCAACACTATTCCATTAAGAAAAAAAGTGCATCAAACTCTAACCAAGTAAACATATTTACGAAACAATCTTCAAAACACAAAATTATGATGACAAATGCAGCATTCCTCAACATTAATAACACACATAAAGAAAGAAAGAAATGAAAGATATGTGTTGGCCAGAGATTTCAACCAAACACATCCAAATGCCACCATCTTTCAGTTTATAAAAAGCCAACTTGCTTTTTTCATGTACTGGATAGAATGTTCTTTGGGGAATATCACACTTTCCGTTTGTATGACCGAGTCTTTCTACTTTACCTGCTTTCTTCTGAGGTTATCAAAAGATTTCTCCTGTTAATTCCTTTCTAGAGGGAAGTGTAGCTCCATCCATAATCTTCAGGGGTGTATGGGAATATTGTGCTCATGGTTTGAATGCCGGGGTCCAGAAATGAAACCACGACCTTCTGAATGTAAGGCAGATGTCTAGACCATTGTGCCATGGAGATCCCTGACTAGAGCATTTTCTATAAGACAACTAAAATGCTGCCAGATGGGGCAGGAAAATCTGACAAACAGGATCAACCCATACATAAGACAAACTGTGGGGGTAGAGCTCAGGTGTACCATCTTACTTCATGACACATGTTGTTATAGATGTATAGTAAATATTTATCACAGACGATTTAATCCATGTTGGAATAGATGTATAACAAACATTGATCACAGAAAGAGAAAATCCATGTTGGAATAGATGTATAACAAACATTGATCACAGAAAGAGAAAATCCATGTTGGAATAGATGTATAACATTGATCACAGAAAGAGAAAATCCATGTTGGAATAGATGTGTAACATTGATCACAGAAAGAGAAAATCCATGTTGGAATAGATGTGTAACATTGATCACAGAAAGAGAAAATCCATGTTGGAATAGATGTGTAACATTGATCACAGAAAGAGAAAATCCATGTTGGAATAGATGTGTAACATTGATCACAGAAAGAGAAAATCCATGTTGGAATAGATGTGTAACATTGATCACAGAAAGAGAAAATCCATGTTGGAATAGATGTGTAACATTGATCACAGAAAGAGAAAATCCATGTTGGAATAGATGTATAACAAACATTGATCACAGAAAGAGAAAATCCATGTTGGAATAGATGTATAACATTGATCACAGAAAGAGAAAATCCATGTTGGAATAGATGTGTAACATTGATCACAGAAAGAGAAAATACATGTTGGAATAGATGTATAACAAACATTGATCATAGAAGATGTGATCTACATTGGAAGAGATGCTAAGCAAACATTGATTGCAGAAAGAGGTGATCCAGGTTTGTAAGAGAGATACAACAAATATTGATCATGGAAGATGAAGATGACCTATGTTGTAGCAGACACATAATAATATTGATCTTGGAAGAAAAAGATAACCCCAGTTGGAATAAACAGGTAGCATACACTGGTCACAGAATAAGTAGAACACTACATAAAAATCACTGAAGCTAGTAAAGTATATGTCTTTCACAAAGGTGTTTGGCCATATGGATATTCTGGGTTGGGATCTGTAATGCACATGTATCTTGTTTTCTTCAAGGTATCAAGTGTCTTCCTTTTCTAAGTCTTATTCTAATCAGTAGTTGCTACAGGCATGCCATTCCAATGTGCAGTGACACATAAACAACAACATTAAAAATCAATGGTCAAGCTTTGTGCAAAAATGAAAGAAAACTAGGGACAGATCACTCATGATGCAAGTCTGTAGACAGCAGCTTACCTCTCAAACGTTGCTCGAATAATTCGGAGATTTCCCTCAATTATTGTGCAGTTTTCAAATTGTCTACTGTTATTTGCATTTAAATAATCATCGACAAGCCCTTTGCATTCTTTTTGTTCTAAAGCAAATTATATTGTAGTTTGTAAAACATATTTTTAGCATTTCAAGTTAGGGAAAGTTTGTGACAGGAAAAAAGAATAAATATGGGACACATTTATCATTTTTAATTTTATATATGATAAAGAAAATTTAATTAAGTTTAGAACAGATTTTACAAATTATAATTTATTGATAGTTTGTGGGTGGAAAATAATATTTTTATAAGTTATATTTTAGGGATAGTTTGTGGATACAGAATATAAACATTCGTGGACATAAAATAGTGTTGTCAGACCAGGAATTGTATTGTGTATAGATTTTATTAAATTTAATTTCAGAATAGTTGAAATGTATTCATTATGAAATAATTGTAAATTGTAAAAGAAAAACAGCATAAGGGGTTTGGGGGGTAGAAGAGAATAAAAAAAAGGCACTGATTAGTAAAAACAAAAAACAAAAAACAAAAACAATATTGCATTTTAAAAATGTGAGACATTCTATATCTTATTACTACCAGAAAATCAAATAGATTTTTCAATATAAACAAAAGAAGGAAAATTGTATAAAGTGTTGAAATCAGAATTGTTAAGTTCCTCCCAACAGAAGTTATAAAGTTGAATTGATTTAGATTAATATTGCATGTTGCCTCTTATAACACACACTGTATGTTACAGCGTTACTACTCATTACTTTCCTTATGGGCCCAGATAACACACCAATCAATCAGGTGCCATCTCCACAATAAAGGTTGGCTGCAATGGATCTCCAACACTGTCTGTCTCTTGCCTTGATTGTACATTCTGTCAGACTGATGTTCGTTCATATTTCGATGTTACCTTCCCACTTGTGTCATTGTCTACCTCTTGCTCGCTTGCCTTCAACCTTACCCTCTAGTATGGTTTTTATAAGAGTGTTATGTCTTTTAACATGGCCATAATATTTAATTTCCCTCTTTTCTTTAATTCTATCAACTCTCTTTTCATTCCCAGTTCTTCTAGAACCTCTGTATTTGATTGTTTTAGTTTCCATGAAATACAACATATTCTTCTGTATATCCACATATTCAAGGCGTCTATTTGACTTTCTAATTGCTTCTTCATTGTCCAGGCTTCCACGCCATATAGTAGTCTTAAATGTACATAACATTTGACAATTCTCATTTTAAATGCGTTGTTAATATATCTAGATGTTGATACTGATAACACATAGGCAGCTGTTTTTTTATGATGCAGCGAGGGCAAGTTGAAGTGAAGTAGGGAAAAAAA
The DNA here is from genome assembly GCA_014155875.1 of Cepaea nemoralis. Classification (NCBI taxonomy): domain Eukaryota; kingdom Metazoa; phylum Mollusca; class Gastropoda; order Stylommatophora; family Helicidae; genus Cepaea; species Cepaea nemoralis. Next base: position 779,657 of record JACEFZ010004774.1, on the reverse strand, counting down.
AGTTTAAGAATAACAATATACAGATCATTTGTTGTAGAGTAGAGATAAACAGACAGGTAGATTAATAAACAAGACAGACAGATAGATAGATGGTTGCATGGGTGGATGGTTGGATGGATGCATAAATAGATAGACAGACTGAGACAGAAGAAGATGAATGTTAGAGAGAGAGAGAGAGAGAGAGAGAGAGAGAGAGAAAGAGAGAGAGAGAGAGAGAGAGAGAGAGAGAGAGAGAGAGAGAGAGAGGGAGAGAGAGGTAGACAAAGAAGACAGACAGACAGACAGTCAGACAGACAGACTGACTGACAGACAGACAGACAGACAGACAGACAGACAGACAGACAGACAGACAGACAGAGAAAGACACAGAGAGAGTGAGAATGAAAGAGAGAGATAAGAAGAAGAAGAAGAAGAAGAAGAAGAAGAAGAAGAAGAAGAAGAAGAAGAAGAAGAAGAAGAAGAAGAAGAAGAAGAAGAAGAAGAAGAAGAAGAAGAAGAAGAAGAAGCTGATGTTCTTGAAAAAATTTGTCATGCATTTGTATTTAATAACTGACATTTTTTAAATACTGTCTTGACTAGGTGTAATAACGGAGTAATACAAAAAGTAGACACACATTTATAAAATAAAGTTTTGATATCAATAATCAACATCATTTGTTTTGGCACAACACAATGATAAGAGTATTATTTGGTGAGCCTCTTATAACAAAATATAAATACTCATATAAAAATTTTTTAAAAAGATAAATTTTCTTCTATAAAACATAAATTATCTTCTTTAAAAAAACTCTCTTCTTTAAAAAAAATGCTGGCCTAAACTCTTTCAATCCCATAAAGCTTTGCCGCAGAAGCCCAAGAGGGGGATAATCACCATACAAAATTATGATCACAAGACCTTTAAAAATTCTGAAAAGCCAGTGGAGATGGCTATTGGGGAAGGCAGATGTCTTAACTATGCTGTAACCAAATGCAATTTAAAGAAATAACTCATGAAATAACTGAAATTTGATCGAGAAAGGACAGTCCTGATCCAAATACAGAACAATAAAAAATAGTATTATGCTTTTTTAGAATTAACTACTGTATTTAAGTGCAAAAGTTTGTACGGCAGATTTCCAATTGGGAGGTTGCCATTGTGGAATATTTTATTTTGGGCACAAGCTCACCTCAAACTCAAGAGTAGTCCATATGCACTATTTCTAGTAGTAATGGACTAAAGTTTGCGTGTGGATTAGCTTTCCCTATTACCAGTGTCCCTCGCCATCAGGTGAACACATTCCGACTTCAGAGGCACTTGTAATTTACATCCCCAAGTCAAGGACGAGAAGTCAACATTTAGTCCAACTGACTGGTGTAGTGGTTGAATACACTACCTCATCAGCACACCGGATGTTTAAGAATGAGATATCACAAGTGGGTACTTTCGTAACAGCAGATAGAAGATGTATTTAAAAAAAAAATTCTTTTGCATATCCTTCATAGGACATTGCTGTCAACATCAGCATCTTTCAGCTGATTGTTGATTTCTTGGCAAGATTACGCTCAGTAGTTTGCCATTGCTTTCTGAGCGACTGGCTCACATATCCCGTAAGTTACCAATGTGGAGAGAACCGTTACCAATTCTCGCGCAACATCACGTTACTTAAGAGAGTATACGAGATTATGGAGAAAGTCGTGTAACCTCAAGACCAGGGAGACCAGCAGAAGATGTATACATGAAGTTAAATGTAGAATAGCCAAATCAAAGACATTTCACAAGATGGGAACTATTCTCTGCTATTTATCTTTGTTAATCAGGATGAGGCCGGTCTCCATGGCGTAGGAGTTAAGGACATTGTTCGTAATCCCATTTACTCTCGTACGAAACACAGCTGTGTGAGATTTGGCAGCGGAGCATGTTGCTTTGGTTACTTATGGAGGTATGTGAGCCAGTCATTCAGAAAGCAATGGCAAACTACTGAACGCAAAACTTGCCAAGACATCAACAGCAGCTGAAACATGCTAGTGTTGACTGCAATGTCCTGTAAAGGATATGCCAAAAAAATACAAAATCAGGATGAGGAAAGGAGTTCTTAAGAGCGATATTGAGCCAACCCTGATGTATGGAAGCGAATCATGGACAATTGGCAGATAAGTGAGGAGTTATGTGGAAACTGTGGAGATGAGGCTTTGTAGAATTAATAACAGGAGCACAGTGGATGGATAGAAAGAGCAATCTTGAAGATATCTTGAAAGAAGTTCACTTACAAAGAGAACAGGTTGCTCACATCAGAAGAAAACAGCCCACATTCTTTAAAATATCATGAGAAAGGGAAATCTGAAGTAGAGGAGAGAGAGGCAGGGGAAGACCAAGAAAGAAGATGCTGGACAGGTTGACATCACGGCATGGAGAACATAAAAAAAAAAAGGTAGAAGCATATCTTTTACAGGACGTTGCAGTCAACACCAGCAAATTTTGCTGTAGTGATCTCTTGGCAAGTTTACGTTCAGTAGTTTGCCATTGCTTTCTGAACGACTGGCACCCATACCAATTTGTAAAAAACTAACGCAACGGGGTCTACTGCCAAATCGCGCGCATCTGTGTTTCAAACGTGAGTATGTGGGATCACGAACTGCATCCATAACCCCTTCAATACAGAGCTGGCATGAAGAACATAGTATAAGAAATTATTGGCACTACACGAGACAAAAGGTTGCGGACAGACATGATCACCAATGCCACACTGCATGGACTATAATAGTAATAAGAAGAAGAAGCATTATTTTTAAGTCAGCTGCCTGGCCGAGGGGTTAGCAGCTTTCTCCGTTAACCCCGAATACTCACGTGAGCGGACGAGAATTAGAAGTGGTTCGAGTCACGCCAGTGACTTATGATAGTATGGAGCCGGTCGCTCAGAAAATCGTGGCGTGCCGATGAGCGTAATCTAGCCTAGAAATCAACATACAGCTGAAAGATGCTGGTGTTGACCGCAATATCCTGAAACAGGAAGGAAACGCGGAAAAAAAAAAAATTATTTTTAAAGAGGGTAAATGCACAGTGGAAGTGGCCATCGGATAAGCCAGATTTTCTTAGCATGTTCTGGCCAAATGTAAAATGTAAGTGAACACATCATGCATTGATTGGGACTGAAAGAGTTATATTGGATATGTGAAATAACTTTAATTTTCCTTAGCCTGAAATAAATGCCATAAGAATTGGATTGCTGTATAATAGGGAGTTCAGACAAAATGGATGTTGGTAGATTAACAAGCTTAGGGTAGACAGATACATACTTCTAGGGCAGGGGCCGTTGCACGGTTTGCAGTGTTTCTGGTCCATTGCATGAGAATTTTCTGCACACTGGCGGACACATGAGTTGCCATCTTGCAGTAGGAAGTCTGTGGAACGACATATAAAACATATTTCTTCATTGCCACCATCATTATCATCTTTGCTTTCATACCTATTCTGAATCATTATATCCAGCCAGTGTATGCGTGTGCATAAATCCTCCTCCTCTTTCTCTTCCCCTTCCTCCTCCACCCCCTTCATTGCCATCATCATCATTGCCATCATACTTATTGCAAATTATTATATATGGTTTATTTATAATGACTGAGGTTTTTGAAAATATTGTCGTTCCAAGTTTTTTATTCACCCTCTGTGGAGTTCATGCAACATACAAGGTACATGGTGTTTGTCCATCAAGAATGATGATAACCATTAATTTCATCCAGTGGGGTTGAAAGTAGAAGACGACCATATGGCCTGAGCCTCCTGTGTGCAGGTCTGCGACTACGACTGCCAGCGTACCCATGCCTGTCGCTTCGCCGCTTGCCCATAGCCACACGGCTTGAAGGTGATACATGACGTTGGATGAATGACTTGAATGATGAATTGGATTAAAATGAGGAAGATTTGCCATCTGAGTCCAGTGGCAAGACAAGTCAAGACGACTGGAGACGAATACAGGTGCAGTGGATGACCAAGGCGTTCTACGTGCCTTGCCGTGCTCATAACATTCCACAAGGCTTTGCAGGTAAAGACCGTCTTGCCCGTTGAATTATCAGTGATTTCGGCAGTCTGCCGAATTCTGTCTTCACATGCTGGGTACAAGATACATACAAAACTTGGAATGGCAGTATTTTCAAAATCTCCACAGTCATTAAAAATACAACCTGTATTCATCCATTATGTGTATAAATCCCTCATCCCACATCCACTGCATAAATGTATAAATGTCTAACAATAAACATTGTTTAACATTTAGATTCAGAGACATATTTACACGTAAACTTACCCGGGCAATGTTTAACACAGACAGACCCAAACGTGTATTTCATATTTGGATTTGGCACGTTGACCATCTTAATCTTCTCATAGATTGATTCCTTTGGACAATATGCCACACATTCACCTTCATCTATGTAATTAAGGCAGGCCTGTTGAAGGACAAGGAGGATACATTTAGGACACACAGATAAAAGATAAAAGTAATTTTCCACCATAAATACTGCATCATCATCATCATCATACTAATCATCATCGTCATCATCATCATCATACTAATCATCATTGTCATCATCATCATCATCATACTAATCACAATCGTCATCATCATCATCATCATCATCATCATCATACTAATCATCATCATCATCACCATCGTATAGCATGTCATTTTCAGAAATCTGCTTTCATCATTGTTCACCTGGAAGATTCAGTATTTCACCACTCCTTCTCCTTCTCCTCCTGCCCTCCTCCTACTCCCATTTCTTCTCATGCTCCTCCTCCTACTCTAATTTATCCCCCCTGCTGTTCCACCTCCCATTCCTCTCCTCCTCTTCCCATTCCTCCTGCTCCTCCCATTCCCCTTCCTGTGACTGTGGCTACATCTTCTTCTTCTTCTTCTTCTTCTTCTTCTTCTTCTTCTTCTTCTTCTTCTTCTATTTCTTCTCCTCCTCCTTCTATTTGAGTAGATAAACCGATCATGCTTTGATTGTCATATCACCTGTATTTGACTTCGTGCAATAATGTCCTAATGATATGATGCAGAATAAAGTTTTAAGGTGTCTGGATCACTGACTACCTCTTTCACTAATGGAAATTTCTAGAATTAGCACCTGGAAATTTAGAACTATGCATGAACTGGGAAAGACAACAAAGGTAGTAGAAGAAATGAAATACAAGTTTTATATGAGGGGGCTTCAAATGAACATCTTACATGTTGTTTTATTTATATTTGGTGAATATATTCTGAAATAGTAAAGAACAAATGTGTTATTTTTTATGTAGTCATCACTGCGTTCAATGCAAGTCCTCCAGCGCCAATAAAGTGCCTGGATTTATGTCGAAAGATCGAGTCTGGAGTCTCTACTTGGTGGGCCTGACCTGTTCATAAACAGTTTGTCACAGAAGTCAAGCCATTTTGAAACTTCCTACTCCATTCATACACTAGCTGGACTGACAGGCATGCATCACCATACTTGACTTTCATTCGCCGATGAATTTCTATGGGTCTCACACCTTCACTGATTACAAAAAATGGATAACAGAACACTGCTCTTCTTTGGCGCATTTCAAAAGTGGGGTGGCCATCTTTAAACTGTCCTTATGACATCACCGTGTTTGTCTGCATTGTGACGTCAAATGCTTAACACTCTTGACATACTTAACAGTATTAACAGGTTACAAGACAATGGCATCGTTATATAATTTCTATCACACTTTAAGACTTTAATTTGAAGTCCGCTTGTATTAGCAGAAACAGAATCATCAACATATCTTTTTGCCAGGATTACACAAAAAACACAAAAATTAGAGACCAAAATAGTTAAAATGACTTACAAAACAGTCTGTTTTGAAAGGGCCTGTGCAACCGCCAGCACACTGGGGGTGACAGCACTCGCTGGGGAGACTCCCATAGCATCGACTTCCTCCACAGTTTCCGTGACATACGTCTCCATAGCTCACTGAAAATATGTACATATTATATTAAGTTTTACATGAAACATACCATGAAGGTTCATTAGAAAGCATATATTTACAAGACATACATTGTCATTGATCAATGAAGATAATATGTTACATTTTACATAAAATATACTCACAAAGGCTCATTAGAAAGCATATCTCTACCAGATATACATTGCCATAATCAAGTGAAAGATGTGTACATACCTTACCATCAGGTGAACCCACTCCAACTTCTGAGGTACTTGTAATTAATGTTCCCAAGTCAAGGACAAAAGGTTAACATTTTAGTCCAACTGACGGTGTAGGTATTGATCCCGCTACCTCGGCACCAGCACACCAGATGTTTAAGATCAAGCATTCTTATCCATTTGGCCATGCTGACCCTCATTAAACATTTGAATTGATTGCCATGCTTAAGAATTCCAGAACAAACATCATCAAAACTGACAGAAATATATCATCTTCTCCACAAAAATAACCCGCCTGAAACTTCATACAATTCCAGAACAAACATCACCAAAACTGACAGAAATATATCATCTTCTCCACAAAAATAACCCGCCTGAAACTTCATACAATTCCAGAACAAACATCACCAAAACTGACAGAAATATATCATCTTCTCTGCAACAATAACCTGCCTGAAACTTCATAAAATAGGTTAGCATCGTAAATAAACACACATGTATTGATTATCGTTCATAGAAGTAGAGGAAAGAAGCAGGGATTAGAGGACGCACTAGACAACATACAAAATACAAGTTACAGTATTTATGTTGTCTAGTGTGTCCCGTAATCTCTACTGCTTTCATCTACTTCTATGAGTGATAATCAATACATGTGTGTTTATTTGTGAACTGCCTCAGTGGCCTCAAAAGGTTACCCAATTGATAGTTATGTGTAATAGGTAAGTACGTCTGGTGGAAGTTCTACTCACACTTCTGACACTTATCCGGCCCCTCGCCCCAACAGTGCCTCATGTTTGTGACTGGATTATAGCATTTTTCATGACACTGTCCACCTGCAATGAGAAATGTACATAAGTATAATTAACGGAAACTTTTGTTTGGTAGAAACTTTTGGTGGGGGGAAACTGTTGGTGGGGGGAAACTGTTGGTGGGGGGAAACTCTCAGTGTGTGTAAATTTTTGGTGAGTGGATAGTTTAGGCGGGCAGACACTTTTGGTGATGGGAAAACTGTTGGTGGGGGGGGGGGGGGGGGGGAGAGACTCTTGGTGTGTGGAAACTTTTTGTGGGTGGATACTTTTGGCGGGCGGACACTTTAGTAGAGTAGTAGAGTTGATAATGGGCTCTGCTGATTATGTAATAAGCATGACCAGACCAGGTTTGCGTGCCTGCGTTCATCATCCGCTAAAAGAGAAAAAGACTGGCCACAAATATTCCTTTGTGCATTCTGGCTAACAAAACACGAAGGCCCCAGCACATCACAGACCCCTGTCAAGAAACTGCTTCAGGACATCCTTCCTTTTTGGATCTCCAGAAACTAGAGAGCAGGTCAGCAAAGCTAATGAGCTGACCTCTGACACGATCCCAAGAATAAACCATAATTGTCCCTACAAAACAGTAATAATGTGCTAGCGAAATGATATTAAAATAATCAGAGGTCAAGACCGACCCCTGACAAGTAGCTTGTGCTGTGCAGAAGATTCCTCCTATGGCTCTCTATCATAAGCTTGTGCTGCTGTCGTGTGTAAATTGTCTTTCACATCTTGAACCTATATAAGAGTATGTTGCGGATTTTCTCTTCTCATTTCAAAAATAAAGTAATAATAAAGCAATTGAAAGTTAGATAACTGAGGCCTTCTAAGTAGTTAATAAACATAATTGCAGTTGCATCCCCTGGAATGTTTCTCCCAATTGTTTTTACTGCACTAAAATACATCCTTGGATTGATTTAGGTGTGTGTGGAAAAGTTGCTAATGGGGTTTAAATGGCTACGTTAAAAGACATAACACTCTTATTTAAAAAAAGGATTGAAGGCAGGCGAGCAAGAGGTAGACAACGATACAAGTGAGAAGATCAAACCATACTGGAGGGTAGGTTTGAAGGCAAGCGAGCAAGGTGTAGACAACGATACAAATGGGAAGATAACAAAACCATACTGGAGGAAAAGTTGAAGGTAAGTGAGCAAGAAGTAGACACTGGTACAAATGGGATGATAACATCAAGAGATGGACGAACTGCATTCTGATAGAATGTACAATCAAGGCCAGAGACAGACAATGTTGTGGATCAACAGCTTTGCGTTGATTTCGATGGTATGAAACTTCGGCCGTTCAGAAAGCAATGACAAACTCACTATCATCATCATGTGCCCTGCCAGCTGGCGTGGGTGTTCATGTCTCTCCACAGATCTCGGTCTTTCTTTCGCGTTCCGGATTAACTCTGTTGATGATATTCCTCCATGTCACCGTCTCAGCGTATCCAGCATGATTTCTTTTGGTCGGTCTCTGCTTCGTTTCCCATTGATATTTCAGTTGTCACTGTGTTCTGCAATGCCTCTCTTCTCATCAAATGACCCACACAAAAAAGCTGTTCAAATTGGCAAGCTATTCAAAATGGCAAGCTATTCAAAATGGCAAGCTACTGAACTAATATTTCCTAGTACACCACAAACAGCTATTGCATTCTGGGTTGTTTGCAACATTCCGTAAAGGATATGCAACTAACTTTTAAAACATTATTTTAAAACATAAATAACAAGCCTCGATGAAAGCCTCTCAAACGTCAATTAGGCATCAAAGGAATATTATATTTGGCTCGTATTGTCCCTGACTAAGCGCGCAGCAATAAAAAAAACTCTAGAAAAATGCAAGATACCATAAACTCAAGTAATGACTAGAAACTAGAACAAAGACACATGCTATAAAGGACATAGTGGAAGAAGCGTCGGGGTAAATAAATATGGAAAAAATACAGCAGCTAAATATATAAAAATCTAGATGGTAACAGTAAAATATGTAAACAACGAAATGTCAGCAGAGAAAGAGACTAGACCAACACTAGAGGATGTGGTGTGGGGAATAAACAAGCCCGAGAAAGGGAAAACATGAAGATGTGATAACATCACTGTGGAGTTTAGTGAAGTTTGCTGGGAACAAAGTGAGGACATGTATCGGGAGTTATGTTAGCACAGTGGTTCTCAACCTTTTTTGGCCCATGCCCCCCTTTACCATATGTTGAAAATGTCATTGCTCCCCTTTCGTATTTCCTCCCTATAAATTCCGCCCCTCCCCCACCCTGCTCCTACATAGTATACGTAAAAATGGAAGATAACTTTAATAATACATACTAGAACAGGTTTAGACGTCTACATAAAACGTGATTTGTGGGTCTACTTACGTTATAAGACGAATATCAGAAGGGCGAGGAGTACAGAACCGTAAAGTATGGAGGGAAAAACAATATCAAGCAATCAGTTCTTGTATTAACGCGATCTTAAAATAATCTTAACCCCCCCCCCCTCCTCCCGGAAACCCTAAAATTCCCCACTGGGGGGGGGGGGAGGAGGGAAATTCCCCACCGGTTGAGAACCACTGTTTTGGCAGATCAAGGAGACGGGGAATATCAGATATATGCAAAAATTAAAAGTACACAGACAGAGAAACGGTAGGACGGATGGAAGGATGCGTGTATGGATGGATGGATGGATGGATGGATGGACGGATCGAAGGATGCGTGTATGGATGGATGGATGGATGGATGGACGGACGGATGGAAGGATTCGTGTATGGATGGATGGATGGATGGATGGACGGATGGAAGGATGCGTGTATGGATGGATGGATGGATGGATGTACGGATGCGTGTATGGATGGATGGATGGATGGACGGATGCGTGTATGGATGGATGTATGGATGGATGTATGGATGGACGGATGGATGGACGGATGGAAGGATGCGTGTATGGATGGATGGACGGATGCGTGTATGGATGGATGGATGGATGGACGGATGGAAGGATGCGTGTATGGATGGATGAATTAATGGATGGATGGATGAATTAATGGATAGATGGATAGATGGATGGGTCAATGGATATATAGATCCATGAGATCGCTATGTGCAGGCAGGTCTGAAACACCTGATGGTCCCCACACACCATGACCCCACACCTGGTTCTTACTACAGGACTTGTTTGTGGATTTATTATGGAAGCAAAGTTCTGCTTAAGACAGACAGATAGACAGACAGACAGACAGACAGACAGACAGACAGACAGACAGACACGACCGACAGACAGACAGACAGACAGACAGATAGATAGATAGATAGATAGATAGATAGATAGATAGATAGATAGATAGATAGATAGATAGATAGATAGATAGATAGATAGATAGATAGATAATCGTGCAGACAGACGAATAGATACATAGATAAATATAAAAACATACAAATGGACAGATATATTTTATAGACAGACAGACAAATTAACAGACAGACAGACCGCCAACATACCATCCAGACACACGGACTGACGGACAGACAAACACATGGAGAGACAGACAGACATGGTCATAGTCTAATCTAGCAGCGCGACGTCCTATAGAGATCGGAGAAAAGAAAGCAGCCATGTACTCACATTGCCTCTTTGGAGTTTTGCTGTCACTGACGAACACCACGGGCGGGTCACTCTTGGGGTTGATGTCTTGCCAGTGGATCGTGTCCTCATAGCAGAGCCTGTCGTTGTTCTGAAAAAACACCTTTCCGGCGAGGATCTCTGAAAGAGGAGCAGAAAGCGGGTTATTCTGTGGTTATATCAGATTACACAAAGATATTCTCCCGAGAAGAAATGATCATCAATATCAAGTGCCGTGCCGAATGGCGTGGGCGATCATGTTTATATTATAACATCAGCATTGTGTTCCCTATATTGTAGTTTTGTGATTTAACATTTTCAATGACAAACAAAAATTAGGTTGGGATCAAACAAAAATGGATCGCGGTAGATGGAAGCTATGGGTGTGTCACAGTTATGCCTTAAAAGTTGTTAATTTGGTAGCAGACCTGTTGTATTATATATCAAATTGAAGAAGGGGGCTTGAGAAATCTACTGTATTTACATTTTAATTAAGACATTTCGGAATGACAATATGTCGCTGAAGACCAATCATGTCTACATCAGTTAATCATCCTATGGCACATGAGCAGTGATCGCTAGGATTGAATAGTATAAGCTTGGTCAATTTGCTTTCCTTTAACTTCCACAATATCACTAGTTCGTTTATTCTTTTTTCGCCCTTCTTTTTAGACTTGTTCATGGTTGCTTGAATCTTGCAGCTACAGTTTTTCTCTACGGAATGAGGGAGTCAGTTAACTTCCTCTTCCGTCGCTTCTAACAACATGTGTAGCAGGTGACAGTGCGTCAACATACTTTTTCTTACTCTGAGGGTCCCTGTGGCACACGGGCACAGACTACATTAGTTGTCTTTTATGACATGTATGGTAGGTTGCCCTGATACTGTTCTTTGCTCCATTTAGGGTACCGATCTCTCTCTCTCTCTCTCTCTCTCTCTCTCTCTCTCTCTCTCTCTCTCTCTCACACACACACACATACACACACAAAACCTGTAAACACACGTAGATGGGAATTGGAGAAAGAAAGACATAATATGGGGAAGGCTTGGATGGAATAAAGGTCGAAAGAAGAAGAAGAGAAGAACAGGAAAAATATAACATCTGCAGGACTCACTTAGTAAATTACTATCATTGAATGTAAGAAAAGAGGGCTCATAAATGTTATAAAGAACCAGTTTTGTTGTATGACGGTGAATCATGGGATGTGGTTGAACAAATCTGGAGGAGCTTAGAAGCAATGGAGATGCGGATCCTGAGACAACTGTTGTGAATAACATGGTCTGCCTGAGTAACTAACAATGATTGTCCGGAAGAGGCTAATGAAACTAGAACATTATATACAACAATAAGAAAGAGACAAACGTTATTTATTGGTAATGTGATAAAAAGAGATGATTTGGAAAATATCGTGATAGCGGGAAAGATCAGTGGAAAAGAAGCAAAGGCAGACCGAGAGATACGATGCTGGATAGACTGAGACGGTGGCGTACAGGAATATCATCAGCAGAGTTTATCCGGAACACCAAAGATCAAGATCTGTGTAGAAGGATGAACGCCTACGCCAGTCTGCAGGGCGCATGATGATGATGACAACGAGCTCTTACCTGATAAGTTCGTAAAGCCAAGCTCTCTCAGCCCATGCGTTCCGTGCATCTCGTAATTTAGAGCCACGAAGAGACTGTATGTGCTGTTCGTTTTCGCGTGGTAAAACAAAGGACTGCCCCTAATGATTCGCAGACTGGTCAGTGGGATGTAGTCCACGTATTGGTTTCCAGATATAAGCACGTAACCTGTTGGGAATAAATGAGGTTTAAATAGTACAGGCATACACAGGAGCTTGCACAATTTATTGCTTGGCACATTTCGTTGCATCCCGTAAGGTGTATATTGAAAAACTCATTTAACGAAGCAAACAATGATTCTTAAACATTTACATACACATGCACAAGTTACCACGATAATTTACAAATCACTATGATGTCTGTTTGTTTACAAAGTGGAGGTTAGCCATTCGAATCGCTGCTGCTTCAGCAAATCTTAGGATTGATTGATCCATTTTGATATTAGTACAACAACCGGGACGCATTGTCTTTATCAATCATATGGCCTGAGTCCAGCAGATGGCGTGAAATGGCGAAGGTGGGTAACTATTTTTTGATGGTTTTATATGTTACGAGAATATATTTTATTAATATTTTTGTCAAGTTCTAGATGTATTATGACACTATATTAATTAACAGCCTTTCTGTGTTGAGATAAAATGATTCTTACACTGAAGTTAATGACGCAATTAGATTCCTAAGAAGAATACTCAACGTATCAAGAAGAGAGAAAATCAGAAATTATGAAATCAGGACTAAAGTGGTGGTAATAGCAGCGCTAGATTTAATAGAAAACAGCAAGTGAAATGGGTCGGTCACATAACTAGGTTACCGACAGTATACCACAACAAGCACTGATTAACAGACCAAATAGAATCTGCTGGACAGAAGGAATAACACAATCCATGGGAATATCGATATATGATGTCTATGAACGTGCACTCTCCCGATGTTTATGCTTCACCTCGACATCGCATGGCACAAGAGGAACAAGATGAGGTCAGGTGAGATGAGATGAGAGTAATAAAGTGGCGCACAGAGAAACATATTTTTTTCCGCTGATGAGGTTGCAGTAGGGGTGGTTTTATATCTCCTAACTGAAACAACAGCAGAACACGTTTGGCCAACCTCTGTTTAGAGTTGGTCCTATGGATGTTCTATTACGTCCTCCCACTTTCTGGAATTTGGGGACAGATATTTCGTAGGGGGTTGGTTTCACCGGTTGGCTATTAGTGCTCTATCTCCTCAAATACATCATACTAGGAGCATCCAGACAACCAACAAACAAATCAACCAATCAACCAACCAGTCAACCTACTAACCAACCAATCAACCAACTAACCAACCAACTAACCAGTCAGCCAGCCAGCCAGCGAGCGAGTGAGCCAGACAGACAGCCAGCCAACCAACCAACATTCCACCCACAAACTAGTAAAATATATCTGGCACTCTCACAGCTTCTCCACATTTAAACCCATTTGATTTGTGTATGTAACAACTGCTCATTAAGATACTCGCCTGTAACCAACCCCCCCCCCCCCCTTCCTCCCACCAGCCTACCAACCAACCACACAACACATCAACCTACCAACCAATCAGACAATCCACCAAAATTCCACCCACCCACCCACCAACTAGCAAAGCATGTCTTTCACTCTTACAGCTTCTCTTCAACCCATTTCAGTTGTATAAGTGCCCACTAAGACACTCACCTGCAACCTCCTTGATCTGGGACAAAAAGCTCATATCATAATCCACGCCAGCCTCGTCAAGGAAGAGGATCTCCAGGTTCCCGGATACGTAGGTGCAGTTGGTGTACATGTCCTTGTACCGCTGGTACCGATCCTTACCGTTTCCAGCCTGGACAAAGGATGACGTTGATCCGAGGCAAGCTGCGAAGAATAAAAATGGTTATGGCTGAAGTATGCCTGTGGCAACATATGGATATGGATCATAGTCCGTTTCTCATCCATTAACCCATTCAGAGCCGAAGGATAATACAGGGTGTTTGTAAAGTCTCCCTACACTTTGTATGTAGAACACATTTTGAAAAAAAAATATCTTTCTTCCGTTGATAACATCATTTTGTTTGGAGTGCAAAGAATTACTCCAGCAGTACTCTCCCGAATAGAGTGGCTGATGTCTCTGAAGCGGTCTCTGCTGGCAAAGATTAGTTTCATCTTCGTGCCAGGGCATGCGGGTGTACAAGGAAATGAGCGGGCTGACAAGCTCGCAGGTGAGGCTACTGTGGAGGGCGGACGCGCCATGGACCAGGCTGACATTCTGAATGCTCTACGAGAAGTAACTTAAAAGAGGTGTGGTCAAACAAGAACACTACGTAGGAAGCCAAAGAAGATTGATAAACCAACACAGAAATGGTGCCGTAGCCGCTACACGCCGCGGAATTTGCTGAGGAGGGGATCCGAGCACTTATGGACTGAATGGTTGGATGTGCAATTAATATTAATGTTGTTAATATCGTAGCAGACATGCTGTATTATATATCAAATTAATTACGTGCTTAGGAAAAACAACCCTATTGATATTTTAATTGAGACAACATTTTGCAAAAACAACAGTCGGCGATATATAAGCCCATGGTAGATATGGGAAGTCGCTTAAGACGATTAACCATCCCATTGCATTCAGTTAAACACCACAGTGGTTTGACGAGAAGGGGGACGGTTGCGGGGAGAAGTGGAAGTGGTCGACCATCACCAAGCTGGACATGGCACAATGCAGATACTATGGACATGGGGTGGATGTGGCTGGGTCAATGGCAAGGGATCGAGAGCCTTCACGGCGGGCCACGATGAGAGCCACGTTCTGCAAAGAGTCTGTTACATGATAATGATGATGATGATGATGATGGAGCCGTTGGTTAGTTAGTCGTGGTTCCAACTTCACGGTATAGGGTCGCCCCATTATGCTCCATTCCTATGCCAGTGAATATAATACAAAATGCTCCTCTGTGGCCCATGTGAAAAGAGGTACAGACAGGAGCCTCGACAAACCAACAGCCCACACAGATGGGGCCATGTCGTCAAAGGCTTAGATAACTGTTTTTTACAACCCAGTCACTGTTTCGTTACATATGTATATACGTCCAGTTGGGGGATTTGGATTGACAATGACGCAGACACGCTGGTGCGGTTGAAATAATGAACAGGCAGACAGATTGGCTGGTGCCGCATCGTTAAGGGGTGATTTGATGCAGAATAAGGCAGATGTGGTCAATGCCATCGGGGAGAATGTGAATAATGCAGAAGAACAGATAGACTATCATGGTCTAGAGAGAATGCAGCAACAAGAGGTGGTCAGAGGATCTGGTCGACAGTTGTCATTCAGAGGTAAAGCAAGACGGACATATAATCAGATTACAACGGGCACCATTATTATTTGAATCCTTCGCTGTCTGTTAAAGATGAGGACTGAACACTTATGAGAATGCCTCGAGGGCAGTGATGTCGGTTCTCGACTCAACTCAACACGGTGACGCTGAAAATGTTATGATAAGCACTGTTGAATGACGGTTCGGCGCCTACTTTCGCCGTTTCACTGAATGATGGAAGGCTGGCCACCTATTGTCCTTTGCATTCAGGCCCATAAAATATGATGCCCTATCACATCTCACACCCATAGCAAGAAACTGCAGAGGGCCATTTTATTATTATTGTTGCTGTGTTTTACCTCGTCACACCTTAAAGGCAGTATCTGGTATTGGGACTACTTTCTTTCGCCTTTTAACACTGAAAACAGGAATCGCGAAAGAATACAGAACGTACAGCTTCTATTTCAGATGAAGAATCATCGGAAGTGACTTTATCTTGAGGTGAAAAGGTCAGAGGCCACTCACTCCTGATAATTCTAGATTTGGTTCCGTGAGTTAAGCACCGTTTCCCCTACCCTCTCCCACCTACTACTGTTATCTGTAGCTTCTTAAATTTCTAGTGCGCAGTACAGACAGCCAGTTTGGCCATGGCTATAGGTGGCAGCCAAAGAAAATTGTAACCGTTATTATCAAAAGGGCGAAGGAGTATCTTGAAGGTAGGGTGTACGCCTCTGATTCCAGAGGTGAATGTCCAGAAATAAAACTCTAGGATGGTACGTTCCTCCCATATTTACAACATGAACCATCTGAGAAGGAAGGGCCAGATCGCTATTTTTCAAACAAGGGACACGATACTCATTAGAATACACATGTAGAGGAAGCAGGGGTGGCGCAGAAGGTAGAACGCATGCAGTAGAATAGAAGTAGAAGAAAGAAGTATAGATTAAAGTAGCAGGCATGTAGTAGAATAGAAGAAAGAAGTATTGATTAGAGTTGCAGGCATGAAGTAGAATAGAATAGAAGAAAGAAGTGTAGATTAGAGTAGCAGGCATGTAGTAAAATATAATAGAAGAAAGAAGTATAGATTAGACTAGCAGGCATGAAGTAGAATAGAATAGAAGAAAGAAGTATAGATTAGAGTTGCAGGCATGAAGTAGAATAGAATAGAAGAAAGAAGTATAGATTAGAGTTGCAGGCATGAAGTAGAATAGAATAGAAGAAAGAAGTATAGATTAGAGTTGCAGGCATGTAGTAGAATAGAATAGAAGAAAGAAGTATAGATTAGAGTTGCAGGCATGTAGTAGAATAGAATAGAAGAAAGAAGTATAGATTAGAGTTGCAGGCATGTAGTAGAATAGAATAGAAGAAAGAAGTATAGATTAGAGTTGCAGGCATGTAGTAGAATAGAATAGAAGAAAGAAGTATTGATTAGAGTTGCAGGCATGAAGTAGAATAGAATAGAAGAAAGAAGTGTAGATTAGAGTAGCAGGCATGTAGTAAAATATAATAGAAGAAAGAAGTGTAGATTAGAGTAGCAGGCATGTAGTAAAATATAATAGAAGAAAGAAGTATAGATTAGACTAGCAGGCATGAAGTAGAATAGAATAGAAGAAAGAAGTATAGATTAGAGTTGCAGGCATGAAGTAGAATAGAATAGAAGAAAGAAGTATAGATTAGAGTTGCAGGCATGAAGTAGAATAGAATAGAAGAAAGAAGTATAGATTAGAGTTGCAGGCATGTAGTAGAATAGAATAGAAGAAAGAAGTATAGATTAGAGTTGCAGGCATGTAGTAGAATAGAATAGAAGAAAGAAGTATAGATTAGAGTTGCAGGCATGTAGTAGAATAGAATAGAAGAAAGAAGTATAGATTAGAGTAGCAGGCATGTAGTAGAATAGAATAGAAGAAAGAAGTATAGATTAGAGTTGCAGGCATGTAGTAGAATAGAATAGAAGAAAGAAGTATAGATTAGAGTAGCAGGCATGTAGTAGAATAGAAGTACCAGAAAGAAGTATAGATTAGAGCACCAGGCATGCATTAGAACAGAAGTAGAAAGAAGTGTTCAGTAGAGTAGCACGCAGGCAGTAAAAAATTTCATATAAAATTTAGCTTTAAATTTTTCTGTTGTCTGGTGTGTCCTGTATTCTGTGCTTCTGAAAGAAGTTGAAAGAAATCAACTCACGAAACTAACTCTCACTAAAAGAAGACAGTCCACATTCTTTCGGCATGTTATGAGAAGAGGAAAGAAAGCTGGAGTATGTCGTCACAGCGAACGAACGAACGAACGAACGAACAAACTTTATTTTCAAAGGGTTAAGAATTGGGCACGCAGGCCTGTCTAACATTCTGCCCTTCTGTCACTGTCTTTCATATATTGTATTATTCACACATTATTCAAGGCTAACTGTAAACAGCAACAATATAAAAGATATGCATTATAAAGGCATGACAAATCAATATTACACGACCCAGTAATAGTAATGACTGGTCCGGCACTTGTTAATAGCTATGTGGAATATACTGGTTTACCAAAAGGGGACTGGCTGATATATTACAGTTTTATTATTATTATTATTATTATTATTATTATTATTATTATTAAGCGTGAAGGTAATCCGTACTGAGATAGTGTTCGAGTAATTTGCGATTATATGTATAGGGATTGGTGATGTCTTTGATTTCTTGTGGAAGATTGTTCCACAGCTGAGCTGCGGAGTACGTTAAGCTTGTTTTATATAAGTCAATCCTAGGCTTCGGAATGTGTAATATATTTAATCGAGAAGGATGGAGCGAAAGAGAGACAGGGGGAGACGAAGAGAGACGATGCTGGACAGTTTGGCATCATGGCATGGAGGAAGGTCGGTATCAGAAATGATTGGAAGCACGAGAGTCAGAAGGCTGTGGACAGACATGGTCACCAACGGCACAGGCATGGACTATACGAAGAAGATACGTGTTTCCTCATTTCTCTGCTATTCCTCAATTGATATTTATGTAGATAAGGACAAACCCAGTGCAATGAAATCAATCAATTTGCTTTTTAAATATAGACAATGATCAACTTTAAGGTAACCACAAAATCTAACCTTTGACCCAAATAAAATAAAACAATACATTTCTCACAACAATGGAGACAGACAAACCGCACAACATCGCATTTTTAGACAATCTATATGCCAGATTTCTTCCATGTTTTGAGTCAGAAAAATAATTCTCAAAAGTTACCATATCAGTGGCGCGTAACTAGCTATCTGTAGCATTAGTTACCCAGCAGACATAAATATTTGCTTACCGCATGTGCGTCGGTTATGTCGGAATTGTGCTATTTAATGTCGACTTAGCTGAAGGTCAAACCTGGTCTTGAAGTCGTTATTAAGATCAAAAGAACATGCACTTGCAAGGCGCGTGCTGAGAAAGCTTTCGGAAATTAATAATAAGCTAGCGTTCTTGTCGGAGTAATACGGTATTTGCACTGGCTGCATTATATTAATGGATATTGTGTGGCACACAGATTTCTGTCTGTCTGTCTGTCTGTCTGTCTGTCTGTCTGTGTTGTTGTTGTTGTTGTTGTTGTTGCTTCTTCTTCTTCTTCTTCTTCTTCTTCTTATTCTTCTTCTTCTTCTTCTTCTCAAACAATAGCAATCACGACTCTCCAAATCTCTATCTCATTTGATACTTTATGTTTCTGATATTATTATTATTATTATTATTAATTGCAGCACAGCTGTTTAAGTGTTTCCATAAACACACGTTTCTGTCTTTATGTGCCTCTATTGTCTAATAATTTCTCACAAGTGGCTATTATATGTTCCTTATCTCTAATATCTCTTTTCTCTATGGAGTTAATGACCTTTGTCTTTTCTCTATGGATTTAATTACTTATCTTTTCTCTTTTCATTATGAAAATAATGATCGTACTTTTGCCTTTTCTCTGTGGATTTAATGATCGATCTTTTGTCTTTTCTCAACGGAATTCGTGATTGTTCTTTTGTCTTTTCTTTATGGATTTAATCATTTATATTTTCTCTTTTCTCTATGGATTTAATGAACGATCTTTTGGTTATCCTTCTATTAATTTAATTACCGTACTTCTGTCGTTTCTCTATGGATTTAATGATCGATCCATTGTTTTTTCTCTATAGATTTCATGATTGATCGTGTACACCGTACTTGTTTTCTTTATCTCGGGCGCCGACTATGGACTGCGTCGTTCGGTTCTTAAGTGCAATTCTTTTGGAGATTTATGGGGGTTGTCGTCGCTGGAGCTACGGAGTTCGTGCTTTGTACGACGCTTTCGGCAGGTCGCCCCGTGGAAAGAGACCTAGCCAAATGGGATAAAACCAGGTGCAATGAAGTCGATAATTTCGCTATTACCGCCCCCTACTTTTTATTGTATATTGAGGAGTCTTCAAAAATACGCTATACATTTAACATCATAATCATAAAGACGGTATTTTGCAGGAGTGACTCTCATCAAATCCAACCGATAAGTTACAAATGATTCTGCCTCATTTCAATGGCGTCTGGGGCTGAGGCATTGAAGAAAGTTACACAATCCCCGCCTACCGGGCCCAGGGTTCCACACCATCTGCAGGCGATACGGAAGCAGACCGCATTGCGTTGATTTCAATAGTATGAGCGTCGGTAGTTCAAATCAATGGCAAAGTACCGAAAGTCAAAACTGCTCTCTTCTGAGTCGTTTTTCCGTTACTTCCAACCCGATCAACTCCAGAAGAAAAGGTATAATTAGGGCCCATCCCAGCCTAGGATTTATAATTCTGTGAGGGAATCAACAACATTATGGATATTAATCTTAAAAGGATTGTTTTCTATAGGAGGTTCGGTTCTTTGAGAAGAATGGCCCTGTTCAACCATCGACTGTATCACTTTCGTTATAGTCGGGGTCCTTATGTTGTATCTCGTTCTTCTTCTTTCGTAAATGGAGCTGCTTATATCTGCTTCCATGAAAATAATAGGTTATGGCTTTGTCATGATATTCTTCTTCGCCTATTCTGTCTACATTTTCCCCCAGGGAAGTGTTGGGGAAAACTACCTAGACAATTACAAATAGCCAATAAATGCTGAATTTGACTACAACGTCCTGTAAAGGTCATGCAGGTAACTAACAGACGTTTTCAAACCCAAGATGTCTGCAGTGTCTTGTGTCCATCTTCTTTCTGGTTTCCTCTTCTTCTAGAAGAAACACTTCCCTTTATTGTTCTATCCTGACAACTGTAAAACCACGCTTGAAATTATTTGAATCTGCGGTAAAGCAGAGATTACGTTTCCAATATTTATTTACTTATCCCTGGCAAGTGTCCGTGTGTCAATTAGCAGGTCCTGAGCTACGAAACCAGTTCGGACAATCACTCCACGGGACAGTAATTACTCACATCTGGCAGGAACCGCTGAGAGATTGAACCCTGACCCTAGCAGGGTCAAAAGTTGAGAACCTGTTCACGGGAGGGCGCTGTTGTAACGCGAGAAGGCGATGATTGTATGTGGCGATGTGAGCTGGCTAGATTTGGCATGCAAGTGCAGAATGTGGCCAGGAAATGTGGCTGGATTAGTTCCATATGTTTGTTACCCGTTTTTATTTCTTTCGTACTCGCTCGCTTTGAACACAAGCGTAGTCCATACACACTACTTCTAGTAGCACTGGACTGATGTTTTTGCGTGTGGATTAGCTATCACTATTACTAGGGTCCCTCGCCATCAGGCAAACCCATCCCGATTTCAGAGGTGATTGTAATTTACGTCTCCAATTCAAGGACGAGAATTCAACATTTTAGTTCAACTGACCGATTTTAGTTCAACTGAAACAAACAACACGATGGCCCTAGTATGGCGATATATCGTCCTTAAGTCCAAATGGGAGATGACATTCGGCACTGAATCAGTTAAACTGCAGGGTGTATTTTAATGAATGTGGGGTTTTGAAAATATTGCAGTTCCAAGTTTTATATTTACCTTTTACCCTTTACCACCGCAAGAGATCCTCCTCCTGGAGCGTCAAGAATTCTTTGCCCTCATTGTCAAAGAATATTTCTAGCCAAAATAGGACTTATCAGCCATCTTAGAACTCACGGCTCCATACTTTCAACCCCACTGGATGAAGTGAATAGTCATCATCATTCTTGATGGACAAACAACATTTGCCTTTTATGTTGCATGAATCCACAGAGGGTGAATACAAAACTTGGAACGGCAACATTTTCAAAAAACCCACAGTCATTACACCCTATTTTAGAACAAGGCCGCCATACATTCCTCACTCCTTTATCGTAGTTGTCCAGATTCATTCAGTCTACTCTTTCCTCGGAGTCCTGAGTGTCGGCCAGATACTGGGTCACTCCCTGCAGCAACGTTCTCTCCAAGCCGTGATGACCTAACTGTCTCGCAACACTATACACACGATTCTAAAAGGCCCCGACCGCATCTGCCTTATCATGCAGCATTACCCGACCTAACGGCGCAGCTCAAGCCAATCTTTCCCTCTTCATCATGTTGTTCCTGATTCATTCCTGATACTCATCTCAGAGTTTGAAACGCTACATCGTAACCAATCTGCCCAGCCCATATCTCCATCATATCACATCACCAACAAATTGTTCCCACAAGGTGGTTTATTTTCTTTCCGAGTCGCCTACTTTCTGATTCTATCTTAAGTGGTGGCTCTCACGCAAAATCTCGTGCTTTACCCCCGTCAAGTCTGAATTAAGCTTGACAATTTCTCTCCCATTGGACAGTGTATGTCAAGCGCTTTTTTATTTTATTTTAAAAAACTGCATTTGAATAAAAACGTTTTTTTTTTGATGATGCAGCCTCCCGCATGCATCCTCTATCTAATATAAAAATGTAGGGCGCAATGATTCTCAACTTATCTTTAATAAGGGTAAGAGTATTTTATTACAGTACTTTATTATATAGGGGTTATATGTATTTTTCTATTTCCGTTTTTTTTTCGGGTTCAGGTTTTGATTTTTGTCGCTAGCTTTGAAATCAAGCGTAGTCCACGACAGACTGATTTTTGCGTGTGGGCTAGCTTTCCCTATTACGTGTCCCTCACCATCAGGCGAACCCACTGTGACATCTGAGACACTTGTAATTGACGTCCCCTAGTTAAAGACGGGAAGCCAATATTTTAGTCCAACTGACTGGTCTATGGATTGAACCCGCTACCTCGACATCCGCACACCGGAAGTTTAAGAACGAAAGCTCTTATCCATTTGCCCATACTGACCTGAAAGAATTGTCTTAGATTCCTATTGAAACGAAAACTGCGACGAAGAATACAGGAGATCCTCCTCCTGAAACGTCAAGCATTCTTTGCCCTCATTGTCAAAGAATATTTCTAGCCAAAATAGGCCTTATCAGCCATCTTAGAACTCACGGCTCCATACTTTCAACCTCATCTCACAAGTCCTGGCCTAATACTTCACACCCCAGGACCAGTTTCTGCTATGGGACCATCTTTACCTGTTTTGTTTTTTCCTGACGGCGAGGGACACTAGTAATAGGGAAAGCTAATCCACATGCACAAATCACCCCAAAGCATTAGAAATAATAGCACGTTCATTGACTACGCTTGATTTCAAAGCCGTCTCTGTGGCGAGGGTACTACGGGGTTACGGACGCAATTCGCAATCCCGCATACCGCGCTCGAAACACAGCCGTGGAGGATTTGGCAGCAGACTGCCTTGCGTTGGTTTTCATTCAAGGGTGTTGTGTGTGTGTGTGTGTGCCAGTCGTTCAGAAAGCAATGGCAAATTACTGAACGTGAACTTGCCAAGAAATCACAAAGAGCCCAAAAACTGCTGGGGCTGACTACGATGTCCCGTAAAAGAAGATACAACTAAATTTTCTTTGGTTTTTAAGTTCAAAGCATGCGAATAGAAAAAAAAAAATGAAAATTCTGAAAATTGCATTGTACTCATTTTTATGAGGCTGTGTTGGTACTCAAGCAATATGATCCCGCTTGTGCTGGGGATTGCCAAGCAAAACATACACTTCAGATGAAACAATATACCATGTAACAAATCACTGGTATTGAATGTCGGACAGAGAGCAATTTACCTGTTCTGGTGTAAATGTGAAAGAACAGAAAAAAAATGAAAGAAGCTGAAGACAAGAGGAATGCGGTTTCTGAGACGAAAGTTGTGAATATTTTGGATGGGTAGAGTAAGTACCAGAGATCTGGATAGGAGAGGCTGGGGGGATGAGAAGTGTGAACAACTGTGAGTTAGAGGCGAAGGGTGTTCTTTGTTAATGTTAAGGAGGAGGTGGGGGGGGGGGAGGAGGAGGAGGAGGAGGAGGAAGAAGAAGAAGAAGAAGAAGAAGAAGAAGAAGAAGAAGAAGAAGAAGAAGAAGAAGAATAAGAAGAAGAAGAAGGGCATCAGCTGCAACAGACGAAGAAGAAGAAGAAGAAGAAGAAGAAGAAGAAGAAGAAGAAGAAGAAGAAGAAGAAGAAGAAGAAGAATGGTTCGATGTCCGTTGGAAAATGACTCGAATGCCCGTCAGTGCTTGCCCCATCTTGACATTTCAAACAACGGAGACTCACAACCCATCATGTTGAGAACCACTGGGTCTATCAGTATTTGTGCATGTCTATTCAAGATGGCCGCATGCGTCATTGCGCGTACTCTGCACGAGACATACCCGCTCCGGGTGGCCGGCAGGGTATAGATACGGTTCACAGATAGCCGAGGAATTCTGTACAGACGAGGAAAGATAGCGAGTGGTTGCAAGGTATGGCAGTTGCCTGGGAGTTCCCGGCATGGGGTTTGCAGACAATAAGCAAGCGGTCCTGTCTGTTAGGCTTTTTTTTAATTTGCACTTCCTCGGTTTGAACTCATGCGTAGTCCATACACACTACTTCTAGAAGCACTGGACTGAATTTTGCGCGAGGATCAGCTTTCCCTGTTACCAGTGTTCCTCATCATTAGGCGAACCCACTCCGACTTCAGAGGTACTTGTAATTTACGTCCCCAAGTC
Organism: Cepaea nemoralis; assembly: GCA_014155875.1. Classification (NCBI taxonomy): domain Eukaryota; kingdom Metazoa; phylum Mollusca; class Gastropoda; order Stylommatophora; family Helicidae; genus Cepaea; species Cepaea nemoralis. Next base: position 755,175 of record JACEFZ010004774.1, on the reverse strand, counting down.
AAGGACGAGAAGTCAACATTTTAGTCCTACTGTCCGGTGTAGGGGTTGAACCCCTTACCTCGGCATCAGCTCACCGGATGCTTAAGAACGCGCGTGCCATCGGCGTTAAATTGTGGCAAGTTAACTGATTAATGCCATAGGATGATTAATCATCTTAAGAGAATTTCCGTATCTGCCATGGGTTTACATATCGCTGAAATGATGTCATAGCATTATAACATAACATGTCTGCTACAATATTAACACCTTTTAAGCCTGAACCGTAACACACTCCAACTGCCCATATTTTGCCATTCATTTACGTTTGATCCAAACCTACTATTCGTTTAGCACTGCATCTGTTAACTATCGGTTTACAGAGTTTACAGCCCTGTAACTATACGTATGAACATTTACAAACATGATACTATTTAAAACCTTAATTCGGTGGGGAGGGGGAGGGGGGGGGGGCTGAGTGGTCTCGAGGTATGGTGTCCGCCTCGAGTGCTGGAGGGCCCATGTTCAAACCCCGATGAGGGCCGGGATATTTTCACGTGGACTTCTAGTAACAAAAATTTTCCCTGGTCTCTGGGTAGTGAGATCTGACTCCAGGGTGTATTGTTGCGCACGTAAAGAAATCCCTTGGCAGTTGGAAATCGAAAAAGAGTAGCCTAACGGCGTTGCCCAGGCAGAATTTCGAGTTAAAAATCTACCCAATTATTTCAGGTTCCTCGCCGGTGCTACGGAGTTCGTGCACTAAGTTGAGATTCTCTGGATTCAGGGGTGAGCTAGGAGTAGAACCTAGCACTTATGTGTTACACCCGTGTGTCGTGATGTTGATCAGTCAACTGAACTAAACTAACCTAGAATAAAACCTTAATCTCAAATCTCAGACACTCCGTATGTGCTGAACTAAATGATGGTGCGGTTACACCTTACTTTGCTTGTTCACGAATGTGACTAAACTAAACTAAACTAGACTAAAACCTTAATCTCAAATCTCAGCCTCTCACATATGTGCTGTACTGAATGATGGTGCGGTTACACCTTACTTTGCTTGTCCACGAATGTGAAGTTCTATGACTGGTTCTGTACACCGCACTGGTTTCTGAAGTTTGAAAGGGAACGGACAGCCTTGCAGCAAAATCCCCGTGAAATCGATGATACTTTGTTACTAAGTCAGGAGGAATGTCTGCATGTTGACCTAATTCCGATATATCACGTCCTGACTAGGGCTCCATCGATTTGAGCACCAAATAAGCGTTTTTACAGAGTAAAAACAGTAAATAACCAACGATGCAAACTGGCAACCAACCTATCAAACAGTGATGATCCAAACTAACAACAAATCAACCACCCAGGCAAGCAAGTAACCAAGCAGTTAACGAAACAAGAAAGCAAGCAAACAAGAGACCAATCAACCAACCATCCAACATAACAACAAACCAATCAACCCACCGTTCAACATAACAACAAACCAATCAACCCACCATCCAACATAACAACAAACCAATCAAACCACCATCCAACATAACAACAAACCAATCAACCCACCGTCCAACATAACAACAAACCAATCAACCCACCGTCCAACATAACAACAAACCAATCAACCCACCGTCCAACATAACAACAAACAATCAACCCACCGTCCAACATAACAACAAACCAATCAACCCACCGTCCAACATAACAACAAACCAATCAACCCACCGTCCAACATAACAACAAACCAATCAACCCACCGTCCAACATAACAACAAACCAATCAACCCACCGTCCAACATAACAACAAACCAATCAACCCACCGTCCAACATAACAACAAACCAATCAACCCACCGTCCAACATAACAACAAACCAATCAACCCACCGTCCAACATAACAACAAACCAATCAACCCACCGTCCAACATAACAACAAACCAATCAACCCACCGTCCAACATAACAACAAACCAATCAACCCACCGTCCAACATAACAACAAACCAATCAACCCACCGTCCAACATAACAACAAACCAATCAACCCACCGTCCAACATACCAACAAAACAATCAACCCACCGTCCAACATAATAACACAACAATCAACCAACCATCCAACATAACAACAAAACAATCAACCCACCATCCAACATAACAAAAAACTAATCAACCAACCATCCAACATAACAACAAAACAATCAACCCACCGTCCAACATAATAACAAACCAATCAACCCACCATCCAACATAACAACAAACCAATCAACCCACCATCCAACATAACAACAAACCAATCAACCCACCGTCCAACATAACAACAAACCAATCAACCCACCATCCAACATAACAACAAACCAATCAACCCACCGTCCAACATAACAACAAACCAATCAACCCACCGTCCAACATAACAACAAACCAATCAACCAACCATCCAACATAATAACAAACCAATCAACCCACCGTCCAACATAACAACAAACCAATCAACCAACCATCCAACATAACAACAAACCAATCAACCCACCGTCCAACATAACAACAAACCAATCAACCCACCGTCCAACATAACAACAAACCAATCAACCAACCATCCAACATAATAACAAACCAATCAACCCACCATCCAACATAACAACAAACCAATCAACCAACCATCCAACATAACAACAAAACAATCAACCCACCGTCCAACATAACAACAAACCAATCAACCAACCATCCAACATAACAACAAAACAATCAACCAACCATCCAACATAACAACAAAACAATCAACCAACCCGCAACCACAATCAAAACACCTACTCATCCACCCACCAATCAACAAACCCACCCACCAACCAGCAACGAACCACCCCACCAACATACAACCAGTAAACCAACCCCTCCGCCAAGCAGCAAACATTCAATCAACCCATCCGCCAACCAGTAATCAATCAATCAACCCATTCACCAACCAGCAATCAATCAATCAATCAATCAATCATCAATCAATCAATCAATACATCCACCAACCAAACAAAGCCCCTTTATTCATCTTCAATGTCACATTGCTGTCGATGGCAGCATGTCATGGCAGAAAGGACCTGGCACATAATGATTCCGCTTCGTTTGCATCATACCCCCTCTACAGCAAGCAAACCTTACTGACATACATGCAGAGGCGTTTCCAAGGCACCAGGGCCGGGTTATATACTGGCCGAGCCCTATTGACGCGTCCTCGTCGAGCGTCCTGGGCAGCAGGTCCCTTCGGGGTCCTGGCTAAAGTCAGTAGGATCGCGGATTCCTCCGAAGTCGGAGGGTGTCTGCCTGTACGGCGAGGAACCACCAGTATGCACACCAATAAGCCAGACATAAGACAACGGATACTCACGCAAACCTCAGGTCCTGTATGACATCACACTGATGTTGGACAACAGGATGCCTTCATCCGACATACAGGACTTCGCGTTGGAGCTCAAGCCAACGAACACAAGCAAGCAAGCATACAGGCTGAAGTCTGACATGCAGACTATTGAGTTGCGTAACTAGGTGACGACCGACCACCGAAAGAGGAACAAAGAAGGAGGAGGAGGAGGAGGAGGAGGAGGAGAAGAGAAGAAGAAGAAGAAGAAGAAGAAGAAGAAGAAGAAGAAGAAGAAGAAGAAGAAGAAGAAGAAGAAGAAACATTCAACTGTTGGACTCCCACTTCTACCATCCCATTACACCACCACTCTCTTATCTATAACATAAAGTCGATGATTTAAACACCCGTAATTTAATCAGTCTGGTTCTCCGTAGCTCAAGGGTTAATTATTTAACCCCGGTGCTTTTAATTCCCTACTTGACCCTTGCCACTTTGGGGTTAACCTGTGGTAGACAGCAAACACAACACACGCTGACAACGATTTATGCGCATCTTTGAAGTCCGCCCAACAAAACTGGCACTTCCTGTTGGGGAACTTTCAAGATGGCGCTGACAAACACCCAAAGAGTGTAGCGATTTCGAAATAAGGGCGTCTGCAAATGCTTAACAAGCCTCAATATGTCATCAGGCTGGATGAATCAACGTAAATACGAACACGTTTTGTGGGCTTTGGCGTTGTATTTTTTTAATGGGGCTTGAAAAAGCGGGCGATATGGCTGCACGTGCCGTGATTATGCTCACCTGAGTCAGTATATCCCCACACCACAACGCACCTGGCGTATATGTGCGTGCGAATCGATAACGCACTGGGTTCGGGTATTGATAAGCCATGAGTATGGGTGTTTGTGTTTAGAAAGCTTGTGTACTAGACTAAGCTGAGTTATATGTGGCCTCAGTGGTATCGGTTGTGTAGAGGGGGTATGAAGCGATTTGCCTTCTTCAAAGACTGGGAGTTCACGGATATTTCTGGTTGGTAGTCGTCTGCTCCCACCTGGGACCCGACACCAGCGAAGATGTTTAGGTAACATTTGTGAGAACTTGTATCTTAAAGGCTTAAATCTGAGAGGATCGACTTCATTGTGCCTGGTTTCACCCCGTATGGCCTGATCTCTTTCCACATGACGGCCTGCTGAAAGCGTCGCAGAAAGCAAGAACTCCATACGTAAGGATGTGATTTGTGGGTCATTTCGCAATCACTAAAGAAATACATTGGGGCTTTTCAGCTCAGATGTTACAGCACAATTCTTAAGTTAAGTAAATTGCATATCCTTTACAGGACGTCACAGTCAACACCAGCAATCTTTGCTGTTGTGATCTCTTGGCAAGTTTACGTTCAGTAGTTTGCCATTGTTTTCAGAACGACCGGCACCGATACCATTTAGTAAAATCCAACGCAACGCTACCTGCTACCAAGACGCGCACAGATGTGTTTCGAAAGAGGGTATTGCGGGATCACGAACTGCGTCCGTAACACCAGGCCACGAAGCGGGTATCGTGCACCGGGAAGAAGATAAATACTGAAATTCTGTAAGATATCAACATCGAACAAGAGGACGCTTGAGAAGACAATGGATTGACAACATAAAAGACATTCCACAATCACACGGAATGACACTATCCAGTGCCACCCACCGAGTGCTGTAATGCCAATTATTCCTCCCCACGACATTTAACGGCAAGAGTGGAAGAAGATGATGATGATGATGATGATGATGATGATGATGATGATGATTAACTTCGAAGAAACCAGATTCATAAATAGTATTATGTATCGGAAACTGAAATACAAGGGGGCTTCAAATTAAATTATTTAAATTGTTTTTGGTTTTTGTGTTTGGTGTGTGGATATATTATGAAAAAGATAATGACCAAATGTATAATTTGTTGATGTAGTCACCATTGCATCCAATGCAAGTCATCCTGCGCCGATAAAGTGCTTAGAATCCTGGAGAAAAATCGACTCTAGGGTCAAACCACTCGGTGTGTTTGACCCGGTCGTGAACAGTCTGTCACAGAAGTCGCGTATTTTTGAAACTCTCTACCCCACTCAGTCACTTTCTGGACTGACAGGATGCATAGATATATTGGACATTCATTCGCCGATAAATTTCTATAGGTTACACCCCTTCACTGATTAAAACAACAACAACAACAACAACAACAACAACAACAACAACAACAACAACAACAACAACAACAACAACAACAACAACAGAACGCTGCTTCTCTTTGGTGCATGTCAAAAGTGGGGCGGCCATCTGTAAGCTGTTCCTATGAAGTCACCGTGTTCATCTGAACCGTGATGTCACTTGCTTAACACTCTTGACATCCTTAACAACAATATTGACAGTTACAAGATAATGGCAGGGTTACTGTAATTTCGCCTGATCCCCTGGCGAAAAGGTTAACGACTTTCTCCGTAATCTCATATATCCACGTGAGGAACACAGCTGCGCGAGATTCGGCAGCGAATCGAGTCGCGTTGGTTACTTAGGGGGTATGTGAGCCGGTCGCTCAGAAAGCAATGGCAAACTACTGAACGTAATCTTGCCAAGAACATAAACAGCAGCTGAAAAATGCGGGTGTTGACTACACGGTCCTGTAAGGGAAATGCAACTTTAAAAAATAATTTCTATCACACTTTTAAGGTTTTCATTTGAAGTCCCCCTCCTACTGTGGCCATACTAAATACCATATTGGCAAGGGGAGAACAATGAATTCATGCCCAGTGGAGTGACTCAGAACACCAGATACGAATGAAGGATCTCAGGGTAGTTTATTGGACACCTAGCTTCTTCTGATAATGGCGTAAAACTAGGACAACACGTGGGTACTTTACGCATGTTAAAGCCTCTTGGCAGTTCGACATCGAAAAGAGTATAGGCCTTTAAGGCTCTGTGTGTGTTGCTGACTCTCTCTCTCTCTCTCTCTCTCTCTTTCTCTCTCTCTCTCCTCTCTCTTTTTCTCTGTCTATCTATCTATCTCGCTGTCTATCTATCTATCGCTCTCAATTTATTTTTTTCTGTTTATCTATCTGTCTATCTCTTTCTCTGTCTATCTATCTGTCTATCTCTCGCTCCATATCTCTCTGTGTCTATCTCGCTCTGTTTATCTCTGTATCTCTGTCTGTCTGTCTGTCTGTCTGTCTGTCTGTCTGTCTGTCTGTCTCTCTGCTTCGCTCTCTCATTCCCACACACATCGGGATCTTCGCCGCTACTACCGAGTTCGTGCACATGGTTGAGGCTCTTCTGGCGTGACCAATGGAAGTAGACTGGAGCACTTATCGATGTACCCGAGTGCCATGAGCGTCTAACTTAAAAACCCGAGCCAGCTCTCCGATAACCGAGTTTCGACGCCATAAACTCATTAGCAATGTCAGGGATCGCCAATCTCTGGTTACAGATCACTCTCTCTCTCTCTCTCTCTCTCTCTCTCTCTCTCTCTCTCTCTCTCTCTCTCTCTCTCTCTCTCTTTCTCTCCCTCTCTCTTCAAACTACATTCAGCCATTGTTTAAATATAATGCAAGACGTAGCGAACGACTAAGCATACGAGGGTAAGTTAATAAGTAAGTCACAAATGGCTGTAGAAAAATAACGATATATGATAACAACTTGAAACCAGTTTATTTTTATACATACATTGACCCTTTATTTCTCAACATAATTTCCACCAACATTGATGCACTTATCCCATCGTTTTTCGTTTTATCAGTCCTCCCAAACCGGCTGCATAAAACTGCGAGCTCTGTTTTCTAAACCGCGTTTTCACGTCACATTCAACTTCGGCGTCATTCGCGAAATGTCTCCCGCCAAGGTAGGTTTCCTGTTTATGCTAACAAATGTTTATCCCGTAAAGCGGTGCATAGCTGGGTAGAAAAAGTTACGAGGGAGAGTCAATAAGTAAGTCACACAGATCTGTGGGATGGCCGGTAAATGAAAACAAAACACCTCCCCCGATGTGTCTCCACCTTGCCGTGGTGGGGGAGCTTGCGTGTCCCATCGACCCCATGTGCTTGCCGATGGGTGAAAACTACATATCGGACGGCTCGTGGGATAGGGACCAGACTAAGAGAGACACAACCTGCTGCTCTGCAGGTAAGACTGAGGATAGCAGTCAAAAATCAGGCAAACGATCCCTAAATCTCAGTCCGGACATAACCTCTAAGGCTCCCATCCGAGGTGTATGGCTGAACGTCTCTAAGCCATAAACTCTCGGAAGTGAGAGCCTGGCCGACACAAACCTACATCAAAATTGTGATGATGTGCTGAGAACGCTACATGCTCGGCGCAGATTCGTTCGATGGCTCTTAGCTGGGGGATATGAGGTATCCCCGGATGAAAGGGCCTGACCGTTACTCACCCACAGACGCACGGAGGTAAGGTGCTGAGCCGGCAGCACATGTAGCCTACCTCGTGAGCGAGTACAAAAGGTAGAAAAACACCTCGGTCGCACGTCTCGCAGACGTCCGATAGTCTGTAACCACACTCATGGAGTGAGTGTAGTCAAAGGTGGAAAATTGTCTCGTTGACACGAAATGGAACGCCTGTCTTGTGAATCCATTACGTGGCAGCCCGAAGCGAAAGCTTGCTGTGTGGAAGCCGAAACAAGAGTCTCGAAACCCGAGGAAGGCTAACCTCATTAAAAAATGCCCGCCGGAAGTGTCGTCCTACGGGTGGCAAACTAAAAATTGACACTACGCAATTACGTCCGAGTGAAATGTCTCGTCCGAATGTCTCTCGTGCTAGGAACAGCTCTGACTACCTAGTTTCCGAATGCCGCTCTTGTTCGGAACAGCTCTGACTAGGTAGTTTTCCGAATGTCTGTCGTGCCTGGAACAGCTCTGACGGGCGCAACGACAAGCACATGTCCGAAAACTCGCTGAGTGGATACCGTCTGCAAATCTGTCTGGTTTGTGCGGGAATGGCCCGGGGCAAATGAAATGACCAATATATTGAAGTGAGGATTTAAAGCAGCCATGAGCAGGACGTGACGATTTCCCTCGGTGAGCCCAGATCCAGGGTGTTATGTGTCAGCCCTGCAACTATGGAAGCAACCTTGGATGGCGGAAAATGCTATGGACTGTCCCTGCCTTCCTTTGAGGGATGACCGTTGTCTTCGACCGTTCTAACTTGGCCGTCATGGTTGTAGATGGCACCACAAAAGTGAGAGTCTCCCAGGAATGCTACCTGGTCAAAAAAGCACGCTAAAGTCGATGTGTTGGCCTACGGGTTTCGGCCCAAGGGCGCATAACAGACACACCGCAATCACACCTGAAAAAACACTCCGGATGAACGAAAAGAAGAAGAAGAAAACAAAACACACAGTTCTATGCAGCTGGTTTGGGAGGACTGATAAAGCGATGGGATAAGTTCATCAATGTTAGTGGAAATTATGTTGACAAATAAAGGGACAATGTATGTATAAAATTAAAGTAGTTTCAAGTTGTTATCATGTATAGTTATTTTTCTAAAGCCATTTGTGACTTACTTATTAACTTACCCTCGTACTACATGCCCCTATGCATAGAATGGACGTATTCAAAGCAAGCTTTGCGTGCTCTGCCGCTCAGATGTGGAACAATATTCAACAGGAAATCAAAGACACCACCAATCCCTATCAATTAATCAATCATGTGCCACGCCGGAAAGCGTGGGCGGTTATTACTCGCCATTTCACTCGATCACCAGAGTCGTGGATCAGCTCCATATACCTACAATCAAAACCTATTTGAACAATATCTCAGTACAAACAATATGTCCTCTTAAACAAATTTATTACAATAATTTCGACAGACAATTAGTGTATTTCTCTCTCTCTCTCTCTCTCTCTCTCTCTCTCTCTCTCTCTCTCTCTCTCTCTCTCTCTCTCTCTCTCTCTCTCTCTCTCTCTCTCTCTCTCTCTCTCTCTCTCTCTCTCTCATATTTCCCACATACTGACACGGCAAAAAAAGATTCGTTATTTCCAAGTAGTTGTTTTGAAACAACGCTGACATCATATACAGTTATCAGGGAATATTGTAAAATATATAACCACAACAATACGAAACAATCTGTTTAAGTCCCCGCTAATCACTGGTATCATGAAGGCTAATAGATTACAATAGCTGGGGCATATAGAAAGAATGGAAGATAATAGGGAAACAAAACTCGCTTACACTCAGGAAATAAATGACCGTAGACCCCGAGGTAGACCAAGAAGACGGTGGAGAGATAATATATATACAGACCTACAAGCACTTGGAATCAACGACTGGCAAGAGAAGGTCAACCAGAGAGATGAATGGAGACGGCTTGTATCTGCAGCAAAGAACCTCAATGGCTCGGAACGCTGAAGAAGAATACGAAACAATAAAGACTGGTGACATTTAAAAGGGACAGAAGGGAGGAGGCGTGCACGGTACCAGTGGCTAGCACCCTTGCTAATCGACCCGGTGGTCATGTGGTCGTATCCCCATCGAGGTGGATTCTTCAAAACTGTGGACTTCCAGATCGTCCCCGCCTAAATGCCTAAAGTGAGAACCAGGTCATGACCTGGACAGTTAAGCCGGCCGAAGTGATAATGACTACGCCATTTACTGCAACGTGTGTAGTCCTCAACAGGCTTCATAATAGTGGAGATGGTAGCCGCTCCTCACATCATTAGTCAAAGACGTGTCTATAACTCCTGACCCTGGTACATCATCACATCAGCACATCTGCACCCCGGGTTGTGGTGTAGAAAGAGTGAAAGTAACAACTACCTGGGAGGCAAGAGTTACCACTCCTTGGTTTTGATGTGCGGAACAGAAAACCGGTCCCCTCCAGGATTATTCTTATAATACATACCGTGTGGTGTTAGTGATCATGTCTGTCCACAACCTTTCGTCTCTTGTGCCACACATCATTTCTGATACCAACGTTCGTTCATGCCATGAAGTCAAACTATCCAGTATCTCATCTCTAGATTCTAGATCTTCCCCTAACCTCTCTTCCCCTACAACCTTCCCGTTGTGACGACAAACTCCAACCCTCTCCTTCTCATGACATGCCCACAGAATATGAACTGTCCCCTTCTGATACCAGTAACCAGTTCTCTTTGTGAATGAACTTCTTTCAAGATATATTCACTACTCTTTCTATCCGTGAACGGCAGTCTCATGATTCTTCTATAACACCACATCTCCCACATAATTCCAGAAGGAAAACCCATAAAAATGTGTGTCCTGACATGAAAAGGAAGCAACCACTAATGCCCCAAACTCACGGCGATAAAGCTGTCAACAACTGCTCTGCTGGTCTGCTCACTCACACTGCTTACAGGCGTGCGCGTCTGTCCCGGTTTTAATAATGAGTACACCGTATCGTGAACTGCTTTCTTCTTCTGTCGTTCGCTTGAAATTTGTCTTTAACTGCACCTGTATTCATCTCCAGTCGTCTTGATTTGTCTTGACCGTGGATTCAGATGGATTCAGGCGAGAGAGTGTGGTCGACGAATTGCGCAACCCTTCTTCACTTTAATCCAGTTCACCGCGCAAGTCATTCTTCATCCAACTTAACACCACTGGATGAAATGAATGGTCATCATCACTCTCGGGATGGATAAACACAATAGGTCTATAACTGCAATGTTGTCTCTTATTTGAATTTGACTGTATTTTATTTTAGCTCACTCAGTGGTCCATATTAGACATTCGAATAGAGGCCATGAAGATGTGGATATACATAAGAATATGTCGCATTTCATGGAAACAAAAATAAATCGAATATAGATGTTCCAGAAAAACTGGGAATAAAAATTTAGCTGATGAAAGATATAAAAAAGAGGCAAGTGAAATATTTCGGCCCCGTTAAAAGATATACCACTCTCATAAAAACTATACTGGAGGGCAAGGTTGAAGGCAAGCGAGCAACAGACAGACAACGATACAAATGGGAAGATAACATCAAGAAATGGAGGAACAGTAGCCTGACAGAATTTAGTCAGGGCGAGAGACAGACAGTGTTGGTGATCCATTGTAGCCAACCTTCAATAATTGATTGACTGAGTGGTCCATAGAGTTTATCTTCCACTGTTGTTTCTCTAGGCCAGAAGGCTTGCCTAGATATGTTGTATTTTGGGCAATCCTGGAGTATGTGATCTGCTGCCTCCGGCACCAATCCACATGTGCACATGGCTGAGTCACCAAACTTGAATTGTGTATACATCTGATTGCATAATCTATTGTGTCCTATTCTGAGGCGCAGGATGATGATTTCTTCTGGTGTGAACTGTCGATCTTTAGTTTGTTTTCTAAACCGTCGCTTTATTTGCATACGAGTATCTCCGTAAGTGTTCGAAATCTCCTTCAGTAGGTCACATAACTGTACCACCAACATGTGCTGGAGTCTCCTTCAGCAGGTCATATAACTATCACCATCATGTGATGAAGTCATCTACAGTAGATCAAATAACTGTATCACCATCATGTGATGAAGTCATCTTCAGTAGATCAAATAACTGTATCACCATCATGTGCTAGAGTCTCCTTCAGTAGGTCACATAAGTTTCACCATCATGTGCTGGAGTCTCCTTCAGTAGGTCACACATCTGTATCACCATCATGTGCCGGAGTCTCCTTCAGTAGGTCACACAACTGTGTCACCATGATGTGCTGACGTTTCCTTCAGTAGGTCACACAACTGTATCACCATCATGTGATGGAGTCTCCATCAGTAGGTCACACAACTTTCACCATCATGTGCTGGACTCTCCTTCAGTAGGTCACATAACTATCACCATCATGTGCTAGAGTCTCCTTCAGTAGGTCACATAACTTTCACCATCATGTGCTGGACTCTCTTTCAGTAGGTCACATAACTATCACCATCATGTGCTGGAGTCTCCTTCAGTAGGTCACACAACTGTATCATCATCATGTACTAGAGTCTCCTTCAGTAGGTCACATAACTTTCACCATCATGTGCTGGACTCTCCTTCAGTAGGTCACATAACTATCACCATCATGTGCTGGAGTCTCCTTCAGTAGGTCACACAACTGTATCATCATCATGTGCTAGAGTCTCCTTCAGTAGGTCACATAACTTTCACCATCATGTGCTGGACTCTTCTTCAGTAGGTCACATAACTATCACCATCATGTGCTGGACTCTCCTTCAGTAGGTCACATAACTGTATCATCATCATGTGCTGAGTCTCCTTCAGTAGGTCACATAACTTTCACCATCATGTGATGAAGTCATCTTCAGTAGATCACATAACTGTATCACCATCATGTGATGAAGTCATCTTCAGTAGATCAAATAACTGTATCACCATCATGTGATGAAGTCATCTTCAGTAGATCAAATAACTGTATCACCATCATGTGATGAAGTCATCTTCAGTAGATCAAATAACTGTATCACCATCATGTGCTGGAGTCTCCTTCACTAGGTCACATAACTGTATCACCATCATGTGCTGGAGTCTCCTTCAGTAGGTCACAAAACTGTATCACCATCATGTGCTGGAGTCTCCTTCAGTAGATCACATAACTGTATCACCATCATGTGATGAAGTCATCTTCAGTAGATCAAATAACTGTATCACCATCATGTGATGAAGTCATCTTCAGTAGATCAAAAAACTGTATCACCATCATGTGATGAAGTCATCTTCAGTAGATCAAATAGCTGTATCACCATCATGTGCTGGAGTCTCCTTCAGTAGGTCACACAACTGTATCACCATCATGTGCTGGAGTCTCCTTCAGTAGGTCACATAACTGTATCACCACCATGTGCTGGAGTCTCCTTCAGTAGGTCACACAACTGTATCACCATCATGTGCTGGAGTCTCCTTCAGTAGGTCACACAATTGTATCACCATCATGTGCTGGAGTCTCATTTAGTAGGTCACACAACTGTATCACCATCATGTGCCGGAGTCTCCTTCAGAAGGTCACATAACTGTATCACCATCATGTGCTGGAGTCTCCTTCAGTAGGTCACACAACTGTGTTATCATGATGTGCTGACGTTTCCTTCAGTAGGTCACACAACGGTATCACCATCATGTGCTGGAGTCTCCTTCAGTAGGTCACATAACTGTATCACCATCATGTGCTGGAGTCTCCTTCAGAAGGTCACACAATTGTATCACCATCATGTGCTAGAGTCTCCTTCAGTAGGTCACATAAGTTTCACCATCATGTGCTGGAGTCTCCTTCAGTAGGTCACACATCTGTATCACCATCATGTGCTGGAGTCTCCTTCAGTAGGTCACACAACTGTGTCACCATGATGTGCTGACGTTTCCTTCAGTAGGTCACACAACTGTATCACCATCATGTGCTAGAGTCTCCTTCAGTAGGTCACACAACTGCATCACCATCATGTGCTGGACTCTCCTTCAGTAGGTCACACAACTGTATCATCATCATGTGCTAGAGTCTCCTTCAGTAGGTCACATAACTTTCACCATCATGTGCTGGACTCTCCTTCAGTAGGTCACATAACTATCACCATCATGTGCTGGAGTCTCCTTCAGTAGGTCACACAACTGTATCATCATCATGTGCTAGAGTCTCCTTCTGTAGGCCAAATAACTTTCACCATCATGTGCTGGACTCTCCTTCAGTATGTCACATAACTATCACCATCATGTGCTGGATTCTCCTTCAGTATGTCACATAACTGTATCACCATCATGTGCTGGATTCTCCTTCAGTATGTCACATAACTGTATCACCATCATGTGCTAGAGTCTCCTTCAGTATGTCACATAACTGTATCATCATCATGTGCTGGATTCTCCTTCAGTAGGTCACATAACTGTATCACCATCATGTGCTAGAGTCTCCTTCAGCAGGTCACATAACTATCACCATCATGTGCTGGACTCTCCTTCAGTATGTCACATAACTATCACCATCCTGTGCTGGACTCTCCTTCAGTATGTCACATAACTGTATCACCATCATGTGCTAGTATACCCTCATTTACGTAATGTTTTATTACCGTGCATCGACCCCAGTCCACGCGCGCCAGAAACCGATGCGTAAAGCTCAGAGCCACCCGCGTCTTTTCTCTATATTAAAGAGTGTGCATACAGATAGACTGACACTCACAGAGGGAAGAGGTCAAGAGAAAAGAATGAAGTAACAAATAACACAACAATTCTAATAATCAGGTATCACACGACATAACTAACTCTTGGAACTAAGTGACAGACGAAATTTTTGTTTGCACATCCCTTACAGGACGTTGCAGTCAACACCAGCATTTTTTCAGTAGCTGTTGATGTACTAGGCAAGTTATTCGTTCAGTAATTTGCCATTACCTTCTGAACGACCTGGCTCACATACCCCTGTAAGTTACCAGGACAGTGCGATCCGCTGCCGAATCTCGCAGCTGCTGTCTTATCCACGTGGATATACGGGACTACGAACAATGTCGTTAAAGCCTTGGCCAGGGAGACCAGAGACGAAATATGGATCCTTTGAATTTTGTAGCAGAAGACATATACATCTTAGAATTTAAAAGAATGAACAGACAACATGCCGGTCTCCCTGGTCTAGAAGTTACACGACTTTCTCCGTAATCCCGTATACTCTCGTGAGTAACGTGACGTGCGCGAGAATCGATAGCGGTTCTCTCCGCGTCGGTGACTTACGGGGTATGTGAGACGGTCGCTCAGAAAGCAATAGCAAACTACTGAGCGTAATCTTGCCAAGAAATAATCATTCAGCTGAAAGATGCTGATGTTGATAGCGATGTCCTGTAAAGGATATGCGAACCCAAAAACAAAAACAAAACACAGACAACATACTTGTCAGGAGCCAAGCGAGTTCGTGTCAAGCATGCAGCATGAATTAATCATGCTGCACTCATCGATTAATCGCAAGTTGAACAGACTCACGAAAAGAGTTAGTCGGGCTGAATCCGTGAAAGAAACATCACGGACGGAAAGCACGAGCTGGCGATGGCAAGTCACACTTCCGCCCGAGTGAATGTTGAGATAAATGTTATTTTATATAATTATTTTATACAATTATTTTATATAATTATTTTAACCAGTGATAACATGACCGTCACTTGTATTTCTGGTTAGATGCCTAATTATAAGATGTGATATCTTTGAATGTTCTGCACAGCGCATTCGTTATTCATTGTGTTGTTCGTGGCGACGGCACTAGCCAGGCGGCCTTAATTCCTCAGGCTCAAGACCCCACTGTCCTACACCGCAAGGTACTAAAGACAGTAGATGACAGTGTGTTCAGAATTAAGAAGAAACAAATTAATGGCCCGTATATGGTGTTTGGGTAGCAACTACAAGAACGAGCAAGAATATCTAGACACAATTAAATAAAGGAGTGTAGCGAACTCGATACCACTTCGGAAGGTTTAGACTACAAATTAATTTAAATGCTTGTTGTAGAATTGTGTATATTAAAGAAAGTACGGGGGCCCTTTTTTGTACGCCTTCAGTTGACAAGGAGTATTCAGGAGTAAGTTGAGTTGTTGAGTTGAGCTAAGAACCGACATCACTGCACTCATGACATGCCCATACGCGCTCCGTCCCCTCGTTCAACAGTTAGCGTATAGTCATACTACTAATCGTTCCCACCGCTATCTGACTGACAGTTCTCCTGGTCTACTCTCTAAGTTTTGAGATTATTCCAGATTGTGTTGTTGTTGTTGACCTGTGAAGCGAGGATAGCTATTCTAAATGAAACGTTCTTTTCTCCACCTGACTTAGCATACTCCTTGAGTCTGTAATGAATGCAATATTCAGGAGTAAACTGACGTCAAACTAGATCTCCAGAATCTAGATTGCAGATAAGCAAAGCTAAAGATTCGATCCTAACGACCCCTGACATGTGTTAAGAAGTTAGTTGTACCTCTTTACAGGACGTTGCAGTCAATTGCAACACGCCCCTCCTCCCGTTTGTGATTTATTGGCAAGTTAACGTTCAGCAGAATGTCACTGCTTTATAGCGACCGGTGCTCATACCATTGCATGAAAACCAGCGCCTGGCAGTCTGCTTCCAAATCACCCGCAACTGTTTTTCGAACGCGGTGTGCGAAATTACGAACTGCGTTCATAAATCATTAACTACAGCGCTGGCTGTGACATGTGGGGGATCTTATTATTGTTCCTGATTGTGGCTATTGATTTGTCATTTTTGTCATTGACCCATGTTCTTTTATTTAGTTATTTATTTTCTTTTGTCTGTTTTCTGTTCGTTTGTTTCCTAATGAAGGTCTGTTCACCGCAACTGTAAGTTTTAAGTATGATAGTATGATCTGTTCCCGCAACTGTGAGTTCTAAGTATGATAGATTGCGTTCAGGTCGCCTGATCTCCGAAAAGGGTTTGTAAATATAATTATTTTCGGAATACAATCACCCCTTAACAAAAATTAAGGCTTTATTTGAAGCCCCATTGTATTTTAGGTATTTCATTGTCAACCTTATCCATCGGGTGGAAGATGAATCACAGAGATAAAGAACAGAAGAGGTACAAGCAAAACATGATATTCTATCAAATGAAGAAACTGTTGTGCAATAAGTCATTGTCAGTGGAAATTATTTTAAAAAAAAAAAATCTTGCTTGCTACATTGAACCAGTCGTGGCATATGACTGCAAATCCTGGACAATTAGGATTAAGGCGAAAAAATACATGGCAGTTTTGGAGATGAGATTTTGTAGAATTCTTCAAATTCGCTGGACAGTCAAAATTAACAATCTACACATTTTGAGGGTGGCTAAATCGCAAATACTACTTATAACATACATCAGAAAGAAGCAGTCATAACTTTTGGTCACATTATGCGAAAACAATAATCATAGAATGTTATGACAACCGGAAAGATTTGTAACAAGAGAGACAGAGGAAGACAGTGAGAGAAAATTCTGGACAGTCGTGTGCCATGGCATTGAAGGGAAGCATTGAAGCATTGATCCATGTCGTTCACTGTTGTGGTGCCGTCCACATCCCAGCTGGTCAAGTTAGAACAGTCAGAGACATCCCGGTTTGCCCTCAGGGGAAGGCAGGGACAGACCATGGGTATTATCCACCATCCAAGGAGGCTTCCATAGTTGCAGAGCCGACACATAGCGCCCTGGTAACTGGGCTAGGCCACATCCTGCACATGGCTGCTTCACTTCCTCACTTGGGCATTTCGTTCGCCACAGACCGCTCCCCTCGCAAACCAGGAGAGGTCAGGATGCATACGACATCCACTCAGCGGTTTTCTGTGGGTGTTTGTTGACCGGGCTAACCTTCCCGGGGTCTTCGAAGGACATTCCACTCTCACTGGACGTTTTTGCGTTGTGCCCGTTTATGCACCCGTAGTCCGACACATCCGACTTCAGTGGGCGTTTGTTGCCCGGGTTAGCCTTGCCGGATAAACCAAAGCTCAAGAATGACCTATCGATTGCAAAAAAAAACCGGTTGCAAAGTTAGTTGCGTGCACTGTGAGTTGTCTCATGATTATTTACTCCTCGTCTGTCTATTTTTAGATTCTGATACGATACTGAAATTAACGCAGTGTAACATTATCTTCCCTCTCTCTCTCTCTCTCTCTCTCTCTCTCTCTCTCTCTCTCTCTCTCTCTCTCTCTCTCTCTCTCTCTCCTGGTCGCTGACACAAATAGGGAGCAGCAAGAAATCCGGAAGTGCAGAAGCTGTAATCAATAACAAGAGGTCTGCGATACATGACACTCCAGGATCATTAAGTGCTATGCGCTCGTTTCCTATCTCTGGGCAAGGATGGGGGTCTGTTAACGTTATGAGAAGAAATAAACTAGAGCACTTGGTGACATCTGGCCAGACTGAGGGGAAAAGAACCGGGGGAAGGCATACACGTAAATATCTGGATGGCTTGACCATATGGCATGGTCGAGACAAAAACACGGAGCTGATCCACGACTCCGATGATCGCGTAAGATAGCGAAACATGATCGCCCATGCTTACCGGCATGGCACATGATGATGATGGCAACGGAATATCTACAACCAGTGGAAGAAAATGACTAACCTAGCCAGAATGTAGTCCGAGTGTGCAGTGTTGATTCTTGACTTCTTTATGTCTGATCACGCCTTTCAGCAGATGTGTAGTTCCAGTAGAGGGTTGGTCTCTGGGCTTGGGGAAGAGAAGACCAGTGCTGCAACGTACTCCTCGAGGGGATGATACGTTAGCACCGTGACGAAATAGAAACCTACCCAACCTCATGTCGATAGATGTAAGCTCTGATCGGATCTCAGACGACCTGGTCACTGATGGATGGGATTTATGAGCTAAGAATCATTATCTTCCAGCTGACGTACAGCCAACCAAACAACCAGCTAACCAATCAACCCTCCCCCCTTTCCCAACCAAGTAATCACCCAATCAACCAACCAAGAAAGTAACCACCCACCCAACAAACCAACCAACTAACCAGCGAACAAACCAACCAACCTACTAATCAGCTAACCAGATCAAACAACCAGCTGATCAACCAGCCAAGAAACCAACCAACCAATCAAACAACCAACGATCCAGTAAGCACCACTCAACTAACTAACGAACTAGTAAGTCAAACGGCAGCGTTGTAGCTCTTTGTATGCGTCCATGAGAGAGAGAGAGAGAGAGAGAGAGAGAGAGAGAGAGAGAGAGAGAGAGAGAGAGAGAGAGAGAGATAGAGAGAGAGAGATAGAGAGAGATGGAAGATAGAGAAAGAGGCGATAAGAAAACGAAAGACATCCAAGAAGGAGACAAAGCAAACGGGAATTTCCACTGAAGTCAATTGAATCACCTGTACAACCATTTCGCCAGACTTGGCCAGTCCCAAAGGGTATTTAGATAAAAAAAACCCCACTCTTACCCACTCATTAAGCGCTGTTTGTTTCCATTAAGATGTAGTTTGTTTTCACACAAATAACAACACCACATCGCCCACGGCTGTGTCATTAGAATTGGTGATACCATTCATGACATCTGGTTGTAATTCGTATATATAAAACAGACGGTATCCCATAGTCGTTTCTCTTCAAAGAAGTTAACTAGTTTAAGTTTAGAGTAGATGTTCACTTATCCACTTAATGAATTATTCATTCGGTGTATTTAGATTTGTAACTGGGGTGTCGGGGTACCTTAGGAGTTTGGTATTTACGCAGGCAAAATCAAATAAGCGGGTACGAAAGCGTGCGCGCGCACAAACACACACACACTCACACATATACACACACGTGCGCTAGCACTCACTTACACATACTCAAAATCTGGCTTTATACGTCGACACAAGATCATTGAGACCACTCAGTAGGTTGACTGATTGATTTGCGTGTTGACTGGTCACTTAATCGACTGAGTACATGATTGACTGATTGATTGCCCGACTGACTGAACTAATCCAAGGATCGTTTTCACATAATTTTTAATTATCTTCTAACACGCCGACCCTCTTTGAGGTCCAGGCTAGGCAAGGTACAGGGCACAGAAGATTCCAATGCTTTTACCAGAATTCGCACGTAGTACATATTTCCTTTTCGTAGATCGAGGTAGATATTCTTTCAAATGCAAAATGTTGCCAGGGCGGTCACTAACGGCCTACTGTACGATTTGCAATTGTCGATACATTTCTAAAATGAGCATGGAATAATGTGCTCACGGAGTAGAAGTAGACCGAAAGAAAGGATGCTGGATGGTCTAAGCCGCGGCCTGGAGGAATATCATCAAAAGACTTGAACAAGAACATCAAAGACCGAGATCTGAGGAGAGACGCGAACGCCATTAAGAAGACAAATATCTGGAGGAAAAAAAACACATCTAATGGCAGTGGAGATGTAATTTCTGAGGTATATCCAAAGAATACCATGGACAGACATAAACAAAACAACATCTAATGGCAGTGGAGATGTAATTTCTGAGGTATATCCAAAGAATACCATGGACAGACATAAACAAAACAACATCTAATGGCAGTGGAGATGTAATTTCTGAGGTATATCCAAAGAATACCATGGACAGACATAAACAAAACAACATCTAATGGCAGTGGAGATGTAATTTCTGAGGTATATCCAAAGAATACCATGGACAGACATAAACAAAACAACATCTAATGGCAGTGGAGATGTAATTTCTGAGGTATATCCAAGAATACCATGGACAGACATAAACAAAACAACATCTAATGGCAGTGGAGATGTAATTTCTGAGGTATATCCAAAGAATACCATGGACAGACATAAACAAAACAACATCTAATGGCAGTGGAGATGTAATTTCTGAGGTATATCCAAAGAATACCATGGACAGACATAAACAAAACAACATCTAATGGCAGTGGAGATGTAATTTCTGAGGTATATCCAAAGAATACCATGGACAGACATAAACAAAACAACATCTAATGGCAGTGGAGATGTAATTTCTGAGGTATATCCAAAGAATACCATGGACAGACATAAACAAAACAACATCTAATGGCAGTGGAGATGTAATTTCTGAGGTATATCCAAAGAATACCATGGACAGACATAAACAAAACAACATCTAATGGCAGTGGAGATGTAATTTCTGAGGTATATCCAAAGAATACCATGGACAGACATAAACAAAACAACATCTAATGGCAGTGGAGATGTAATTTCTGAGGTATATCCAAAGAATACCATGGACAGACATAAAAAAAAATAAACACTGAGTCCTGCAAGAAGCAAATGATAACCGTAAACTGATTAGATAAATTAGACGTAGATAGTCAATATTTTTTTGTCATCTTATATTAAGAAATACATTAAAGAACTTGGTGGCAACTGGCAATATTAAGGGGGAAAGAACACGGGGAAGGCAGAGAAGTAAAACTAAATAGTACAAATCTCCCAAACTACTCAATAGTGCAAATCTCCCGAACTACTCAATAGTACAACTCTCCCAAACTACTCCACAGTATAAAAATCCTAAACTACTCAATAGTACGAATCTCCCAAGCTACTCAATAGTACACACCAGTACAAATCTCCCAAATTACTACGGTACTACCTGCTTTCTGTCAGCTCCGAATGTTGGGCGGCGCTTACCAAACCCGACACCCCACATTGTGCCAACGGCTTCGGGCGGAAGAGCGCAATTGGGAGGGTACAAGCCTTATCCTGGTGCGAGGAAATGCAACCCAAAGACAAAGTAAGTCATGGCAGGGCAGACCAGGCCCTAAGCCTTGGTTGGCAGCTGGTCTAGGGTCGAAGCTCCGACAGGCGGACAGTTAGAGCATTGCTTTGCTGATCCGGCAGCTTCTGCAGCTTGTCTTGTTCCAGATTATAGGTGTCAACTTTCCTCTGGAGTGAACTAGGCAGACCGAGAGAGGGGTCATGCTGCATGGGCAACACATGGTTTCTTTATTTTAGCCCAGGCTTTGTGCTATGGAGAGGCAATAACTCCATCCCTGGTCTTAACCGGTCTCGGAATCAAAGCGAGAGGCAACTGTTACGGGTTATAAGTCCTTGTCAGTTGGCGTAGACATGGGGCGCCACGCGTTGCCTCTGACGGTGGGAGACACCTACAGGTGTCACTGATCAGCTACCGCCCGCCTCAAGCTGGGCAGCCCCCAGCCAATTGGGTGCTGATCCGCCACAGCCTGCCTGCTTCAATGGGTGCTTGGGGCTAGGACAAAATCTGAATCGCAGGCTGTAAAACCAATGCACCAGGTACTAATAAAAAGAATAGAAACCTCACGCTACGGCTTGCAACCTGGAACGTGAGAACCATGTGTCCAGGATTTTCCACTGACTTTACAAATATTGACATTTTGTGAGAAAAACGGCTGTGATTGATGCTGAACTCAATCGTCTTAACATTGATATTGCTGGCCTGCAGGAGACTCGCCTCGCTGAGGAAGGGTCACTCAGGGAAAACAATTACACCTTTTTTTGGAAGGGAAGAGGGCAGGCAGAAAAAAGGCAACATGGTGTGGGCTTTGCAGTGAAGAATTCGCTACTGGGAATGATTGATATCCCAGCTGGAGGTAATGAAAGATTATTATCACTGCGCTTGGCAACCTCTTGTGGATTTGCCACCATTCTCACTGCATATGCACCGACACTCGCTTCCTCTGATGATGTGAAGGATACGTTCTATTAGCAGCTGGACTCTGCGATCAAGGCAGTTCCAAAATCCGACTACATTTATATGCTCGGTGATTTCAATGCTCGTGTGGGCAAGGACTCGAGTTCATGGCCAGTGTGCCTTGGAAAATACAACATCGGTCGCATGAATGATAATGGGCAAAGGCTGCTGGAGCATTGCACTAGAAATGACCTATGTATTACAAACTCCTTTTTTAAAACAAAAGAGATGCATAAGGTCACATGGAAACATCCAAGATCCAGCCATTGGCATCAGCTGGACTTCATTATCACACGGAGACAACATCTGAACCATACATCATTAACTCGAAGTTACCACAGTGCTGACTGTGATACAGATCATTCTTTGGTTGTTGCAAGGGTTAGACTGAGACCAAAGAGAATCTACACAGCTAAACACAAGTCTAGCCCCAGGATTAATATTACTAACACTCACGATCCTGGAAAGTGCTTTGAATTTCAACAGCAACTTGAAGACGCTTTCAATGATACATCAGAAAATTGTATAGTAAATGATAAATGGAGTAAACTTAAGGAAACTATTTATAAAACAGCGGTAGGGGTTTACGGCACTGTGGATCATAAGAGGCAGGACTGGTTTGCGGCAAACAGCCAGATACTGCAGCCCTTGATTGATAAAAAGAAGATAGCTCTCTTAAGAAACAAGGAAAGACCAACGCGTAACACTCTGAGTGAGCTGAAGCAAGCGAGGAAGGATGTACAAAAGGCTGCCAGGCAGTGTGCGAATGACTATTGGATCAAGTTATGTGAGTCCATTCAAATCGCAAGTGATAAGGGAAACATCAGAAGCATGTATGAAGGGATAAAGAAAGCCTGTGGTCCAATGATCAAAAGAAGTGCACCGCTGAAAACCTTGACTGGAGAAATCATCACTGATAAGAAACAGCAGATGGATAGATGGGTCGAGCACTATTTAGAGCTTTACTCAAGTGAGACCAAGCTAGCGGATGATGCCCTCAACGCCATAGAGGCCCTGCCAACTCTTGACCACCTGGACACACTTCCCACTATAACAGAAGTTAAGTGTGCTATAAATGAGCTTGCATCTGGCAAGGCTCCAGGTAAGGATGGGATTCCAATAGAGGTAATCAGGAGTGGGCAAGACACACTCGCTCTACAGATCCACCAGCTAATAGAGCTATGCTGGCGAGAAGGACAAGTCCCACAGGATTTCAAAGATTCAAACATCATAACGCTGTACAAGAACAAGGGAGATCGGAGCGACTGTAACAACTATAGGGGTATCTCACTTCTGTGTATTGTTGGGAAAGTATTTGCCAGAATTGTCCTGCACAGACTTCAAGTCCTGGGAGATCAAGTCTACCCCGAATCACAGTGCGGCTTCCGTCAGAACCGGTCTACCATTGATATGATATTCTCATTGCGACAGATGCAAGAAAAATGCCGGGAACAAAATCAGCCACTGTTTATTGCCTTCATCGACCTCACAAAGGCATTCGATTTGGTCAGTCGTGAGGGTCTGTTCAAAGCACTAAAGAAGATTGGCTGCCCACCAACTCTTCTGTCCATTGTGGAATCGTTCCACACAGGCATGAAGGGTATAATCAAGTTTGATGGCTCAACTTCAGAAGAGTTTGAAATCAAGAGTGGAGTTAAGCAAGGTTGTGTACTACCCCCACCCTCTTTGGGATATACTTTTCACTTCTACTGAAATATGCCTTTCGTGATCAGGATGACGGTATATACATTCACTCACGCTCAGATGGTGGCCTCTATAATGCTCAGAGATTGAAGGCCAAGACCAAAATTAGCAGGGTACTAATCAGAGAAGTGCTTTTTGCGGATGATGCTGCGATTACGACCCACTCTGAGGAAGAATTACAACATCTACTATCATGCATTCTCCAATGCTTGTTCTGAATTTGGTTTAACAATTAACAAAAAGAAGACACAGATTATGTCACAAGGTGCACATGATGTACCATCAATCTTTATTGACGACGCCGAACTGGAGATAGTAGACCATTTTACATATCTAGGATCAGAGGTAAATAGCAAATTATCCCTCGATCAGGAAATCAACATCAGGATTGGCAAGGCAGCAACAACAATGAACATGTTAGCAAAAAGAGTCTGGGAGAACAGGAAGCTTACTGCCAAAACAAAAGTCCTCGTCTACCAAGCCTGTGTCCTTAGTACTCTTCTTTATGGCAGTGAAACCTGGACAACTTACTCACGCCAAGAGAAACGTTTAAACAGCTTTCATATGCGGTGTCTGCGAAGAATACTTGGTATTAAGTGGCAAGACAAAATCACAAATACTGAAGTATTGGAAAGATCAGGTTGTGTGACGGTGTATTCCATGCTCAGTCTTCGTAGACTTAGATGGATAGGACACGTTAGGAGGATGGATGATGGTAGAATACCAAAGGACATCTTTTTTGGTGAATTACAGACGGGTAGGAGATCTCAGGGTCGGCCTCTACTACGATACAAAGATGTGTGTAAGCGGGACATGATTGATACAGGCATTGATAATGCACATTGGGAGCACGTCGCCGCTGAACGTGATGCATGGAGGGCAACTATCAGAAATGGAATAAAGACAAAGGAGAAAATGATTGCTGATAAAGCACACACAGAGCGTGAGAGGCGTAAGATGGTTAAAAATGGTGGAAGTGACCATGTTTTCACATGCACCTACTGTGGGCAAACATTTGCAGCAAGAATTGGCCTTACCAGCCACACTCGCCACCGCCATGGGTCGTAGTTATTAAGCCTTTTTGAAGCACAATGTACCAAACTATCATCTGTCAAGACGGAAAGGTGCCAATGAATGAACTCAATAGTACAAATCTCCCAAATTACTCATTAGTGTAAATCTCACAAACTACTCAGTAGTACACATCTCCCAAACTACTCAGTAGTACACTTCTATAGAAAGATTCAATAGTAAACATCTCAGAAAAATTCAATAGTAAAAATCTCCCAAAAATGGCTCAATAATACAAATCTCAGAAAGATTCAATAGTAAAAATCTCAGAAAGATTCAATAGTACAAATCTCGCAAACATGACTCAGTAATACAAATCTTAGAAATATTCAATAGTACGGATTCACCCCCCCCCCCCCCCCCCCCCCCCCAGGCCACCAAAAAAAAAAAATAATAAAAAACTGGAATGAATAGTAAAAATCTTCCAAACGACTCAATAGTACAAATCTTAGAAAGATTCAATAGCACACATCTCCCAAACGACTCAATAGTACACACCTCCCAAATGACTCAGTAGTACATATCTCTGATCTCTGAAAGATCCAATAATACAAATCTCAGACTGATTCAATAGTACAAATCTTCCAAAAAAAAAAAAAAAAAAACTATAATCAATAGTACAAATCTCCCAAACAACCAAACGGTACAAATCTTCCAAGCTACCCAATAGTACAAATCTCATAAAGATTCAATAGCACACATCTCCCAAAGGACTCAATAGTACACATCTCCCAAATAACTCAGTAGTACAAATCTCTGAAAGATTCAATAATACATATCTCAGAATGATTCAATAGTACAAATCTTCCAAACAAAACAAATTAAAAAAAAATAAGAATCAATAGTACAAATCTCCTAAACTACCCAATAGTACAAATCTTCCAAACTACTCAATAGTACAAATCTCCCAAACTACCCAATAGTACAAATCTCCCAAACTACTCAATAGTACAAATCTCCCAAACTACTCAATAGTACAAATCTCCCAAACTACCCGACAGTACGAACAAATCTCCCAAACTACTCAATAGTACAAATCTCCCAAACTACTCAATAGTACAAATCTCCCAAACTACTCAATAGTACAAATCTCCCAAACTACTCAATAGTACAAATCTCCCAAACTACCCGACAGTACGAACAGATCTGCCAAACTACTCAATAGTACAAATCTCCCAAACTACTCAATAGTACAAATCTCCCAAACTACCCGACAGTACGAACAAATCTCCCAAACTACTCAATAGTACAAATCTTCCAAACTACTCAATAGTACAAATCTTCCAAACTACTCAATAGTACAAATCTCCCAAACTACCTAATAGTACAAATCTCCCAAACTACTCAATAGTACAAATCTCCCAAACTACTCAATAGTACAAATCTCCCAAACTACCCGACAGTACGAACAAATCTCCCAAACTACTCAATAGTACAAATCTCCCAAACTACTCAATAGTACAAATCTCCCAAACTCACTCAATAGTACAATTCTCCCAAACTACACAACAGTACGAACAAATCTCCCAAACTACTCAACACAACAAATCTCCAGAAAGATTCAATAGTACAAATCTCCCAAACTACTCAATAGTACACATCTCCCAAACTACCCAATAGTACAAATCTCCCAGCTTACTCAATACTACAAATCTCCAGAAATATTCAATAGTACAAATCTCCTAAACCACCAAGTAGTACAAATCTCCCACACCCTACCAATACCAGCACAAATCTCCCAAACTACCCAATAGTACAAATCTCCCAGACTACTCAATATTACAAATGTCCAGAAAGATTCAATAGTACAAATCTCCTAAACCACCAAGTAGTACAAATCTCCCACACCCTACCAATACCAGCAACAATCTCGCTTGAATGCCAACCCTATACCCCAATACCCCACCATTCCCCACCACAGCAGGCCACTTTGTCCTACAAACGTCAGACAACACTTTCTGCCCACAAACCACCGCCCCCTCGGAGCCCCAAACGCAGCCAAACACAAGAATAAGTATCTCCCGAGCATCGACTTCAACAGCTATCGCAACATCTTTATGGGTGCCTGCCGTGCGATGTGACGACCCGGCACAACCTCCACTTCCAAGAGAAAATAAATAGCGGGCAGCGGCTCGGCCTTATCGTAAATGTCGACATTGTCTGTAGGGATGTGCGCGGCACTTATCGCCGTCCGTGAGCCATGCAGAAACTCAGCGCGTGCTGTTTTAGGAGTTACATTCTAACTGGAGGTTGAGTTGGAGAAAGTGGGGAACCTTGGAGAAATCCTGAAAGTGGGTTCAAGTTATGGTTGAAGGTAGTGGCCGTGTGGCCAGGGTGTCACTTTGGGCCGTGTGGGTCCTTGATGGAGTGGGTCGTCGGCGTCGTCGTCTTCTTCTTCTTCTTCCTTCTTCTTCTTCTTCTGCGTTCTTTCGGAGTGTTGTTTTACACGTAGTTACATTGTGCCTGTTTACAGCAGAGCTGCGATATTTGAACCTTTCGGCCGACACTTCCGATTTCTTCAGGCATTTGTTGGCCGGGTTACCTTCCCGGCCACCTTAAATATTAGACGGAATGTCAAAAATGTTAGTGACTTGTTAGTATTGTCTCCTGGCAACCAATATTTTTACACCCAATTTGCCCCTGGTGGAATGGGGTCATCCCTGCTGTGGGTTCGTTCAACGGGGTGGTGGGTTCAATGGGGTGGTGGGTTCAGTGGGGTGGTGGGTTCATTCATCGGGGTGGTGGGTTCATCTAATTGGGTGGCGGGTTCGTTCAATGGAGTGGTGGGTTCATTTAATGGGGTGATGGGTTCAACGGGGTGGTGGGTTCGTTCAACATGGTGGTGGATTCATTCAGTTGGGTGGCGGATTCAAATGAGTGGCGGGTTCATTCATCGGAGTGGTGGGTTTATTCAACAGGATTGTGGGTTTGTTCAAATGGGTTGCCGGTTCATTCAACAAGGTTGTGGGTTCATTCAATGGGGTTGCAGGTTTGTTCAAAGGGGTGGTAGGTTCATTCAAGGGGTGGTGGGTTCGTTCAACTGGGTGATGAGTTCGTTCAATTGGGTAGCGGGATCAAGGATCAAATTATAAGGTGAGGGTGGGCACTGTAGCCATCAGTACTATCCTGGAATAGATCCAGCGTCGTGATGTTTCTTCTGTTGCTGCTGCTGTTATCTTTGTTCTTGTTATCCCTGTTGTCGTTGTTGGTGGGATGAGTGGTCTCGAGGTATGGTGTCCACCTCGAGTGCTGGAGGTCCCGGGTTCAAGTCCCGGTGAGGGCCGGGATTTTTTCACATGGACTTGTAACAAAATTTCCCCTGGTCTCTGGGTAGTGAGATCAGACGCCCGTGTGTATTGTTGCGCACGTAAAAATTTCCTTGGCAGTTGGAAATCGAAAAAGAGTAGTCTAACGGCGCTGCCCGGGCAAAATTTCGAGTTAAAAATCTACCCATTTCAGGATCCTCGCCGGTGCTACGGAATTCGTGCACTGAGCTGAGATTCTCCTGACTCAGACTTGAGTTAGGAGTAGAACGGAGCACTTATGGGTTACACCCGTGTGCCGTGACGTTGATCCGTCGACAAAACTTAACTAAACTAAACTTGTTGTTGTTCTCGTTGTTATCAGTAGTGTGGTTGTTTTCTTTTTTTCTTCAATTCCCCTCGCCTCCTCTTCTTCTTTCTTCCCCGCCTTCTTCTTTTTCTTCCCGGCCCCTCTCCTCCCCACGTCTAATCTGCTTCATCTTCCTTCTCCCTTATTCTTCTCCTCTTTTTCTTTCTTTATCGCCCACCTTCTACTTCCCCTCCACCTCTTATTCCAAGTCTCCTCCCCTTTCACCTCCACTTCTCCCTCCTACTCTTCTTCCCCTCTCTCCCTCGCCCAACTTCTCTTCTACTCTACTTTATCTCTCCCCTCCATTCTCCTCTCAGAATACAGCATACAGAAAAACCGCCCTCTACAGACACACAATGTTAACACAAGCAAAGATATTTTTATAATCCCTGCAATCTACCCCATATATAAAAACAGACAGACATAGAAATCAAGCTGCTCAAGGCTTTCTCCACTAAAGTTACGCCACGTTTGTTGACACGTCCAGTGACCTTGTGTCTATCAGAGCTGACAACGTTAGAAATCTTTCACTGTTGGTGTAGCATTTATTCTTGGCGGCTCCGTTTCAGATCCTGCAATGGAATGTCTTGCTTCAGATACGCCCTGTTCTAAATTTCATGAACCAATATTAAACAAGCCATACGTCGTTAGAAAAACATAATATGCATTATCATTGTTATTATTTATGTCTTCTTATAGTCCATGTCGTGTGGCGTTGGTGATCATGTCTGCCCACAGCCCTCTGTCTCTTGTGCTGTCAATGTTTTTTATAGTCCATGGAGTGTGGCGTTGATGATCATGTCTGTCCACATATTTCTGTCTCGTGTACTCTCAGTCTTCTTATAGTCCATGGAGTGTGGCGTTGATGATCATGTCTGTCCACATATTTCTGTCTCGTGTACTCTCAGTCTTCTTATAGTCCATGGAGTGTGGCGTTGGTGGTCATGTCTGTGCACAGATTTCTGTCTCGTGTACTGCCAATCTTCTTATAGTCCATGGAGTGTGGCGTTGATGATCATGTCTGTCCACATATTTCTGTCTCGTGTACTCTCAGTCTTCTTATAGTCCATGGAGTGTGGCGTTGGTGGTCATGTCTGTGCACAGATTTCTGTCTCGTGTACTGCCAATCTTCTTATAGTCCATGGAGTGTGGCGTTGATGATCATGTCTGTCCACATATTTCTGTCTCGTGTACTCTCAGTCTTCTTATAGTCCATGGAGTGTGGCGTTGGTGGTCATGTCTGTCCACATATTTCTGTCTCGTGTACTCTCAGTCTTCTTATAGTCCATGGAGTGTGGCGTTGGTGGTCATGTCTGTGCACAGATTTCTGTCTCGTGTACTCTCAGTCTTCTTATAGTCCATGGAGTGTGGCGTTGGTGGTCATGTCTGTGCACAGATTTCTGTCTCGTGTACTCTCAGTCTTCTTATAGTCCATGGAGTGTGGCGTTGATGATCATGTCTGTCCACATATTTCTGTCTCGTGTACTCTCAGTCTTCTTATAGTCCATGGAGTGTGGCGTTGGTGGTCATGTCTGTGCACAGATTTCTGTCTCGTGTACTCTCAGTCTTCTTATAGTCCATGGAGTGTGGCGTTGATGATCATGTCTGTCCACATATTTCTGTCTCGTGTACTCTCAGTCTTCTTATAGTCCATGGCGTGTGGCGTTGGTGGTCATGTCTGTGCACAGATTTCTGTCTCGTGTACTCTCAGTCTTCTTATAGTCCATGGAGTGTGGCGTTGGTGGTCATGTCTGTGCACAGATTTCTGTCTCGTGTACTCTCAGTCTTCTTATAGTCCATGGAGTGTGGCGTTGGTGGTCATGTCTGTCCACATATTTCTGTCTCGTGTACTCTCAGTCTTCTTATAGTCCATGGAGTGTGGCGTTGGTGGTCATGTCTGTGCACAGATTTCTGTCTCGTGTACTCTCAGTCTTCTTATAGTCCATGGAGTGTGGCGTTGGTGGTCATGTCTGTCCACATATTTCTGTCTCGTGTACTCTCAGTCTTCTTATAGTCCATGGCGTGTGGCGTTGGTGGTCATGTCTGTGCACAGATTTCTGTCTCGTGTACTCTCAGTCTTCTTATAGTCCATGGCGTGTGGTGTTGGTGATCATGTCTGTGCACAGATTTCTGTCTCGTGTACTCTCAGTCTTCTTATAGTCCATGGAGTGTGGCGTTGGTGGTCATGTCTGTGCACAGATTTCTGTCTCGTGTACTCTCAGTCTTCTTATAGTCCATGGAGTGTGGCGTTGGTGGTCATGTCTGTGCACAGATTTCTGTCTCGTGTACTCTCAGTCTTCTTATAGTCCATGGAGTGTGGCGTTGGTGATCATGTCTGTCCACATATTTCTGTCTCGTGTACTCTCAATCTTCTTATAGTCCATGGAGTGTGGCGTTGGTGGTCATGTCTGTGCACAGATTTCTGTCTCGTGTACTCTCAGTCTTCTTATAGTCCATGGCGTGTGGCGTTGGTGGTCATGTCTGTGCACAGATTTCTGTCTCGTGTACTCTCAGTCTTCTTATAGTCCATGGAGTGTGGCGTTGGTGGTCATGTCTGTGCACAGATTTCTGTCTCGTGTACTCTCAGTCTTCTTATAGTCCATGGAGTGTGGCGTTGGTGGTCATGTCTGTGCACAGATTTCTGTCTCGTGTACTCTCAGTCTTCTTATAGTCCATGGAGTGTGGCGTTGGTGATCATGTCTGTCCACATATTTCTGTCTCGTGTACTCTCAATCTTCTTATAGTCCATGGAGTGTGGCGTTGGTGGTCATGTCTGTGCACAGATTTCTGTCTCGTGTACTGCCAATCTTCTTATAGTCCATGGAGTGTGGCGTTGGTGGTCATGTCTGTGCACATATTTCTGTCTCGTGTACTGCCAATCTTCTTATAGTCCATGGAGTGTGGCGTTGGTGATCATGTCTGTGCACATATTTCTGTCTCGTGTACTGCCAATCTTCTTATAGTCCATGGAGTGTGGCGTTGGTGGTCATGTCTGTGCACAGATTTCTGTCTCGTGTACTCTCAGTCTTCTTATAGTCCATGGAGTGTGGCGTTGGTGGTCATGTCTGTGCACAGATTTCTGTCTCGTGTACTCTCAGTCTTCTTATAGTCCATGGAGTGTGGCGTTGGTGGTCATGTCTGTGCACAGATTTCTGTCTCGTGTACTCTCAGTCTTCTTATAGTCCATGGAGTGTGGCGTTGGTGATCATGTCTGTCCACATATTTCTGTCTCGTGTACTCTCAATCTTCTTATAGTCCATGGAGTGTGGCGTTGGTGGTCATGTCTGTGCACAGATTTCTGTCTCGTGTACTGCCAATCTTCTTATAGTCCATGGAGTGTGGCGTTGGTGGTCATGTCTGTGCACATATTTCTGTCTCGTGTACTGCCAATCTTCTTATAGTCCATGGAGTGTGGCGTTGGTGATCATGTCTGTGCACAGATTTCTCTCTCGTGTACTGCCAATCTTCTTATAGTCCATGGAGTGTGGCGTTGGTGATCATGTCTGTGCACAGATTTCTCTCTCGTGTACTGCCAATCTTCTTATAGTCCATGGAGTGTGGCGTTGGTGGTCATGTCTGTGCACAGATTTCTCTCTCGTGTACTGCCAATCTTCTTATAGTCCATGGAGTGTGGCGTTGGTGATCATGTCTGTGCACAGATTTCTGTCTCGTGTACTGCCAATCTTCTTATAGTCCATGGAGTGTGGCGTTGGTGATCATGTCTGTGCACAGATTTCTGTCTCGTGTACTGCCAATCTTCTTATAGTCCATGGAGTGTGGCGTTGGTGATCATGTCTGTGCACAGATTTCTCTCTCGTGTACTGCCAATCTTCTTATAGTCCATGGAGTGTGGCGTTGGTGATCATGTCTGTGCACAGATTTCTCTCTCGTGTACTGCCAATCTTCTTATAGTCCATGGAGTGTGGCGTTGGTGATCATGTCTGTGCACAGATTTCTGTCTCGTGTACTGCCAATCTTCTTATAGTCCATGGAGTGTGGCGTTGGTGGTCATGTCTGTGCACAGATTTCTGTCTCGTGTACTCTCAGTCTTCTTATAGTCCATGCCGTGTGGCGTTGGTGATCATGTCTGTGCACAGATTTCTGTCTCGTGTACTGCCAATCTTCTTATAGTCCATGCCGTGTGGCGTTGGTGATCATGTCTGTGCACAGATTTCTGTCTCGTGTACTGCCAATCTTCTTATAGTCCATGCCGTGTGGCGTTGGTGATCATGTCTGTGCACAGATTTCTGTCTCGTGTACTCTCAGTCTTCTTATAGTCCATGGAGTGTGGCGTTGGTGGTCATGTCTGTGCACAGATTTCTGTCTCGTGTACTGCCAATCTTCTTATAGTCCATGGAGTGTGGCGTTGGTGGTCATGTCTGTCCACATATTTCTGTCTCGTGTACTCTCAGTCTTCTTATAGTCCATGGAGTGTGGCGTTGGTGGTCATGTCTGTGCACAGATTTCTGTCTCGTGTACTGCCAATCTTCTTATAGTCCATATCGTGTGCTGTTGATTATTATGTCTGTCCACAGGTGTCTAATACCGATGTTCCTTCATGCTGTGATTTCAAAATGTCTAGTATCTTTTCTCTGTGTCGTCCAATGCCTTTTTATTTCGCCTACTATCTAGCTGTTACGACTTACTCGAGCTTAGATATAGTTAGTTAATTAGTTAGTTAACAAATTATCCTCATTGCACATCGAAACATTCGTCTACTATAAGTGCTCGGATCCCCTCCTCAGTAAATCCTGTAGCGTTTATCAACTGACGACACCAGTTCTGTGTTGGTTTATTAAACTTCTTTGGCTTCCCCTATAGCGTTCTTGTTTGGCCACACCTCTTTTAATTTGCTGTTCTCGCATCCTGCCTTTGGCTGTAGATTCAAAGTCATCATTTGGTTCTCACGAATGACTTACTTCTCCTAGAGTTTTCAGAATGTCAGCCTGGACCATGGCTCGTTCGCCTTCCACAGTAGCCTTCCTTAAATGCAAGCTTGTCAGCCCGCTCATTTCCTCGTACACCCGCATGTCCTGGCACGAAAATGAAACTAATCTTTGCCAGCCGAGACCGCTCCAGAGACAGCAACCACTCTCTTCGGATCCACCCCATCTCTTTCTTCTTGATCATGTTCATTGAGTCGCTAAGGAAACATGCCCTAGTGGCTATGTCTGTGTCTCCAGCCATGTTATTGCTTTACTTACTGTCATGACTTCCATAGTCTAGCTACTTGTGGCAGGCTACTCGAGTTTTCCTCTTCTCATTAGACGTTCGTCGTTCGTCGCGGTTCCAATGTCATGGCAATGGGTCACCTCAAAATGTCCCGTTCCTATGCCAGTTAATATCACACAAAATACTCCTTATTGTTCCATATACACAGTGGAACAGACAACAGTCCTGATAGTCCAACAGCAACTTCCTCTTCCTGTTGTTGTTGGTCTTATTCTTCTTCTTCTTCTTCTTCTTCTTCTTCTTATTGCTTGCTTGCTTGTGTTCGCTGGCTGTGATCTCCAGCGTGAAGTCCAGTATGTCGGATGAAGGCATCCTATTGTCCAACATCAGTGTGATGTCATACAGGACCTGAGGTTTGCGTGAGTATCCGTTGTCCCATGTCTGGCTAATTGATGTGCAGACTGGTAGTTCCTCGCCGTGCAGGCAGACACTCTCCGACTTCGGAGGAATCAACGATCCTACTGACTTAAGCCAGGACCCCTAAGGGACCTGTTGCCCAGGACGCTCGGCGAGGACGCGTCAATGAGTCTTGGCCAGTATAGAACCCTGCCCTGGTGCCTTGGAAACACCTCTGCGTCCCTTCTTCTTCTTCTTCTTCTTCTTCTTCTTCTTCTTCTTATTATTATTATTATTATTATTATTATTATTACCGTATTTTACGGAGTATAAGACGCACTTTTTTCTTCAAAACATTGCCTCCAAAATTCAGGTGCGTCTTATACTCGAAATTATTATAATATAATAATATAACGTTATTTAAAAAAAATTATGCTTAAAAATTAAGGTGCGTCTTATAGTCCGTAGCGTCTTATAGTCCGTAAAATACGGTATTAATTCTCCCCATCCTTAGCCACCGAGCTGTTGTAAAGTCCCCTCTTTCAGATAAGCCACCGTGTTTTTGTGATTCCCCCACCTCACACAGCCAATCAAGCCAACTCTTTTTACATTTGCAGACCCTACAATAAAACACAAGCTCTAATCACAGAAAGGAAGACCTCCTTTTTCCCATACCAAAAAGATAATAGAAATTCCCCAGTTCGTTGGGAAAACGTTTTTATTCCCTAACCAGCCGTAGTCACCGTGATTTTTGTGGGGAGCTTTTTGACAGAACAACGGTTTTTGTTCGGTACTTCTTATTCATTATTTGAGCGACGAGTTTCCCGGCTGAGGGTGTTTTCCGGATGTTCGGTTCGTTTTGTTTTCTTTAACAATCTGTTGACTGATTGCAAAACAATTTGGCGCAATAAAAGATAGCCTCTTGGGAGTTGGTTAAAACATTGCTAGCAGCCATGTTTGTCTAATGAGAGAATGGAATAATGGTAGATTGGGATGATGATGATTTTGATGATGACGACGATGCCTAGGACGACTGGGAAGGACAAGCGGCAAGATATTGCGCTGAACACCTTGCCTGATAATGTCGTAACATAGTATATGTGAAGTGTGTACGTGTGTATTGCGTGTATATTTAACAGATGTGGAGATGGAGTGTCATGCCACGGCAGGGTGTCAGCACACGAATTGGTGTCGGCAAGATACGGAGAAGCGTGATCGCCCAGGCCAGTCGTAGACATTTGAAGATGATGATGATGATGATACGTATGTATGTATTAACTTGTTGCTTACTGGAGAGAGCAAGAATTACAGTGAGATAACACGCACAGGTCACGTACGAAACCAGAACAGGTGGCAGATAAAATGGAAAGATGGCAGGTGATACAGACTGAAGAGAAAAATGACTGACGAGACAAATCCCCGAGGAGAAAAATGACTGAAGAGACAAATGACTGAAGAGACAAATGACTGAAGAGACATTTTCTATCAGCCCCTTCACCACTCCCCTAGTAGTTGAAGACGGATTACTTCTGACAAAGCTCGGATATTTCATTTTATTAAGTTCGTCGAAGTTATTCATTGCCTGGCTGTACGGAAGGAGTAAATAAAGTGGTCTTTATGTTATCGTTATTACATATGCCCACGTAGATGAAGAGACTTTTATGTCGTCGTTATTACATATTTAAATATTGAGCACAACCCACTACTGGCAACGCCGATCGCATTCTGGTATGAACCTAAGGCCTATCCACGTCAATATGGAAGCACTATACTCGAGTTTCGCCCTCATTTGAGCTCGTCAGTAGTGCATATCCCTGACCGGATCCGGAAACAGTCCCGGATCACGCGTGTGAAGCGGGTGTGTAACCACGCGGCACACACTGGACACCCCAAATTATCACAACAGAACATCACAACGCTACCCATCGTAGGCTATGTTATTACATATACCCACATTGATGAAGTGGCTTTTGGTTGTTCAGAATGTGGGTTAGAGCGAAGTGAGGTGACCGAAAGTAGGGTTTTATTTATGCTTCGTGGCGAAGGCGTTACGGGTGCAGTTCGTGATCCGGCATACTCGCGTCGGAAAGACAGATGCGGGCGATTTGGTAGCAAACCGTGTTGCGTTGGTTTTTTACTAATTGGTATGGATGACGTCGTTCAGAAAGCAATGGCAAACTACTGAACGTAATCTTGCCAAGAGATCACAACAGCAAAAAATGCTGGTGTTGACTGCAACGTTCTGTAAAGGAAATGCAAATAACTTTTTTTATGCAAGTAAATTCATAAAGTCAATAGTGTCACAGAAAGATAGAACCATCGACAGGAGGAAGGGCGGGAGGTCGGTAGGAAGGGGTGGATGCATAAACAGACAGACAGACAGACAGACAGACAAACAGACAGACAGACAGACAGACAGACCGGTAGACAGGCAGGCAGGCAGGCAGGCAGACAGGCATACTGACAGACACTGAGATGGACGCACTGGTGGACGAACATGGAGAGATGATGTCGTTGGTCGCCCCACACTGAGGGAGACACCGAGATGATGGTCGGAGCACCTATGGACGAAATGGTCGGGTCTACAGTGGGAATGGACTGTCGACTAGCTACACTTATATGTCTACAATATATATGTTTTGCGCTTGCTATCTCAATACCCCGTGCTTCATCGTCAATCAATATATATTAATTAGTGAACAATGTCTTAAATATACATCAGAGATTTTCCCAACATGTTCCATTTATAAATTGCGGATGTGATAATATTTTAGCGGCGAATGTGTCATTTATCTGGTCTTATTTGTGCTAAG
The DNA here is from genome assembly GCA_014155875.1 of Cepaea nemoralis. Taxonomy (NCBI): domain Eukaryota; kingdom Metazoa; phylum Mollusca; class Gastropoda; order Stylommatophora; family Helicidae; genus Cepaea; species Cepaea nemoralis. Next base: position 717,963 of record JACEFZ010004774.1, on the reverse strand, counting down.
TTCTGCCTTAATGATCGTGACAGCTGCATTAGTAGACCGATTAAAAAAAAACAAACTAGAATCAATATAAGCATTTAAAATAATGAACCCATTTGAGGTTTCATAATTTCATCCGATTACTCTGACGTAAATGCAGACTTACGTAAAGCCAAATTGACATGCTATTAGAATGGTTATAATCATGTGAGAATGGATAGAATGCCATAATTGTGGGCTATTTCGGTTCTATAAACAATTTTATGTTTAATTTTTGTTTCGTTATAATATAGTAAAACGATATGAGTGATGCATTTGTGAAAATTAGAATGCGCGAAGGCTATAATTACCATCAAGTGCCTTGCCAGCTGGAGTGGCAAATCACGCTACTCCGCATCTTGTTGAAGCCCTTCCGTGCCATGACACAAGACTATCAAGGTTTTTCTCTCGCTATCTTTCTATCTTTCTGTCTGGTGGATGAGAGGTGTGTGTGGGTGGGGAGATGTATAGGGATGTGGTGGATGGGTGGGGGAATGTATTGTATGTGTGTGTGGTTGGGTGGGGGAGTTGGAGTGAATGGGGATGTGTGGGTGGGTGGTGGATGTGTCTTATAACATAGTCATATGCATTAGTTAGTTAGTTAGTTAGTCGACAGATCATCCTCGTTGCACATCGGACCATTCAGTCCATAAGTGCTCGGATCCCCTCCTCAGCAAATCCCGCAGCGTGTGGCGGCTAACGACGCCAGTTCTGTGTTGGTTTATCAATCTTCTTTGGCTTCCTGCGTAGTGTTCTTGTTTGGCCACCCCTCTTTTAATTTGCTGCTCTCGCAGTCTGGCCATTGTTGTAGATTCACAGTCATCACTTGGTTCTTGCAAAAGTCTCACTTCTCGTAGAGCATTCAGAATGTCAGCCTGGTCCATGGCGCGTCCGCCCTCAACAGTAGCCTCACCTGCGAGCTTGTCAGCCCGCTCATTTCCTTGTACTCCCGCATGCCCTGGCACGAAGATGAAACTAATCTTTGCCAGCCGAGACCGCTTCAGAGGCAGCAACCATTCTCTTCGAATCGACCCCTCCTCTATCCTCTTGATCATGTTCATTGAGTCGCTAAGGAAACAAGCCCTAGTGAATGTCTGTGTCTCGAGCCATGTTATTGCTTTACTTACTGCCATGACTTCCATGGTCAGGCTACTTGTGGTTTCAGTGAAAGCACCAGAGTCCTCCTTCACAATTCTCCCTCCGGCCCGAGCTGTAAAGGCCCATGAGCTTCTCACATGTCGGACGACCGACCCATCTGTGTAGATGACCGCGTCACTGTCTAGCGAATTCTCGAAAATCAACGCTTGTACTTCAGCCTCAACAGCAGCCGGATTTTCTTGTCTGCATTTTCTATCTAGTTGGATGCAAACTGAAAAGGATGTGCAGAAGTCTGTTGGCACTTGCACCCACTCCTCGCCAGGTTCTAAGTCCTCAAGTGAACACACCTGTTGAAGAATGTCCTCGGCTTGACCCATCCACGACCGTCCTCTTTTTAACCTGCTGCCCTTCACCTTCCTAATTTCACTATGCAGTGGATGCTGTGTGTTTGCGTTAATTCTGAGGTAGGCACGTGCCCTGCAAACTTGCATTCTCTCTTCAATGGTTGGAAAATCAAGAAGGTAGCGCATCGCCCTGCATGCTGTATCTCTTGTACATCCAAGAATAATGCGCATAGCTTCATTCTGTATCCTTTCCATCCTTTCTATCTGCTTATGGCTGACAGTCAGGATTGCCATTGCATACTCCAAAACAGACATGACCAGCCCTTCGTACAGAAGACATAGATGGCGCTGCTCACAGTTTACTGCCGCCATCACCCGCATCGCTGCCAAACCCCGCTTGGCCTTTGTTATCACCTGGTCTATGTGCACATTATAAGCAAGGCTTCGATCAAACCGTATCCCCAGGTAATTCATTGCCTGCGTTCTTTCCACCGTCTCTGAACACAGCATTACAGTTGGTGTTGGATTGTTGACAATATGATTATTCAACGAGAACCAGGTCACTGTTGCCTTAGTTGGGTTGACCATTGCCCCAGCTTCATCACACCAAGTACTTATGCGATTGAGTTCGGTTTGTAGTTCCACAGCAACCTCCTCTCTATCCTTACCCTGACGATACACTAAAACATCATCGGCATATGACAATGTCCTGCCAGGTCCAGTGATCTGCTCACTGGTGATTCTCACTGTGTAGGCGTTGAACAGTACCGGAGATAATGGTGATCCCTGTGGTAGGCCAGGATATATTGTTGTTGGTTCCGAAGTCCAACTGCCACATCTAAAAACTACTTTCCGTTGGAAGAGAGCTGTTGGAAGAGAGTCATATGCATTGTTTATGTTTACAAAATTCATGTGACAATTTTTTTTCCTATGCACTGTTCATGAAAGAAAGATGAGTGATTGGAAGGGCCGAATGTAAGACGGGCCTGCGTGCCCAATTTGTTACTCTTTGAAAATAAAGTCTGTTCGTTCGTTCGTTCGTTCGTTCTATATCTCCCATCCCATAAATATTTTCAGTTGTAACAACGTGTCCTTGCTTTTTTATTTTTCTTCACCTAGTGCTCTCTCTCTCTCTCTCTCTCTCTCTCTCTCTCTCTCTCTCTCTCTCTCTCTCTCTCTCTCTCTCTCTCACACACACACACACACACACAGACACACACACAATCAGGGATAACTTTCTAATGTTTGTGATGCGTTTATCTTTGCGACTTAAGCTCTTTAAAATGTCCAGATTGCTCATTTTGTCTATTTGAGAAATTTGCAGCAATGTTCTATAGAACAACACGCGAAGACTATCGTCGTCATCATCATCATCATGTGCCATGCCGATAAGCGTGGGCGGTCATGTTTCGTCATCTCACACGATCACCAGAGTCGTGGATCAGCTATGTATTCTTGTGGTCAAGCCATCCATATATTTACTTATCTGCTTTCCCCTTATTCTCTTCCTCTCAGCCTTGCCAGTTGTCACAAGTTCTTTAGTTTATTTCTTCTCATAACATACCTAAACAAATTTAACTGTCTATGTCTAATTTCTCCAATCGGTTTGCGGTTTTCATTTGCCTCGTGTAGGACTTGGTCATTGGTTTTTCTGTCTGTCCAAGATATTCTTTGCGTTGTCATCAGAAACCACATTTATACTGTCATTATATGTTTTTCAGCTTGTCTGTTCATTGTCCACGCTTACATCCATAAAATAGTACAGGTTCTATGAAAACTATACTGGGAACTAAAATTGCAAGGAACATTTCAATTTAAGTCATCGTTGATGGAGATGTTCTACTCAATTATTTTAGATTTAAGGATCCTATATGAAAATACATAAATAGAGAGAGAGAGAGAGAGAGAGAGAGAGAGAGAGAGAGAGAGAGAGAGAGAGAGAGAGAGAGAGAGAGAGAGATTGGGAGGGGGCAGAGAGGGAGGGATGGACGGGGAATGAGAGATGGACAGGGAGGGAGAGATGGACATGGAGGGAGAAATGGACAGAGAGGGAGAAATGGACAGGAAGGGAGAGGTGGGAGGGAAGGAAGAAATGGACAGGGAGGGAGAGATGGGTGGGGAGGCGGATATGGGTGGGGTGGTAGAGATGGGCGGGAAGGGAAATATGAAAGGGCAGGGAGACATGGGTGAGGCGGTAGAGATGGACAGGGAGGGAGAGATGGATAGGGAGGGTGTGAGAGATGGTCGGGGAGGGAGAGATGGGCGGGGAGGGAGAGATGGGCGAGGAGGGAGAGATGGACAGGAAGGGAGTGATGGACGGGTAGCGAAAAGGGACATGGAGGGAGAGATAGACTTGGAGGGAGGGATGGACAGGGAAGGAGAGATGGACAGGGAGAAGGAAATGGACACGGATGGAGAAATGGAGAGGGAGGGAGAGATGGATGGGGAGGAAGAAATATACAGGGAGAGAGATGGATAGGGAGGGATAAATAGACCAGATAGACTGAAAGTGAGATAGGAAAGGATAGAGAAAGGAGAGAGGGGAGGGAGAGACAGGAACGAGAGAAACCCAAAGAGAAAGAGAATATTTATTTTCAGGTAGAACTCTTAGAGTTTGAAGAAAAGACCAGGAACATTCTGGGACCTTGACTATACTTGAAGATCTAATGAATAACGTTTAAAAAAAACAACAACAATAATGTCATTTTCATATAGTACTGCAGTTAATCATGTTAAACATAAAGTATACGTTTAAGGGTATTATTTTAATGACTGGCTGGCAGTAATCGTATTAGGAAAAGCTGGCACTGCCGAGGCTGTTCGATAATAAGCTAATGACATTTCTGGCACGAGGAGGTGGGTGGAGTTTGTGGCGGGAGATTAAGTGATTGTAAGTAATTAAGGTGTGAAAGAGACAGGGGGAGAGAGACAGGGAGGGAGAGACAGAGAGTGAAAGAAACAGGGAGGGAGAGAGAGGGTGACAGACAGGGAGGGAGAGAGACAGAGATGGAGAGAGACGGAGATAGAGAGACCTACAAAGAGAGATAGTGAAAGAGACAGGCAGGGAGAGAGACAGCGAGAGAGAAGGTGAGGTACAAGAAGGTTGTTGGAGACAAAAAGAGAAACAGACAGCAGACAATTTCGCGCATCAAACCTGTACCCTCCACAAAATGACTGCGCCGCACGTCAAGCACAAGTGTACTTCGACGTATAGACAACTAGACGTTCAGGCATTGTCTTCATGTGAAGGGGACAGGCTCGACTTCCTGTATGGTAGTCACAGCTTTCAATGTTTATATTCTCTATTGTGTTGTCTAGCCTCTGCTTCTTTCTCCATTTCTATGAGCTCGAATTACTGCTTGTGAATTCCTTCATGATCGGTCTCAGTGGCCTTGCTGGTTCATCAACAGTTGATATTTCGATGTATTGGATTGTACTGAATTATATTATGACTTCTGGTCCCCAACATGGAAGATAGGTGGTTGGGCTGTCAAGGCCTCTGGAGCGGTTATGCTTGTGGCTACGGTTTGCTTACGTATTTTCCTCATTTTGGACTGGTAGTGCATGGTTCCGTCGCCCTGCTATTGAGTTGAGTGCGTGGAGCGACATTTTTGAGCTGTTAATTTCGTGTGGGAGTGCTTTTACATCTGTGCGCGGTTGTTTGAAGGGTGAACTGCATGTTCAGAAAAATGGCAGTCTGTCGGTCGCTGAAGTAACTGGGTTGCCTTATGCAGTGATGTGTGGCTACTGGTTTTCTAGTGACTGCCGCTTCCATCGACGATGAACTGTATTTTTCATTGCAGGCTTTTGTGTTGGCATTCTGGCAGCGGCATTACGCATGGTATACCTGTGCGGGCTGTTGGTTTGTCGAGACTCCTGTCTGTTTCACTTTTCACATGGGGCAATGAGGAGCATTTTATATGATATTCACTGGCACATGAACGGAGCGTAATGGGGCGACCTTTTGCCGTGAAACTGGAACAAGCACTAACTAACTGAATTATATGTAAGGAGACTCATTAGGGTCATCACTGGAGCTACGGAGTTCGTGCTTTATGCGATACTCTCGGCAAAAAGAGTACCGTTGCGTGGAGATAGACCGAATCAGATAGGGTAAAACCCAGTGCAATGAAGTCGACTCTCTCGCTAGTAGTAGTTTCAGAATTATATATCCACTTGTGCTGAGACCACCCGCGTTCCTCAATTTTCAAAAATTGCATGTTGTTTGTTGGACTTTGCGATCAACCCGAAACCTAGAGCCACATTAATTAACCGGGTAATTTGACGTTCTGTAATTTGACAAGGGTGGCAGAGAGGGACACGGAGGGACAAGGAGGGAGAGATGGACAGAGACACTGAGGAAGAGATGGACAGGGAGACCGATACTCAGATAGACTGGAACAGCGATAAGAGACAGAGAGAGATAAGGGAGGGAGAGACACGGGGGAGAGACAGAAGAGAAGCTGTGGGTTTTCTTACTCTCCACCACATTCCATCAATTATCTGTACATTTCTTTATGTTTTCTATAGAGCACACATGTAGGCATTGCAATGAGAGAGATTATGTTCACATGTAGGCATTGCAATGAAGGCCAATGAATGAGATTTTATTCCCACTAAGCCAACAACACACTATTTGCTCCTCTGCGGTAGGCTAGAGCTGTTTCGACCTCGCTTTTCTATCCAGTAATTCGGTTGTACTCGGATAAAACAACCCGACACCCGGGGATTCGCGCAAGGTAAATTGTCACACAATGGACCGAAAAGGTAAAGTAAATCGGGGCACCGCACGGGGCACGCGCCGGTAAATCGAGGCGCTGTAGGGGGGTTCCAGTCAAAAAGTTTCCTAAAACATTGAAGATAAGGAATCACGCGGGGCAAAAACACTCTCGTCTAGTTAAACACAACAGTTCTTTTCATTTTTTTAAATCCACTTCAATGTCGCTACACGACACATGAATGAATATATGAAATGAGCATAAATAAAGAAAGTATAAAGAGGTTTATCGGAGTTTGTAGGCTATTTGTGATTTCTTGGCAAGTTTACATTCAGTAGTTTGCCATTGCTTTCTGAACTACCGGCACTCATGCAATTTTATAAAAACCAAGGCAAGACGGTCTGCTGCCAAAACGCCGGCAGCTGTGTTCCGAATGCGGTATGTTGGATTATGAACTGCGTCTGTATCGCCTTCGCCAAGGAGCCGGTATATTGGAGCCGTCATTGACAGAAATATCTCGAAGATTCGAACGTTCCGGCCTCAGATTCTACTAGTTACTGGACAATTCTGGAATGTAGAGTCATTTGCATGCGCTTTACAGGACGTTGGAATCAATTGCATTATGTATTGGCTGTTTATCATTTACTGGTTAATTTTAGCTCAGTAGTTTGCCATTGCCGGTCCCCCTGGTCGAGGGGTTAGCAGCTTTCTCCGTGACCCCAAATACTCTCGTGATTGACGTGAGCTCACGAGAACTGGAAGCGGTTCAAGTCGCGCCAGTGACTTATGAGAGTATGGAGCCGGTCGCTCAGAAAGCAATGGCAAATTACTGAGCGTAATCTTGCCAAGAAATCAACAATCAGCTAAAAGATGCTGATGTTGACAGCCATGTCCTGTAAAGGATATGCAAAAAAAAAAAAAAAGAAGTTTGCCATTTGTCGTCAATGTGTTCGAATCCCTTAAAATTCCGATGCGCTGATGGCGAGGTGGGAGATTCAACCGCTACAGCGAAATTAAGTTGGGCTTAAATGTTGACTCCTCTTTCAGAAAGAATTGCTAAACCACTGAACGTAAAATTGCTTAGTAAATCAACATGAATTTGATCTCAACCTCGTGCAAAGGCCATGTAGTGTTTTTGTTAGTTTGCCATTGCTGTTTGAACGACCGAAGCATCACACCCTGGAAATCAACTCAAATCGACCTGCTTCCGAATTGCCCGAGGCTTATTTCGAACCACTGACTCGGTATGTCGGCGAGTTGTGACACACAACTTAACAATCCCTTAAGCCAAATTGTCGGTTTACATGACACGAAGATTTAATAATAATTACGAGGGCTTCAAATGAAAACCTAAAATGTTTTGTGTTTTATTTTTCTTGGTGTGAATATATTCTGGGGTGTGAGTGCAGTAAAGAACAAATGTATTCTTGTTTGATGTAGTCACAACTGAGTTCAGTTCAAGTCCTCCAGCATCGATACAGTGCTTGGATTCCTTTAAAAACAAAACATTCTCTGGGGTCACTACTCGGTGTGCCTGACCTGGTCGTGAACAGTCTGTCACAGAAGTTACGGCGATTTGAAATTTTCTACCCCACTCATACACTTGCTGGACTGATAGGCATGCATCACCATATTGGACCTTCATTAGCCGATGAATTTATATAGGTTTCACAGCATCAAAAAAAAAAAAAAAAACCAATAACAGAACGCTGCTCCTCTTTGGTGAATGTCAATAGTGGGGCGACCATCTTTATGACGTCACCGTGTTCGTCTCCACTATAATATCACATGTTTGATGCTCTTGGCATTCTTAACAACACTGACAAATTACAAGACAGTGACATGGTTATTGTAATTTCTATCACACTTAAGGTTTTCATTTGACGCCCCGTCGTAAATATCCCCAAAATGCCAGAATAGAGACATAATTATATACCTATATAGAACAGGAAAAAGACATGATTATATACCCCCCTCCCTCCCCCAAATAAAAAAAAATGGACCGGATGCGGAAGAAATGTATGACATATCTTACATGGTAACAGACAATTGTTTCTGGTTTAGAATGCCAAGATGGGAATTAAAATTAGTCGAAATTATTGGCCATATTGACAGACACATGCGATGAATATGGCGACTAGAAATGATATCTCTGAGACAGGCGAATGTCGTGGCAAAATGTTAAGAACAGAAATAAAATGCACCACATAATGAAAGGTATAGTCAGATATGGCCGCTTATGCTACTTAAGGTATAATTTGAAGAGGAAGTTGCACCAAGAATGATTGTGCAATCATGGAGGTAATAACGAGAGGAGAACATCTAATATGCCACGATTGTCCCAGCGGTGACAAGAAATGTCAACTCTGACCATCTCTAGCGGCATGTAACAATTCGTGTGCCAACAGCTTTCCGTGTAGCTTCCGCTTCTCGCTTAGGATAGGAATACAACTGTTAGGATAGGAATAGCATTCTTGGAATAGAAATAAAACTCCGAGGATAGGTAATACAAATCTGAGGATAGGAATACATCTCTCATGATAGGAATAAAACTCTTTAAAGCTATGAATAAAACTCTGTCGATAGAAGAGGTAAAAAGTAAATAGCCCCTTTAAACTCCTTGATGTGTATTGAGCATATAGTACCTGCTCCAGTTTGTACAGACCAGTCAGCACTCTATGTGTGATTGGCTGATGTGATCAACATCCCATCGGCAGCCTCTTCTTCCCTTGACATTTCCTGGTACCAGTTTTTGACCTGGGTCGAACTGAGGTGGGGGGGGGGGGGGGGGGGGCTCAGAGATGTTTTAGAAATCCGTCTCGAACACGGGACCACCGGTCCAGTAGGAAGCGAGCTAACCAGTGCTCTTCCACGCTCCCGACTCTTATGGCTAGTTGTATGTTCTTTACAGGACGTTGCAGTTAACTCCGACATTTCTTAGCCGTTTGTGAGTTACTGGGCAAGTTTACATTCATTAGTTTGCTACTGCTTTCTAATCGGCCGATGTCTCATATTCTCGAACTCGAGGCAAAGTAATCTTGTTTCCGAATTGACTGCAGCGGATTTCGAACTCTCAACTAGGTATGTCAGGGAATGGTAAAACTGCCCCAGACGCCAACAACTCTTTGGGTTAAAAGTTAGTTGCGTATTCTTTACATATCGTCGCAGTCAACCCCAGTATTTTTCTGACTATGTCTGATCTCTAGGCAAGTACACGTTAAGTAGTTTGACATTGATTTCTGAAAGCCCGACACTCAAACCATTTTATTAACAACCCAACGCTAGGCGATCTGCTGCGAAATCCCCCGCAGCTGAGTTTCGAATTCAGAATACGGGATTACAAACTGCGTCCGTAATCCCTTTGCCACTGAGGCAGCAACTCTTAGGGTACGACCTCGAAAGTCTACATTCTGTCCTGCCTCGGGTCGGTGCCTGTACCGGTCTTGCACACTCCGCTGGTTTTAAAGACACTGGCAGGAGGGCTCAGCATTAGCCTCGTGATGATGGTACTTCAGCACTGGCGCGGAGAATTGGGGGCTCGTCCGGGAAGAAATGTCTTCAACGACATCACTCCAACATATTTTCAGGCATAAAACGACCCGAATGACATATTGCGTAACTTAAGATTTCATCAAACAGTTTTCCTTCTTCTTTGAACACCTTCAGATATCAACCTGAATATATTTAAAGAAAGCAGCAGCCAGCTTAGGCTTGTTGACTTCTCCATAGAGTGTGTCATCAAATAGAGCGCGTGTAGGCCAACATTTATTTTCACTGTTCTGCATATGTTGCACACTCGTGCAGTAAATGTTTAGCTGTCATTTTACCTCATTTTTTTATGGGGGGGGGGGGGGTATACTCTGAAAAGTAAAGAACAAATGTATCATTTTCAGATGTAGTCACGTTGTTTTCAAATGCAAGTCCTCCAGCGCCGATGAAGTGTTTGGATTCCTGTAGAACAAAGAATATTCCCTTGGTCGCGTGTGTAACCACTCTGGGGTCACTATTCGGTGTGCCTGACTCAGTCATTCACAGTCTGTCATAGAAGTCACGCCATTTTAAAACTTCCTACTCCATTAATACACTTGCTGAACGGACAAACAAGCATCACTATACTAAACCTTCATTCGCCGATAAATTTCTATGGGTTTCACCCTTTCCCTAATAATAATAATCATAAAAACAAAAACGGATAAAAGACCGCTGCTCCCCTGTGGCACATGTCAAAAGTGGGGCGGACATCTTTACACTGTTCTTGTGACATCACCGTGTTCGTCTTCACCGTGATGTCACGTGCTTAACACTTTTGACACCATTAACAACAATATTGACAGGTTACAAGACAATGGCATGGTTATTGTAACTTTTATCATACATTTTAAAGTTTTCATTAGAATCCCCCTCATATACCAATACCTCATCTCCTACAGTTAGTTATACCAATACCTCATCTCCTACAGTTAGTTATACCAATACCTCATCTCCTATAATTAGTTAAGTGAACAAGTGGTATTTCAGCCCGTCATGGCCTATGTGCAGTCTGAAGATTGCTACGAGTTCACTTCGGATGAGTTGATAATATTCATCGTCTTACTGGTGACCTGGAGAATCTGATTCCCCTGACTTGAGCTGAGCCAAGAACCGCTATCACAGCCACTCGGCACATTTTTATACACGCTCCGTCCTCATCTTCTACAACCAGCGAAACGTCCCAGTACTTATACATGTAGTACCAGCTACAATATTATTATGTGTCAATCTGGCCTGACCCCCGAGCTCTGAGCGTCGTAAAGATCCCCTATTCACTCTCCGCCGCACCATTCTTTCCAGGCAATAATGGTGTATCTGTTTTCTTTTTCCCAAAAAGTGTTTCTTATAAACATCTTGTCTTCATCAAACGTTATTTCTATATTAAAATGAGCCAGTCTCCCACCTCCCTCTGTGAATCTGTCAGCCTTTTTCATTTAACAGAGAACCACAAACAAACAAGTCAGAGCCGATTAGAAAACTGGAGTAAATAAACAAACAGACCATACATGTGCGGGAATGAAGATAACAAACACAAACGTGAAAATAAGCCGTTTTGTCAGTGGAAGACAAATAACTGTAAAATCCGACCAGGACTGAAGTGCTGATGGAATCAACTGTTTTCTCTGGGCTGTACGCGTATTTTGACCGAACAGTTGTCGACAGCTCTCGTGCGGTATCCCAAGAAAGTGTCTAATGAAGCGAAATCCTATCTTCTTCCGCTTTCTGACAATTCTTCTTCTGCGTAATTTGCAGACGTGTTATTGCTTGTCGTGCAGAATTCAGATCGTCCCTGTGATGGCTTTTGTTCTCCGCTAGTTGGTGCGGTCTGATCTTGTATGTGGGGGTGTTGATTTCTCACGGCTGTTGTCAGGACAATTACTTGATTCCTTCATGGGGGTGGTTTACTTGGGACTGAGTACAGAGGCATTGATTTTAACAGATTCAGTGCCAAACAAAGTCATCATCATCTTCATGTGCGTGCCGGTAAGCGTGGGCTCTCGTATTTCGTCATCTCACACGATCACCAGAGTCGTGGATCAGTTCGGTGTTCTTATTCAGACAACGCCATGTGGTCCTGCCATACATATATTTACTTCTCTGCCATTTTCTCGTTCTTTTCCCCTCAGTCTTGCCAGTTGTCACCAAGTTCCCTAGTTTATTTCTTTTCATAACGTGCCCAAAGAATATTTGACTTTCTACATGTAATTTCTCCAATCAGATTACGGTTTTCTTTTGCCTTATGTCGGACCTGTTCATTGGTTCTTCTTTCTGTCCTTGGTATTCTTTGCATTTTCCCCAGAAACCACAGTTTCACTGCCATTAGAAACAAAAAAGTAGTCTGGACTAAACAAATATTGATGGCGGAAAATGGGGATTAAGGTTGTGTCACAGTTATGACGTAAAAGTTGCTAATATGGTAACAGGCGTGTTGTATTGTATATCAAACTAAAGGGGGTTGCATAGGGAAAACTACCGTGTGTAAGTTGGGTTGAGATGAGCTAAGAACGGATATCACTGCACTCAGAACATTCCCATACGCGCTCCATCCGATCGTTCAACAGCCAGCGAAGAGTCATAGTATTAATCGTCCCCACCGCTATCTGACTGAAAGTTTTCGTGGTCTTCCCTCTCAGTTTTTGGCAGATATTAAAAGTCGCTTAAGATGATTAACCATCCCATGGCTCTTAGTTGATATAGCTTCTTCTTCTTCTTCTTCTTCTTCTTCTTCTTCTTCTTCTTCTTCTTCTTCTCCTCCTCCTCCTTCTTCTTCTTGTTCTCCTCCTCCTCCTCCTCCTCCATCTCCTTAGCCACCGTCCTCTTCTTCTCCTTTCGCCCTTTATCCTCCATTGTGGCATGTCTCATCATCATCAAGTGCCTTGTCAGCAGACGTAAGAGAGCATGCTTTTCTACAGATTGCGATCTCCAACTTCATGTAATCATTTGATTACGTTGGTGGAGTCGTTGCTGAGATGTCACGGCATGTACATCAGGCGTACGCTACAAGGTTCTCTCCTAGCAAAGAGCTGAGCATTTTCTCAAGACCCATTGGTGTCTAATAATAACACACACCCACCTGATCTTCTGGGAAGCGAGATCGAATTGAGTTCAAAGCGAGCGACAAAAATAAATAAATAAAAACACACAGACACACATTTAGTGTAAGCCTCGCATGCATGAAGTGGCACAGCATGGAGACAGGTAATATACATACAGTGTTCAGATGTAAGGTCATGGTCACTGGTTGTTTTTTCAACTTACCTGAAAAATGAGGAGAAAAGAGAAGAGTTAATTGTGTTCATCTTCATGATATTGCACAACAATTTATGTTAATTTAATTCTTCTTCTTCTTCTACTTCTTCTTCTTCTTCTTCTTCTTCTTCTTCTTCTTCTTCTACTTCTTCTTCTTCTTCTTCTTCCTCCTCCTCCCCCATCTCCCCTTCCTTCCTCCTCCTCCCCCATCTCCCCTTCCTTCCTTCCCTCCCTTCATCATTATCATTATCATCATCATCATCATCATCATCATCATCATCATCATCACCATCCCCATCTTCTTCTTTCCTTCCTCCCCCTTCTCCTTCTTAACTCGGAGCTATTCATTCACATCAAGCTATTGTTTACCCATCGGAGACCTAACAGTCTGAAGACTGGGGGTAACTCTCCCAACATGCCATGCCTCTATATCAGGTTACACAGAACTCATTTGCATAACTGAACTATATTGGGTATATGGTGCGAGACCCATATTTGATAGACCACTGGGCACTCGATGTGGTCAGTACCACTCCATCCGCCTTTATGTCCCAGAACAGGTCCTGAGAGCCAGTCTAGACTGCGTCTATCTGGAGCCCAGGTACAGTTGTAAATTATCCCCGCCTTGATTGGGGTTCGAATATTCGACCATCGTTCCCAATTGTGAACGTGCTGGCAACAACATTACCGCGGCTCGCCAAGTAGGAATGACACATTGCTAGCAACAGCATTACTGCGGCTCGCCAAGTAGGAATATCTAAATACTGATTTGTGGTCATGACAGAGGAAATACTGACCACAAATACTCAACTCCGGTATTTTAAAGCATAGTTCATCAATAAATACACACGTTTAGCGCTCATAGAAGTAGGGGACAGAATTAGAGACTAGAGGACGCACTGGATAACATGCAAATTGAAAGCTATAGTTACCGATCGGGACTCGAACCTGCCACCTGCAAATGGTGATAGCGCTTCGCTGCAGAAACAAGTGTACTTCGCGGTCGACTTCATTGCACCGGATTTTAAAAATCCCATACGGCTCAGTTTCTTTCCACAGCGCGGAAAGCGCCGCACTGAAACACGAACTCCGTAGCTCCAGCGACTATCCCCAGGAGTCTCCGAAAAAAATGCACTCGTGAACCAAAGGACGCGACCCGGAATCGAACCCACAACCTTCGGAGCCCGAGTCAGACGGCTTGACCACTTCGCCAAGGAGACTCCCCTAAGTGTACTTCCACGCATGACCAATTAGACACCCCTAAACAAAGTATCTGTTTTCATTTGCCAAGTCTATCATTCAAATGAATAACAACTATGGAATATTGTCAGAATTCGTATCTAACCATTGAAAGAGCACTATAACTCTCATAACTGTATACTAAACCAACATAGGTCAAATAACAAACACACAAACACATCGGACCGTAATGCTGTGTCCAATGTATTACACATACATATCAATTGGGGAACCCTTTGAGACCACAAAAACAGTTCATAAATAAATACACACGCAGTGTTTGGAACTCATATTCTTTGAAGCATAACATCTTACGTAGACCAAACTCTTACAATTCTACACCTGTTGGACCGTCCCCTCTATGTGACAATCACTCCTCCCTTATTCTTATCTGCCTCTTTACATGACAATCTTTCTAGATTCTGTTTTCTATAGAATGTATCAACGCATAACATTCCGTGTTTACGTCACGGCTCTGAACTATGGAACGCCGTAGGAGCCAAATTATACCCCCGTTGTTCAATAACTCTGTCAGAATGTCTGGTACTCAATGCACGCGATTTGATGTCTGTTCAGCATCGCGCACAGCACTGGATTAACCGTTGCTTGTCAGAATAGAAATATGCTCTGTCTGTGGAGCAATGAGAGTGTTAAATGACTATACTCAACGGCGCTGATGGAAGAGGCGATGTTAGCATATTGGTTTGTGGGCTGTAGTTTGGGGTTAAGTTTATGTGAGGTTAAAAGATGTAGGGATGTAGTGGTGGATAAATTAACCGACAGACAGATAGATAGACTGATTAATTGTTAGAAATACCGAGAGATAACTAGTGATATACAGAGAGATGTACAAACAACACAGATAGGCGGACAGACACACAGGCAGACTGACAGGTTGAACGAACGAAAAAAATGAACTCTTATTTTCAAAAGATTAAGAATTTGACATGCCTAAGATTCTGCATTTCTTTTCTCTCTCCTTTCATACAATATTTAGTTTATACATGACCTATGAGGATAATATTGGACAGCAACAACAGTAACAATACATGCTTTATAAGAGCGTTGGAAATGTAGACAGAAAGGCAGGCATGCAGACAGACAGGTAGACAGACAGACAGAGAGAGAGAGAGAGAGAGAGAGAGAGAGAGAGAGAGAGAGAGAGAGAGAGACAGAGACAGAGACAGATTGACGGACAGAAGACAGACAGACAGACATACAGATAGATAGATAAATAGATAAATAGATAGATAGATAGATATAGATAGATAGATAGATAGATAGATAGATAGATAGATAGATAGATAGATAGATAGATAGATAGATAGATAGATAGATAGATAGATAGAAAAAAAGATAGATCCAGTAAGATTCAATCTCATCTGGCTATTATAGGGCCCTAATCTGATAGTTGTAACGTGGAATTATGGACCAGGTAATGCGAACACGCCGGAAATTATCCATCGTCTGATGTGTCATGTTTGTCGCGTGTATGTCCAGTGGAGTGATCAACGAGGATAATGGGAATAGGAGACCCAACGCTACCCCTCCCTCTCTCTCTCCCTCTCTCTCTCTCTCTCTCTCTCCTCTCTCTCACAACACACACACACACACACACACACACACACACACACATTACATATATCGCAAAATCAATTAGAGATTACTAAAGGAGATGAGAAAGTGAGAGACAGACAGGCAGACAGACAGACAGACGGAGAGAGAGAGAGAGAGAGAGAGAGGAGAGAGAGAGAGAGAGAGAGAGAGAGAGAGAGAGAGAAAGACATTGCCAGAGAGACATATACAAACAGAGTGAGTGAGAGACAGACAGACAGAGAAAGAGAAATATAAATAAATCGAGAGACAGAAAGACAAAGCGATAGACGGAAAGACAGTTGAAGACTATACTTTAAGATACATTAACATTCCAGGGTAGAAGAGGAAAGACATACAACATTATAAGATATATTACTTTAGGGTAAAAGAGGAAAGACCATAAACCACTGTAAGATATATTACTCTAGGATAGAAGTGGAAAGACTATTCATCATTATAAGATATATTACTCAAGGGTAGAAGAGGAACGACTATACACCTTTATAAGATATATTACTCAAGGGTGGAAGAGGAAAGACTATACACCTTTATAAGATATATTACTCAAGGGTGAAAGAGGAAAGATTATACATCATTATAAGATATATTACTCTAGGGTAGAAGTTAAAAGAGTATACAATATTATAAGATATATTACTCAAGGGTAGAAGAGGAAATATTTCACAATTATATGGTTTATGCAGACAAACATAGCAGAGGAAAAACTACACAATTCTTTAAGACGCATGTACAACACTATATGGCTGAAGAAGACAGACTATACATTACAGCAAGATATGCTTACACTCTATAGTAGAAGAGGAAAGATTACACACTTACTGTACCAAACACTTGCAATCTCTCATTAGATGAGAATACGATTATACAGTTCTATAACATACATTTACATTATGGAGTAGAACAAAAAATAATATACACTACAGTAAGTTATACTTATAATCTATAGTAGAAGAGGAAATACTACACAATTGTATATTTTACATTTACATTATGGAGTAGAAGAGGAAAGACTACGGACTAATCTAAGATAAACTTACTATCTATAATAGACGAGAAACGACTACACAATTATTTAATATACATTTAAATAATGGAGTAGAAGAGAAAAGACTGTACAATGTTGTTTGTCCATCAAGAATGATGATGACCATTCATTTCATCCAGTAGGTTTGAAAGTATGAAGCCGCGAGTTCTAAGATGGCTGATAAGGCCTACTATGGCTCGAAATGTTCTTTGACAATAGACTATACAATGCTATAATATACACTTACAATCGATAGTAGAAAAGAAAAGATTATACAGTTCTACAATATAAATTTACATTAAGGAGTAGAAGACAAAAGACTAAACACTACATTAAGACACACTTACAGTCGATGAAGATAAAAGACTATACAATTCTATAATATACATTACATTATGGAGTAGAAGACGAAAGATTATACAATACTCAATGATTAAACTACGTTAGGAACAATACGAGGGACAACAGAGAAGATAATGCGCGCTATGTGAACAGTTTACCATCAATGACAATGTTCAGAATTGTCTCACACTCATGAATATTTGATCACTAGGGAATATTTATCGCCCTACACTGAACTAGCTCGCTCCACGCTGCATGACAACTACAAGTGTAGTGGAGGGATGCTGAAAGTGTGCAGCAATATTAAGGTACACCAGGGAGATATTTGTCCTTTAAGAAACAAACACAAAAAGCAATGTATTCACGAGTAAACAGAGTAGAATCAAGGAGACCCAAACCTTTTGCTTCTTCTTCTTCGCTTCTCTTTCGAGGCGAGTGATTCGTATCTAGTTATGTAACTCAGTGCGTCCGACTTTAGCATGGTTTTGTGTCAGGTTTACCTCCTCTGTCGTTAATGAACTAACTTAATTAAACACTATCCAACTATTAAATTAACTAACCTACTTAATCACCAACTAACTATCTACCTAATTAACTTCCTTAATCACTAACTTACTTAATTATCACTAACTAATTAATAACTACTTTTCTCCGTAATCTCGTATACTCTCGTAAGTAACGTGACGACGGTGAGAATCAGCAGCGGTTCGAATCGCGTCGGTAACTTACGGGGTATGTGAGCTGGCCGCTCAGAAAGCAATGGCAAACTACTGAGCGTAATCTTGCCAATAAATCAACAATCAGCTGACAGATGCTGATGTTGACAGCGATGTCCTGTAAAGGATATGCAAAATTTAGACTTAGGAACTAATAACTAACTTATTTATCACTAATATCTAACTAATTAACTTATTACTATACTATACTATACTATACTATACTATACTATACTATACTATACTATACTATACTATACTATAACATACTATACTATTTTTGTTTGCTGTTTGTGATTTCTTGTCAAGTTTATGTTCATTCATTCAGTAGCATGTCCTTTGCAGAACCTCGCTCCGTATAACAACAATCCGGAAAACTTCTCGATCACAAGCAAGATTTCCCGTGTCCGATACACCCGTCTGGAGATCATCCGCCACATCCTGTACCCATCTTCTCTTTGGCCTTCCTCTTCCTCTCTTCCCAGGGATACACCCCTTCACTACTGCTCTTCCCAAACCTTCATGACGCCCCAAGTGACGAAAATACATCAACTCTCTCTGTTCCATCGTCTTCAACAGCCAACCCTCTCCAACATTCAGACTCCGAAGCATGGACGCACCTGCTCTTTTCCCCACTAAGACACCACCAGAGCACCGTCCACAACATTCACACCCAAAAGCATTCATGCGCTGTTCAGCCAATTCAGTAAGTGTCCCGGCCCCACAGGCGCGTGTTGCAATGGGAAAGATGCAGCTCCATCCACGAGGAGCGGCTGGCCGAGTGGCTAGAATACCGGACTCTCCTTCGGGTGACCCGGGTTCGATCCCTCGGTAAGGTGTGGGATTTTTTTCTGTCGGGGGCAAAAAGAAAATCCTAATCTGAACAGTTCACGGCGACTGCACTAGCCAGGCGGCCTTAATTCCTCAGTCTCAAAGACCCCTCTACCATACACCGCAAGGTACTATATTGGCAGTAAATGACAATTATGACAGCAGCTCCATCTGTCTCACTCCATAATTCATACAGTTGCCTTAGCACCGGCACTCATACAATTGCATGGAAACCAACACAAGGTGGTATGCTTCAAATTCGCACATAACTATGCTTCCAACCCGGTATACTATACTATACTATACTATACTATACTATACTATACTATACTATACTATACTATACTATACTAGCATTTGTTTTAAAGGCCTCTTAGTCCCTCTATGTGCCTTTCGGTCTATTGTGATCCACCAAGACCCGTCTACCAGTGTTAGTGGACAGGTATTTAATGATTCGAGTTTGCAATTTGGATAACCGCTCCTGCGCCATTAGTTTAGTCAACGGATCAACAACACGGCACACGGGTGTAACCCAAAAGTGCTCCGTTCTTCTCCTAACTCAAGCCGGAGTCCGGAGAATCTCAGCTCAGTGCACGAACTCCTTAGCACCGGCGAGGAGATTGAAATACTTTGGTTAGATTTTTAACTCGAAACTGTGCCCTTTGTTACTTTGAAACTTTGTTACTCTTTTTCGATTTTCAACTGCCAAAGGATTTTTTAAGTCCGCAAAAAAACACAAAAAAAAACAAAAACACACAGGCGTCCGATCTCACTACCCAGAGACCAGGGGGGAGGATCTTAGCCAAAAGGTTGACAATATCAGCAGTTGTAGCATCATAAAGAACATCAACGCCCAATGCAAGAACTACAAATAAAATCTACACCATAATTAGCAATGCAGACAATACTGTCAACAGGCACAAATGTGGCATCTCCCGAGACTCTTGGGATCGTTAGTGATTTATTGACGTGACTGACCGCCGTGAAAGATAGTCCGTGTGTGCTTCGCCAAGGGACTGGTACAGCTGTGTGTGCAAGGATGATGGGACTACCGGGAGAGGCTTGCCGGACCTGCAACAGACGGTCGTCGCCGCTGACCGATTGGATTCGGTGTCTGACAAGAGAGTTAATTAAAGGAGATGTCTGCATTTTAAGAGCTTTTAAAAATAGGGGGGAGGAGGGCGGTCTCCCTGAACAAGGTGTTAAGGACACTGTTCGTAATCCCGTATACTCATGTACGAAACACAGCTGCGCCACGTTGGTTTCTTACGGAAGGTATGTGAGCCGGTCGTTCAGAAAACAATGGTAAACTACTGAACGTAAAACTTTCCAAGACATCAGCATCAGCTGAAAAATGCTGGTGTTGACTGCAATGTCCTGTAAATAGGATATGTGAAAAAAGAGGAATTAACTCGTTATTGCAGTCATGATAGACCATCTGAGCAGCTGTAGCAGTAGCAATAGTAGTTGTAGCAGTAGTCGCAATAATAGCAGTAGCACTACCAGCAGTAGCATTAGTGGCAGTAGCAGTAGTAGCAGTAGGTATAGAGGCAGTAATAGCAGTAGGAATAGCAGAGGTACAAGCAGGTGCTATAGTAGTAAGGGTTGTTGTAGTAGTGGCATTAGTAGCCGCTGTAGTAGCAGCACTAGTAGCAGTAGTAATAATAGTAGTAGAAGCAGCGGTAGTAGCAGCACTAGGAGCAGTAGTAATAATAGTAGAAGTCGCAGGCGAAATGGTTGGTGTTATAACAATAGTATCAGTAGTAGTGGTAGTAGTAGTAGTAGCACCAGCAGCAGCATGAGTAGTAGAAGCAGCAGTAGCAGTAACAGTCATACCAGTATCAACAGCAGTATTAGTAGAAAGAGCAGCAGTAGTAGCAGTAACAGAAACAGTAGTAGTAGTAGTAGTAGTAGTAGTAGTAGTAGTAGTAGTAGTAGTAGTAGTAGTAGTAGTAGTAAAAAGAATTTAGATGTAACAACACGATAAGAAATCAACAGAATTGCCTTGCAAACATATATTTCCAGAGAATCAACTTACAAATTCTGTTTTATTTTTCCACAGTACAAAAATGTAAACCGTTCCTAACACCTGGTCAATGACCTCAAAATTATCTATAAGTTCTTTCTCAATAAACTATACTGTCATGTCTCGCGGCTTCGAACGTCTCAGCATAGGGGGGGGGGGGGGGGGGGTGGGGGGTTCAAGTATAGAATTCAACAGAGAGGGTTTCAAATAAATCAAATAAACCCAAACTAACATAAGTACCTGGTAATTGTTTCTCGTCCTCTTGGTTTGGACTCAAACGTAGTATATTCATGTGCTAATATTTCTAGTGCAATAGACTATTTTTTTGCGTGTGGATTAGCTGTCCATATTACCAGTGTCCCTCGCCATCAGCCGAACATACTCCGACTTCAGAGGTACTAGTAATTTACGTCCCCAAGCCAAGAACGAGAAGTCAACATTTTAGAAGTGACCGATGTAGGGGTTGAACTACAGGGGGTATTTTTAATTACTGCGCAGTGTTTGAAAATATTGCCGGTACAAGTGTTGAATTTACCTATTATATTGCATACACTTTATATGAGGTAAATACAAAACTTGGACCGGCAGTATTTTCAAACACTGTAAAGCCATTACAAATACACCCCGTGGTATTAGGATATGTCTTGGCAAATAAAGGCGGACGGCCTGATTCAGACTACAGTACTCACTAAATGCCGTTTGGTCTATATAAAAATGGGTCTAGGTGCATACGCCCAGTGTGCCCTGGCGTACTAAAGCGACCATTGCTTTGACAAATGAAATACTACAAATGCAGAATGAATAATCCAGCGATTTGTCTATCCAGCCGATTTTAATTAATTCAGTCAAGCAAAAAGTAGGTTTCGAACAAACATGGTACACAATAAATTTGAACAAGTATTATTGTGTAAAATTCCGTTCATTATCTCATCTCATCTTGTTCCTCTTGTACCTTGCCGTGTCGAGGTGAAATATAAACAGCGGGAGAGTGCCCGTTTAATGGGCTTCATATATTAAGATTCCAATGGACTCTGTTATTTCCTCTGTCCATGGTTTACATGGTCGACCTCTTCTTCTGGTTCCATTTGCTCTGTACATCATTGCTTGTTGAGGTATACTGTTAGTTGGTAGCCTAGTTATAGGCGTTAGTCTCGTTTTCTTCATTTCTGATGTTCTCTCTTCTTGATTCGGTGAGTAATCCGTTTAATGAGCATTGTAATTGGGATAGATTCTCAAAACAAATCAAATAACACAGTGACCCTAGTATGGTGATATATCGTCCTTGTTGTCCAAATGGAGGTCACATTTGGCGATATATTATCCTTTGGCAGAGAATCAGTTAACCCTGCAGTGAAAACAGCTTCAATCCCTCACTTAACAGCGAACTCACTCCTGGCATTAAGCGAGTAATGGCCCCTTTCCGAGTCTTGTCTGACATTCCACGAAGAGCCGGGATGCTAGGGAAGGCACTACTTAACTGCAAGCACTTAAGATAAAAGCATAGAGTCTGTGAGCCCCTAGCTGTTGATTGTAAGGTGAAGTCTGTGGTGTGTGATAGCAGAAGCGGCCAGCACGACAACCTCATATTTTCGGCCAGATACGTGATGTTTTTGGGTGCAGTTTTATCTTCACGCCATTTTACTGTTTGATGTTTTGGAGCGATCATTGAATGTTTATCAGTAGCTAGGGAATTATTTTATGGCGACTGCTTACATTTATTTCTGTGAGTGTCGATCAAAACATGTGAATTAATATTTTCGGGGGGATCTTATATGTATAAAAGGGGAAATGGTTTCGTCGTCCTCCTGTTCTTCCGCCTCCTCCAACTTATCCTCTTCTTTTCTTCATCACTCTCCACAAACATCTCTTCTTTTCCTTCTTCTTCTCCACCTTTACCAATCTATTTTCTTATGCTTCTTCTTCTTCCTTTTCTGTTATTTTTCTTCTTCTACTAACTGTTCCTCTACTTTCATCAACCCTTCTTCTTCTTCTTCTTCTTCTTCTTCTTCTTCTTCTTCTTCCTCTTCTTCTTCTTTCTTTCTTTCTTTCTTTCTTTCTTTCTTTCTTTCTTTCTTTCTTTCTTTCCTCCCCCCCCGCTCCTCCTCCTCTTCCTCCCCCTCCTCAACCCCCACCAACAACTTTCCTTCTTATGATCTTTATCTTTGATAATTACGTTGCCAGACGATATATCATGACGAATTTCAGCATGACCGTTTCCTTTTAGTTCCACACACCTCGGAGTGGGCTAGCATATGTTTCTTATCTATCTGTTCACTGCATGTTAAACAAATTTAGTATCATATTGTAAAAAAAACTGCATTTGTTATTTGTTTGTATGCACAAATGTATGCATGCCTAAACAGACGTGTACAAGTGAAGTAAGTAAACCCCATGAGACGTATAGGGCACGTGACGCAGGCCACGTGTTTCTGCACCCATCCACACTAAATGGTCGATGTGGTCAATATCACACTGGACCCTTGCACTTCCCATCACATGTCCTAGTATCCATTTAAAGCTGACTCAACATGGCAGTCCGGACCACTGAAGAAAAAAAATATCCCCCCCCCCCCCCCCCCCCCCCCCCCGGGACGTGGATTTGAACACAAAACCGCGGGACTGGCAGGCAATCATAAGAACCCCACCACAACCCAACTCCTCTCCCCCTCCCCCCTCTGTTAAAGTTAACAATACATATCATTAAACTCTACAGAAAGCGTAGCAAACAGAATAAACCTTCGCAGATGGGAACGATTAAAGGAACAAAAAATATGAATATGAAAATAATGCAACGGGGTGCAGCGAGCGTGGAAGGCAACCAAGCACGAAACACAATGTGCCCTTTCTGAGTCATGTTAGGAGATAGCATCGCAATAAGCACGTTATATGGTGTTTGAGTACAAAAAATACAAGGCTGAGGTTTAATTGTTAATGCAGACATCAAGACATTTAAACTGAAGAGAACGTGTAGTTTCTTAGGCCATGTTTCTGAAGGCTGTGTTGTTATATATGCAACAAGTTTTGGATGTTGTGTGGGTACATCTGCAACAAGTGTTGGATGTTGTGTGGGTGCATCTGTGACAAGTGTTGGAAGTTATGTGGTTACATCTGCAACAAGTGTTGGAAGTTGTGTGGTCACATCTGCAAAAAGTGTTGGAAGTTGTGTGGCTACATCTGTAACAACTGTTGGATGTTGTGTGGTTACATCTGCAACAACTGTTGAAAACTGCTGTAATAAAAAGTGCAAATAAAATAAAATAAAATAAAATTGGAATTTCATTGCATATAAAGAACACAGAGACAAATATTACGTCAAAGGAAAAAAACAATTAGTTGCATATCCTTTACAGGAAGCAGCAGTCAACTCCAGCATTTTTAGGATGTTTTTGGTTCATAGGCAAGTTTACCCTTAGTAGTTTGTCATTGCTTTCAAAACGACCGGCACTTATACCATTACATGAAAACCAACGCAAGCCGTTCTGCCCCCAAAATCAACCGCAGCTGTGTTTCGAACGCAGTATGCGGGATTACGAATAAAGGAAAACAAAATAACACATTAAAAAGTTACAATAGACGGGCAAATGTTTGACTAAGTCTGTAAATTTAAATACACTTTGGCGCGGCAGAAGGGGCAATAGCGCTTGGGCTCTTAAACTTCCGGTACGCTGATGACAAGATAGCGGGTTCGTTTTCTACACACGTAAGTTTGGACTTCAACGTTAACTTCTCGTTCAGAAAGCAATGGCAAACTACTGAACGTAAACTTGCCTAGAACATCACCCTGGGGTTGGGGTTGATGGCAACGTCCAGTAAATACAGGTTTCAATCAGGGTTTAAGGGGCAAGATGATCGACTTCATTGCACCGGGTTTGATCCCACATGACTCGGTCTCTTTCCACGGGGTGAACTGCCGAAAGCGTCTCACAAAGCACGAACTCCGTAGCTCCAGCGACGACCCCCAGAAGTCCCCAAGAAAATTACACTTGTGAACCGAAAGACGTAGCCTGGAATGACCCATTGGTATCTAATAATACCAAAAACCCCCGTGATCAATTAGGCTGGGTGATGAGATAACTAGCTTTTTGTTTTGTTTGGCTAAGGGTGAAAACCAGACAGTCCTCCGTTGTGTATGTCAAATATCCCACGGCAATCGAACATCGGAAAGAGCAGGTTTTAAGACATCCGCGCTGGTAAAATTGTTAGGAAAGAAAAACAAAACAACCCAAGAATGGAAAGAACCCGTTACTTTGGATGGAATATGTCCAGGGGAAGTAAACCTTTCACAAAAACATGCCGAACTCGGACACTACTTACCTTAGAGAACAAACAAACCAACTTTATTTTCAAAGGGTTCAGATTTGGGCACGCAGGCCCGTCTGACACTCTGAACTTCTTACCTCTCTGCTGTCATACAATATTTCATTCATACATAACTAGCCGTCGCGAACTCCCATAGAGAGAGAAACAACGAAGAGGAGGGAGCCTGCGCGACCAAATCTAGTTGCAGAACTCTCTATCACTCGACACCAAGTAAGGCTCATAACAGCTCTTCCATCACCACAGCACACGGCTGTCACACATTTGCATTTAATCACCGGGTCTCGCCCTTACCAGGTCTGGAGTGACTTATTTAGCCGGACACTAGGACACTCGTCACCGGACACAGACAGTTATTCATCAGGACGGGTCGGATAATTGGTCCATTTAGCACCGGAGATGAACGGACTTGATTACATTGTCAGTGGGGAAATTATGTGGTAGAGGATGATACATTGCTGGTACAATATCCGAACGTTGTTTTCACTGTTAGTGCTTTTTTTTTGTTTTGTTGGTTGAGTGGTTAGTTAACGCAAAAAAAAAAAAAGTTAGTTGCATATTCTTTACAGGACGTAAAAATGACGTCGCAAGGATTCCCAGCATTCTTATGACTGTGATTTCTTGGCAAGTTTATGTTCAATAGTTTGGAAATTACGTTCTGAACCACCGGAATCGACACCATTGCATGAAAACCAACGCAAGGCAGTCGTTTGCCTAATCGTCTGCAGCTGCGTTTCGAACGCGGTATGCTGGATCACGCCACAGCGCCGACTTTAGTGATGTGAAGAAGAAAGTATCTCCACTTTGTTTCCGCAGTTTAATGTAACCTCTTGTGGTATAGTGGGTAGTCCAAATGGTTGCAATGGCAGTGGTCAGGGATCGATCGCCATCACTGGCGGGGTTGTTTTGTTCCAATTAACGCAGTTTTGGGGGCGAATCAGCGTCTTAAAGTTAGCACTGAATAACTATCACAATAGACAGACAGACAAACCGACCGCCCAAACCAGATAGATAGATAGATAGATAGATAGATAGATAGAAACTAGCGTGCAGATTTTGCGTTCGCTCCCTGTGAACTCAAGCGTAGTCCATACTTATGCTCCTATTTTAGTGCACTGGACATATTTTTGTGTGTGGATTAGCTCTCCATATGACCAGAGGCGAACCCTCCCCGACTTCTGAGGCACTTGTAATTTACGTCTACACATCAAGGACGGGAAGTCAACATTTTAGTCTAAATGACCGGTGTAGGGTAAAACCTACAGCCCACCGGAAGTTTACTAGTAAGTGTTATTATCCATCTACTATCGTGTAGTTTATAGAAGGTGAAGATTTATGCCACTCTTAAAATAGAGTAGCGGTTTAAGTCTAGCGTTAACCCCAAACCTGCGTAGTGTCTTTTAAATGGCGAATTTCAATCAGTAAATCACACTACCCAATGTAGGCTGAAACTGGATATTCATGTCCTTTGACTGACAGAACAGATCAGTGAAGGAATTACATTGCGCATATATTTCTCCCCCAAACTAGGTAGTGACGTCACTAGCGGAGTTCCCTGGAAAGGTCACCAGCCAAACGGAGACGTTCGGTGATCTATTGCCCTAGTCTAGACATGTTTCTCGGATCGAGACGTGAATTGCTTTTAGTGAAACTATTGTATTTTGTAGTTTGAAATTTGAAGGTCACTTCTTGAAATTTCAGGGTCGGGTCTTTCTTGAAATAAATAATTAACTGATTCAGTACCGAACACACACACAAGTAGGTCGGACCAAATATGGTACACAATCAAATGAACAAGTATTGTAATGTAAATTTCTCATCACTGGGCATTAATATTGCGGATTATGCCACGAAACAAAAGAAATAACACGATGACAGTAGTATGCCGATATATCGTCCTTCTGTCCAAATGGGATGTCAGATACGGAAGTATTATCCTTATTTTCCTTCGGCACTGCCGGCTCCATGGCCGAGGAGTTAGCAGCTTTCTCCGCTAACCCCGAATACTCTCGTCACGTGACGCGACGAGAATAAGCAGTGGTTCGAATCGCAAAAGTGATTTATGGAGCCGGTCGCTCAGAAAGTCGTGGCGTGCTGATGAGCGTAATCTAGCCTAGGAATCAACATACAGCTGAAAGATGCTGGTGTTGACCGCAATATCCTGAAACAGGATGGAAACGCGGAAAAAAAAAACAAACTGGATCAGTTCACTGGTTTGCTACGAGAAGGATGCCCTGACTTCGTCAGAAAACGAACATCCGGTCCAAGGGGGAGACAAATGAAGACTTCAAAGGAGCAATCCTGTCTGAGTTGTGGCCCCTACCAGAATAGCATTTTAAAAATATAAATGATCCTTTTACACGTCTAAATGTGCATTTGATATATGATGCTAGAACAGTGTTTTTATAGGTCAAATGGTACTCCGTGGTGATGTGAGGCGAACTGTGCTGATAATGTCATGACAACGATCGGGTGTGAGTAACTGTCTGATAATGTCATGACAACGATCGGGTGTGGCGAACTGTGCTGATAATGTCATGACAACGATCGGGTGTGGCGAACTGTGCTGATAATGTCATGACAACGATCGGGTGAGGCGAACTGTGCTGATAATATCATGACAACGATCGGGTGAGGCGAACTGTGCTGATAATGTCATGAGAACGATCGGTGTGGCCAATTGTGCTGATAATGTTAAGAGAACGTCCGGCTGTGGCGAATTACTGATAATATCATGAGAACGATCGGGTGTGGTGAACTGTGCTGATAATGTCATGAGAATCGGGTGTGAGTTTGTGGCTAGGGCTCGGCGCTTGGTGAAAGTGAGGGAAAGACAGGCCATCTATTCCTCCTTGAAATACCAAGCAGTCTTGCCTTTACCAAATATATAGATCATGTCATCATAAAATAAAATGAAAGTAACAAATAAGGCGGAATAAGCAAAAGGGAAACAATAAGAATTTATAACGTCAAGAAAACAAATAAAAACAAAAATGGGTAAATAAAGTCAAAGTAAAAACATCTAGATGACGTAGAACAGATAAAGCGAAAGATGCAATCAAAAGGGGTGGAATAAATAAAGTGAAAGAAACAACTAAATGAAGTGGAATAAATAAAGTGAATTAAACAATTAAATAAAGTAGAGTAAATAAAGGGGAGTAAATAAAGTGGAGTAAATAAAGTGGGGTAAATAAAGTGAAAGAAGCAACTTCTGGCTTGGGATGAATTCAGCCCCTACCTCCTCCTCAAGGTCAGACTACCACTGATCAACAATAGCATGCAGTGATACATCTGGATACCCGAACCCGAGACAACCACGCCGGTTATCGATGCCCAAGGCAAACCTAACACCGGTAATCAAGACCCTGACATCACAGGAACGCGGGAGAGCCACATCAACCAGAGATGCCTTCGTTCCAAGGGCAGTGGGCATATCGGATTTGCGTGTAACATGATGGATCTCCACCAGGGATTATGACCTGTCGCGGAATAGTAATCTCGTGGTGATCGATGACATATAATAACTAATTAAACATGAAAATTGTAAAAATGTATGTATATTCAACCTTACTATTTGGCGCGAAAGCCTGGACATTGAACAAGTAATTAGAAAGTCGAATAGAGGTCCTAAAGATGTGGATACACAGAAGAATATGTCGTATTTCATGGAAACTAAAACAACCAAATACAGATAGATGTTCTAGAAAAACTGGGAATGAAAAGAGAGTTGTTGACAGAAATTAAAAAAAAAGAGGCAAGTAAAATATTCCGGCCACGTTTAAAAACATAAAACTCTAATAACAACCATACTGGAGGGCAAGGATGAGAGCCAGGGAGCAAGAGGTAGACAGTGATACAAGTGGGAAGATAACATCAAGACATGGACGAACAGTCATCTGACATGTATGTCATGGCGAGAGACAGACAGTGTACGAAACCCATTGCGGCTAACCTTCATTGTGGAGACGGCACCTGATTGAGTAATCTTCGATTGATTCGCGATCGATATATTGAATCTTACGAATTCATGCGCTATTTTCATCCCAGTCGTAAGCAAACATGTTTGAAACGGGGTTTCAAGGCGATAGGGTAAACTTCATTGCAACGGGTTTTATCCCACATGGCTCGGTCTCTTCCAGTGGGGCGGCCTGCCGAAAGCGTCTCACAAAGCACGACCTCCCTAGCTCCAGCAACGACCCCCAAAAGAGTCTCTAAAAAGTTGCACTCATGAACCGAAAGACGTAGCCCGGCATTGAAGCCACAACCCCCCGGGAGGGTTAACCCGGTCAACAAATGCCGCAGAAGTCGGATGTGTCGGTCTAACGGCGCAAGAACGCAGCTCTGCAATAGGCACAACGCAGTCACATCCGAAAAACAAAAATCCGGATGAACGCAGCAGAAGAAGAACCCACAACCTTCGGAACACAAGGCAGGCGGCTTGAGAACTTCCTTCATATGCTGCATTATCATCATCATCAAGCGCCCTGCCAGCTGGCATAGGCGTTCATGTCTCTATCTATTTCTCGGTCTTTGGTGTTCTGGATCAACTCTGCTGATGATATTCCTCCATGCCACGTCTCAATCCATCCAGCATTATTTCTCTTGGTCTGCCTCTGCCTCTCTTCCCCTCGATCTTTCGACGATGTTCTCCAGTGTCTCTCTTCTCATCACATGACCAAAGAAAGCTGTTTGTCTCTTTCTTATTGTTGTATATAGTGTTCTAGTTTCATTAGCCTCTTTCAGGCCATCATTGCTAGTTACTCTGGCAGTCCAAGGAATTCGCAACATTCGTCTCAAACACCACATCTCTGTAGCTTCTAAGTTTTTCCTAATTTGTTCACTCACATTCCAAGATTTTCTGCCATACAGCAAAACTGGTTCTATATAGCATTTCAGCACTCTCTTTCTTACATGCAATGATAGTGACCTATTGCATAAGATACTCTTCATTTTCTGAAATGCGGCTTTTGTCTCACCTATTCTGCTCTTAATCTCTGTTGTACATCTACCATCTGATGTTATAAGTGCCCCTAGGCATTTAAAATTATCCACTTGGTTAAGAATTTCCCCTTCTATTTCTATGTCACATTATGGTGTCATCATTTTCTTTGATATCACCATTGTTACTGTTTTCTTAATATTCAAAGAGAGTCATTTCTTTGCACTCTCTGTTACTACAATGTCCAACAATTGTTGTAGGTTTGTTGCATTATCCGCCACCAATATTGTGTCATCTGCATGGTGTATATTGTTTATATTATATCCTCCGATTAGTATTCTTGGCTTCTCTTTGATCGTAAACTGATTAGAGTCATTAGATGTAGACAGTCAAAACTCTTTGGACATGTTATGAGAAGAAATGACTTGGGGAACTGTGGTGACAACTGGCAAGATCGAAGGGAAGAGACCAAGGGGAAAACCGAGAAGTAAATACCTGGATGGCTTGGCCGCATGGCAAGGTCGAGACAGGAACACGGAGCTGATCCACGACTCTGGTGATCGAGTGAGATGGCAGAACATGACCGCCCACGCTTACCGGCATGGCACATGATGGATGGATAGAGGGAGAAGAGATCCGGTGACAAGACACACCCCTGTTGAAGTCCTAGCTTTGTATGTTCGTAACTACCCTCTTTATTTCCCATTGTAATTGCTGCTACTTGGTTCCAGTAAATATTCTTTATTATTCTTAAATCTTTCCCATCAATGTTGATATCTTTCATCATTTTAATCAATTCATCATGTTTTACTTTATCAAATGCCTTAGTATAATCTTATGAAACACAAATATGCCGCTTTATGGCCTAGTTAAATTGCAGCACGGAGAGGGGAAGGAGTGAGCTGTAAGACAATCTCCCTGAAGATGATACTTTCGTACTGTACAGTAATAAAAAAAACTAAGAACCATTTCCCACATCTTGAGAATTATTGAATAAATAATGCTAGCCCGGTCTCTGTTCTCTGTGGCCAAAGGCTTGCGAACGCGGTTCGTGAGCAACTTACCAGGCGTTCAAAATTCAGCTGAGACCGATTTATGCAGCAGACCGTGTCGGGTTGTGTATAGCGTGTTGGTATGGGAGCCGGTCGTTCAGAAAGCAATGGCAAACTACTGAACGTAAAAAATGAAAAATGCTGGTGTTGTCTGCAACGTCCTGTAAGGGATATGTAACATTTAAAAAAAAAAAAATGCTAGCCGCGCGGTCTTACAAAGAACGTTGCTTTATCAGGTCGACTCCGTCATTCTGTTCACAGCGGCTCCTGGATGTCTTTGCTGGAGCCACGGAGTTCGTGCGCTGTGACAAGCTTTCTGCAGGCAGCTCTATGGAAAGAGACCGGGAGAGAACCCGGTACCATGAGGTCGAACCTCTTGTCTGTTAACTCCCTGTTCAACCTTTTACGTGTTCCGGCGGGGAATCTGATTCTGCTTCGTCTAGCGGAGGGCGTAGTGTTCCTAAGCCTGTCTTCCCCAAAGTATGACAGAGGCGGGACCTTGTAGCTGATATTGGGCATATGGTGCTAGACCCATATTTGTATAGGCTAATCGGCAAGCGGTGGGTGAAGTGGTCAGTGTCACTCCCGCCATCTTTACTTCCCATGGTATTTACTGATGCCGTTTTAGCCTGAACGACCTAGGAGTCCATTTCAATTTTAAACATCCGCCCCTGGAGGTAAGCTTGGCCGAATAGGTAAGAGCGCTCGTTCTTAAACATCTAGTGCGCTTATGCCGAGATATCGAGTTCAACGCCTACACCGGTCAGCAGGACTAAAATGTTGACTTCTCTTTCCTAACTTGGAGACGTAAATTACAAGTACATCTGAAGTCGGATTGGATTCGCCTGATGGCGAGGGACACTGGTATTAAGGAAAGCCAATCCACACGCAAAAATCAGCCCAGTGAGATAGAAGTGGTAGAATAGACTACGCTTGGGCCCAAAGCAAGCGAGAGCGCTCCGAAACTTGTTCAAAATCAAGACCACCAGGTTGTCAGGCTAGCATTTAGCCACTGCGCTACCGCGGATCCATCTTCGAAAGTAGTCGGAATAAAAAAAAAAAATCTTAGTAGACACTCTGGTAGAAAGCAAGTACTCTATCCACTATGCCACCACTCACAACCAACGGAAATGGAAATAAACACAGGCAATACGTTCCCAGGTTGGTAAATGAAACGCCTGACACCGGTAGCATGAAATGTGTTGGGGAAAACATAATTAGGAACAACCGCATTCATTTTCAAATCCTGACATGCTCAAATTTCGCGATGTCGTTTTTATTTCTACTTTATGAAGGCGATAAGGTTCGCTTATTTTGAAAATCTTCAGTTCATACTTTGAGCCGCAGTGTTGAAATTCCTGCTCTCTCACTGAAAGCCCTCGTGATGCGGCTCGGAATTTGAGGTTCCAACCGAGTACATGACGAAGAAATTAGATACGCTGGGAAACTTTCTGGATTCTGCAATTACATTGAGACTGACATGCTGGGTATTGGAGAAGATTTGTATTTAAGATTGTGCAGATTGTCGAGTGGGAGACCTAGAAGGGGTGGAAGAGAGTCAGGAGATGAGTAGGCTTGTTTGCTACCAAGGATGTTGGTAAATTGTGAGGTTCTGAGTATTAGTTTGCGTCGGATGGCATCACTCGAGTGTTTCGTGAGTCTACTGTAGTTCCGGCTGATCAGACTTTGGGAGCGGCTGGGCGAGTGGCTAGAATCCTCGGTAAGGTTATGGATTTCCGTCTGTCGGGGACAAAACGAAAGCCCGAACCTGCACAGTTCGTGGCGACTGCACTAGCCAGGCGGCCATAATTTCTCAGGCATAAGATTCCACCCCCTCCCCCATGTCCTACATTTCAAGGTACTATAGGTACCTGATGGCGAGTTAGACGGTTCAACCCATAAACTGGCATTAAGTTGGACTTAAACACTGACCTCTAGTTGGGTGCCACAGAAGCTAGACACTGGCCTGTCAGCTTTCTGAACCAGAAGTCAACTTTTAAGTTCAATTGGCCATTGTATGTAAACCCACCACCCTGGCCCAGCACACAAGAAGTTTATGTAATAGCGCTATTATAATTTCGGCCATGTTGATCTTCATGCGAAGGCTAGTTAAAGCATGAAACCATGCTTCAAAAGCTTGGCGAAACAATACAACGCAATTCCCCTTGATGATGTCGAACGGGATATGAAATATCTGACCACGCAAAATCTAGAAAGCGGCATTGTCATATTTTGTGTTTCATTCAGACTCTATTACCATCTGGGCAGCACTGAAACCACCTGTTTTCGATACCATCTCGGCAGCTGTTGAATTGGGTTACTATCAGCAAAATCTTCATCAGGCTTCGTCGTTTTACGTCACTCGGATTCATGACTGCGAGAGTAGGCGTGGGCCTTAATGCGCTTAAACTTCCAATGCCCTGATGCGGTGAAATGGGATCGTTCCTACACCGGTCATCTGGACGTCCAATTGACTTTTCTTTCAGAAGGTAATGGCAGAATTAAACAAAACAAAAATAAAAATGTCGCAAGTTGATTTTCTAGGTAACTGTAAAGGGTGTATTTTTAATGACTGTGAAGTGTTTGAAAATATTGCCGTCGGTTCAAGTTTTATATTTACCTATTATGTTGCATGAACTTTACACAGGGTTGATACAAACCTTGGACCGGCAATATTTTCAAACACAGAACAGTAATTAAAATACACTCTATACTTTCAGTAGTTTGCCATGACTTTTTGAACAAGAAGTCAAAGTTTAAGTTCAACTTAATGCCGGTGTAGGGATTGAACCCTCTACCTCATCATGAGCACACCGACTGAAAGTTAACTTGTCAAGTAAATACACCTGTACAAGAGGTTGATCACAACCTCCTGCGAAGAACATGAATGATTTCAACATATACACTTCCGCCAACCTTCAACAATCGGTATCGTGCGCGTCACTCGATGTGATTCGTGACTCGGTGGTAGTTGGCCTGGGCACACCACAACATTTAGTGTCGTGAAACATTACTGTGTATCCTGTCTCGGCGTCACGCGTCGTGTATCCTGTCTCGGTGTCTCTCGTCGTGTTTCCTGTCTCGGTGTCTCTCGTCTTGTTTCCTGTCTCGGTGTCTCTCGTCGTGTTTCCTATCTCGGCGTCACTCGTATTGTTTCCTGTCTCAGCGTCACTCGCCGTGTTTCCTGTCTCGACATCACTCAACGTTTCCTGTCTCGGCATCACTCAACGTTTCCTGTCTCGGCGTCACTCGTCTTTTTTCATGTCTCGGCATATCTCGTCTTGTTTCCTGTCTTGGCGTCACTCATCGTGTTTTCTGTCTCGGCGTGACTCAACGTTTCCTGTCTCGGCGTCACTCAACGTTTCCTGTCTCGGCGTCACTCGTCTTGTTTCATGTCTCGGCGTCACTCAACGTTTCCTGTCTCGGCGTCACTCGTCTTGTTTCATGTCTCGGCGTCACTCGTCTTGTTTCATGTCTCGGCGTCACTCAACGTTTCGTGTCTCGGCGTCACTCGTCTTGTTTCATGTCTCGGCGTCACTCGTCTTGTTTCATGTCTCGGCGTCACTCAACGTTTCCTGTCTCGGCGTCACTCGTCTTGTTTCATGTCTCGGCATATCTCGTCTTGTTTCCTGTCTTGGCGTCACTCATCATGTTTCCTGTCTCGGCGTCATTCAACGTTTCCTGTCTCGGCGTCACTCAACGTTTCCTGTCTCGGCGTCACTTGTCTTGTTTCATGTCTCGACGTCACTCAACGTTTCCTGTCTCGGCGTCACTCAACGTTTCATGTCTCCGCGTTACTCGTCTTGTTTCCTGTCTCGACGTCACTCAACGTTTCCGGTCTCGGCGTCACTCGTCTTGTTTCATGTCTCAGCGTCACTCAACGTTTCATGTCTCGGCGTCACTCGTCTTGTTTCATGTCTCGGCGTCACTCAACGTTTCGTGTCTCGGCGTCACTCAACGTTTCCTGTCTCGGCGTCACTCGTCTTGTTTCATGTCTCGGCATATCTCGTCTTGTTTCCTGTCTTGGCGTCACTCATCGTGTTTCCTGTCTCGGCGTCACTAAACGTTTCCTGTCTCGGCGTCACTCAACGTTTCATGTCTCGGCGTCACTTGTCTTGTTTCATGTCTCGGCGTCACTCAACGTTTCCTGTCTCGGCGTCACTCAACGTTTCCTGTCTCGGCGTCACTCAACGTTTCCTGTCTCGGCGTCACTAGTCTTGTTTCATGTCTCGGCGTCAATCAACGTTTCCTGTCTCGGCGTCACTCAACGTTTCCTGTCTCGGCGTCACTCAACGTTTCATGTCTCCGCGTTATTCGTCTTGTTTCATGTTTCGGCATAACTCGCCTTGTTTCCTGTCTCGGCGTCACTCAACGTTTCATGTCTCGGCGTCACTCAACGTTTCATGTCTCCGCGTTATTCGTCTTGTTTCATGTTTCGGCATAACTCGCCTTGTTTCCTGTCTCGGCGTCACTCAACGTTTCATGTCTCGGCGTCACTCAACGTTTCATGTCTCGGCGTCACTCAACGTTTCATGTCTCCGCGTTACTCGTCTTGTTTCATGTTTCGGCATAACTCGCCTTGTTTCCTGTCTCGACGTCACTCAACGTTTCATGTCTCGACGTCACTCGCTGTGTGTGATATGTGTGCTTGTATGTGAATGCATGTGTGAGTGCAGTGCGTATGTGTTTGATTGTTTGTATATATATATATATATATATATATATATATATATATATATATATATATATATATATATATATATATATATATAAAAGCCTTACGTGTGCATGCATGGGTCAGTCAGTAAGATGACCGGCGAAAGACGCAGTTTTCACTGCCAGATTTCCGTGACCAAACACCAAAATTAAAAAAAAAAACCCATCCAAGCTGAGTAGCTCTTGTTCTTGATCACATTCTTGTTGAGACCCGAAGACATCCTGCCGAGACAGACATCCCCGCTATTTCTACCACTTACCACCTCATGTATTACTTCTACCATGCCACCCCAGACATGTCAGGCACGGAGCGACGCCCGAGCGGAAACCCAAGAAACATGTCCGCCCGTTCATTCTTTTCAAGTTCCCCAAGAAGCCACTGGAAGGAGGCTGTTGCTGCCCTGGTGCTTCGTAGCTAGAATGTCTTGGTGTTTTCATTGCAAACCCTAACAATTGTAAGTTGAGATGAAGTTATAACCGAGTTTTGTTGCTGTTGCCGTCCTTGTGATAGATGGCTCTTGGTTCGTGTCTTATACGATAGTGTTGCGGTCTCAATCCCCCCAAAAGGCACTATTATTTTGTTCCAAAACTGTGTTATTTTATATTATTTATGATTTTGTTTCAAAACTGTGTTATTTTATATTATGTATTATTTTGTTCCAAAACTGTGTCTTATTTTATATTGTTTATTATTCTGTTCCAAAACCAAAACTGAGTGTTATTTTATATTATTATTTTGTTCAAACACTTTGTGTTATTTTATATTGTTTATTATTATTTTGTTCCCAAAGTTTGTGTTCATTTATATTGTTTATTATTTTGTTCTAAAACTGTGTGTTATTTTATATTGTTCATTATTTGTTCTAAAACGTTGTATTATTTTATATTGTTAATTATTTTGAATTTTCACTGCGCTGGTGATATCACACTAGGGGTATCTATTTGGTGAAGCGTCAAAGTACACTTGTTCCTACACCGAGGTCATTTGGAAGTGACAGGTTCGAATCCCAGTTGGTAATTACAGCTTTCAATTTGCATGTTGTCTAGTGCGTCCTCTAGTCTCTAGTTCCCTCTTTTCACTTCTATGAGCGCTAAACAATACTATGTGTTTTTATTTATCAACAAGTAATAGCATGCGCACGATCGGACGCCGGGGTTCGTCACTTGTCAAAATGATGGGAAGACTCACCCCCTATTCCTCTTTGCTCTCCGGCCTACACAATGTGATGGTGCTATCATATCACACTTCCGTAGCAGGAAACTGCTTCAAAACAATTTAATATAAAGTAGCAACGTGCACACAGGACCCCGTAGTGTACTGGCTAGCAGGCCTGCGCGTCGATCTGGTGGTCACAAGTTCAAATTCCCACCCTCCGGGAAAGGTTAACCCGGTCAACAAACACCCGCAGAAGTCGGATGTGTCAGCCTAACGGCGCAAGAACGCAGCTATGCTGTAAATAGACACAACGCAACCACATCCGAAAAACCTCTACGGATGAACACAGAAGAAGAAGAAGAAGAAGAAGAAGAAGAAGAAGAAGAAGAAGAAGAAGAAGAAGAAGAAGAAGAAGAAGAAGAAGCAATTCCCACTGAAGCCGATGTGAAAAGATAACTTGGGCTCTAAGGTCGTCCCCGCCTTACATTGGCACCAGGAAATACGAAGGGACATCAAGACAGCCACCAGTACCACCACCATCCATCAAGTACCATTTGTTCTATCTTAAATGTGGAGTCCACGCCAATATGCCTCTAAGAGTGGATAAGAGTCCAAAGAAAGATAATAATAAATGTGCATATGAGTTCTGCGAGTTCTGCGTTCTGATATGAGAAGTCTGGGTATCAGATCCACTATCCCGGGATAAGGGGGAGTGCACAATGGTTTTCTTATTTCTAATAATTCATTCCGCAGACACCATGAACTGAACGTGGTCAGTTGGATGCAGGAAAGGACGTTGTGTCTCTTAGACACTCCATACCCCTAAATTATTGATTCTCATCTTAATGTATCACGTCGTTTGCAGAACGCAGCTCTCATCCTGGCTTGTGGAAGCGATTCCAGATCCTTTTAAAGCTCTCTTGCCTCATGTATTGTCAAGAATACGGTATTCGTAATGTCATGTGCCCATGCTCATGCTGGTCGACTCCTTTTTCTCGTTTTCCAGGAAACACGCCTTCCAGGAACCACACCTTCCAGGAACCATACCTTCCAGGAAACACGCCTTCCAGAAAACACGCCTTCCAGGAAACACGCCTTCCAGCAGTGTTCTGTCTACGCAGTTGAATGAATCACCAACATACGATAAGTATAATCGGCATGTTTCAACACAACTCGATCACAGGTAACAACATTCAATCTCTAAAAAATTGTGGTATTTAATGCGGCCAAAATCTTTCAGTAATGGGCAGGTTAGCTCAACACAGCCCCAATGTGTGTGTTACTTTTGGTATCAAGTCTGGAGTAATGTCTTTACACCAGGGTTGAGCAGTCTTTTTTGTTTGGTCCTGCCACGAGCCATATGGAAATTCATCAATGTTTCATGGGCCATACAATATTATCAACTTAAACATTCGCCCGTTATATTTAGTCAAACATTTAGTTAACTCACTGCTAATATGATGGCTGGAACAGCTTCTCTTTGGTGAGGCGTGTGGTGTTAGCTGATATACATGAAACAAACTCCTAGAATTATAGAATTTCATGTCTCGCCTGCGATTGCCTTGGCAGGGCCGGGTCAAACGAATTCGCGGACCTTATATGGCCCGCGAGCCGTACATTCCACGTTCTCTTCCTTTACACTAACAATATGGCAAAACATGCACGCAATGGACGACTTCTGGGTGCTACTGAGTTTCATTCTCTGAACATCTTTCTTACTGGCCCAGATTCGGCAGTTCAGGTGACCGGACACCCCTTGTAGCCAGAACGTGATGGATTCTTCCAACAGGGCAAAGGTGCTCAGCCGATAGCTAAATTTCTATCTTCCCAAAACCGTAGACGGCAAATACAAAATGGTTTATCTTACTTGGCGTAATGATTGTGTGTGTGTGTGGTTTTTTCGAACGAAGTGCCAATGTAACGTCTAGAAAATCGACAAAAGTGGTGTATCATCGACCTTTCTTCGCCATTATCAGCCATCGGTGATCGATGCCAACACAGTCTATTACAAAATGTATATTATTTATTCACGCTATTTTCCTTCCCCTCCTTCTCCAGTATGTTTTGGTAACAGCAGTAGTTGTGGTGTGTGATGGAGATAATGCAACTAGAAGTGGTAGTGGCTGTAGTAGTAGTAGTAGTACTACTACTACTAGTAGTAGTAGTAGTAGTAGTAGTAGTAGTAGTAGTAGTAGTAGTAGTAGTAGTAGTAGTAGTAGTAGTAGTAGTAGTAGTAGTGGTATTGGTAGTAGTAGTAGTAGTAGTAGTAGTAGTAGTAGTAGTAGTAGTAGTAGTAGTAGTGGTGGTGGTGGTGGTGGTGGTGGTAGTAGTTGTTATTGTAGTAGTTGTAGTAGTGGCTGTGGTAGTGGTAATAGTATCACTTGTCGTCGTGGTGATAGTAGTAGTAGCAGCAGAATCAGCAGCAGCAGTAGTAGTAGAAAAAGAAGAAGAAGAAGAAGGAGGAGGAGGAAAAGAAGAAGAAGAAGAAGAAGAAGAAGAAGAAGAAGAAGAAGAAGAAGAGGAAGAATCAGCATCAGACAAACCCATACAAAGATCAAAACATCGATGAATGTCGTATAATCGAAGCCACACAACGCTCGGATCTCAGAACACAAACTCTAGCGTGGATCGTTTCACGCCGAAATGGCCGCATTAAACAAAGAAACATTATAACTGAATCCTCTCTGTGGCTGCAAGCAATACTTGATTTAATATTCTCAGATTTGTAGTCGATGCTGTCACGGCGGAATTACAACAGTGGTGTTTGGTATTCCCACAGCTTCTTGAATTATAATCACTTGAATTATTTCCGTATTCCGATACCGTCCAGGGAGATAGATGTAAAACTTAAAGTACTGTAAGCATCTGTATGTGGGGCGATAGGGGTACAGTAAAATGTAAAGTGCTGTAAATATCGTGATATGGGCGATAGGGGACAAGTAAAATGTAAATTAGAGGAGCCCCGTCATTAGAAGAACAGTACTGGTTATAAGGTTGTAACTTCACATATTTTTAGACTAATCGAAACTTCGTTTCAGATGGGATTAATATCGTCGTGCCAGCCCCTTTTACTTGTCAGGGAATTTCTGTGAACAACTTTTAAACTGGGTTGATTGAGAGCATTGAAGAAGCAGAAGAAGAAGAAGAAGAAGAAGAAGAAGAAGAAGAAGAAGAAGAAGAAGAAGAAGAAGAGGAGAAGGGGGAGGAGTAAGATGAGAAGATAGGAGGAGGAGGAGGATAATGAAGAAGAAGAAGAAGAAGAAGAAGAAGAAGAAGAAGAAGAAGAAGAAGAAGAAGAAGAAGAAGAAGAAGAAGAAGAAGAAGAAGAAGAAGAAAAAGAAGAAGAAGAAGAAGAAGAAGAAGAAGAAGATACAAAAGGAAACAATTATCCACACATCTCGAGTTCCAATATATCAACTTCCCACAACTTCCCAAGGATTCAAACCAGCCCTTCACGTTAATCCCCCCACATCGCACTAAGTGGTTCAACGGCTGACATTCGCGCCGTTTGTCTAGAAAGCCGAGACATCCACTTTCTAGATGGACCAGTTGTATTCTCGGGGCATCTGGTCTGAAGTTTCTAGACCGTTCGATTTCCGACCCCGAACGCTTCACTTACTCAGCCTTGCCTCGCAAAAAACCGCGTCTCTGCGGCCGAATTTTTGAAGGTCATGCAAATTTATCGCGCGTGAAGAAATGAAAAGTATTAAGGAGTAGAAAAAAAGAGAAAAAAGAAAAGAAAGCTGGATAGGGGGAGAGGAAGAAATGGAGGAATGGTTAAGAGTTCAGAGCGAAAGATCCATCTCTCCGTAGATATCTACCATAATTTCTGTGGGATGAGTTCTATGTCTGGTAGGCGTTTGGGTAAAATATGGTTGTGTTTTTCTTTCTTCTCCCGAATGCTGTAGAGTGTAGATAAAAGATAGGCGTGAGTAGAATGGAGAAAGTAGAGGTGAAGAGAATAAAGAATAGACGGACTTAGGACGTGAAGAAAGGGAATAACTGGATATGGAGGTAGTATGTAAGGGAGGCATATATTGGTTGGTGAATTACAACAAATGGTCCGGTGTTGTTGCTTGTTTGCTGCTGTTGCTGTTGTTTTTTTTTTTTTTGGCGTTGACTTGAGTTTGAACTCAAGCGTAGTCTATATACGTGCTGCTACTTCTAGTGCACAGGACTGATTTTATTGACGCGTGGATTAGCTTCCCATATTGCTATTGACACTCACCGTCGGGTTTCTGAGGTACTTGTAATTTACATCCCCATGTCAGGGACGTGAACTCAACATTTTAGCCCAACTGACCAGTGTAGGAGTTGAACCCACTACCTCAGCATCAGCACACCGGCTGTTTAATAACGAACGTTCCTATCTATTCCACCATGCTGGCCATCAATTACATAATACTTGTTCATTTGATTGTGTACCACATCTGGTCCAAACTTACTTTCTGTTTGGCGCTGAATCAGTTAAGGGCGACTAGATTTGCATCTAGGTGTGGTTCTTGCCAACAGGGGCATACGCGAGAAAGAATTTGAGCTTGAAAATGAAAATAAGCACCAGTAAAACAGGGTGTCACGAGCGCCATGAGTTAACCAGCTAATAATACCGATGTTTGCGTGGCGTATATTTTCTAGGCCACAACAGTCGTACTAACAGAGTAAACACAGCTGCACAGGTTACATCGTGTCAGCCCATAAACACATTTGGTGGTGAGTGAGAAGGAATGGATACATCGAGTTGGCAGTTCATTAACAGTTAGAATCACATATGATTGTCGGCTTAGGATATGGAATGGTTCCGTTTGTCATCTATACTGCCGGACATCAGACGGAAATGGCTGCTGGGATTGTCACCACGGAACAGAAGATTGACAGTTTATCAACAGGTCGGAGGTGCCCGACTAGGGAGAAAACAGTGCATCTGTCAATTCTTGGTTTCCGGCGCATCGAGAGGATTGACGGGGTTGTTTGCAACTCTTTGTTGTAACTCGACAGGGGCTCGCTGGCTTGTTTGAGAGTCTAAGCTATTACTGACAACTTTGACAGGACTAAAGCCAGGAAAATGGATTCTTGACAAGGGATGATCTGCCACGGTGCCACCTGTGTGGGGGCATAAAGGATAACGTCACGTGGCCAACTTTGGTGGTTTGCCATGTGAATCCGAGTTGGGATCGGCTGGGGGGGGGGGGGGGGGGACTTGAAAAGTGCTCTGGTCAGAGTGCCAGGGCACTGCAGTGCTTGGTGGAAATAATATCTACCGTGTGTTAATTAGTGACTTGATTTTGCACGTGCCTATAATGGCAGATGTGGATGTGATTGATGGGACTGCAGTGGTGCCATTTAAGGTATGACCTATTATGGTATATTCGTTGTGATTGCTTTGGGCAGTGGCCTTGTTAAACTATAGTGTGATGATTAGCACTGTTAGTGGAAACTAGCTAGAGTAGTGAAGTGATACTTGGCTCTGTTAGCTAAAATAGATTAGTGAAGTGTTGATAAGCTTTACTAGTTGAGAATTGAGTAATGAGGGATAATTGGGATCTTCCCGTGGGTGTCCCTGGTGGGCGGGGTTCCGCATTCTGGTTGCTGATTTTTTCTTTGTCATAGCCTGATTCGGCTCTGGGTGGGTAGCTGATCTGCTCTATGACTGGGTCTAGTTAGCTAGAGATCATTAAGCAGGGTGATGGGCTTGCACTCAGCCGAAGGGATCAGTGACTAGTACTATCACCAGATGTGTTGTTTCTGTCCTGGGTTCCCTACCAGATCCAAGGAAACTCTACAAGTTTTGGGAAAGAATTAAAAAACCCATTCTGAAGAACACCAGTCCAAGAGTCAATAAAGTTGCATACAGAAACGTAACTTACGCTAGATGGAAATTGATTCATCAAAGAGAGTGATGCATACTGATGCACCACACAGCATCAGACAGTAGTAACGAACCGAGAACCGGCTAAGAGTACCTAGTGTTAGTACAGTAACAATTAACATTAGTAATTAGCACTTATGGACTGAATGGTTCGATGTGCAACGAGGATGATCTGTCGACTAACTAACTAACTAACTAACTGCGTACACACTACAAAAGACTTGTGCAGTTTGTTAAGGAACGTTAGGAACGGACATTGTGTAGAGTGCAACCGGTCCATGATTAACTGTTAATACCACCGGTGTCTATTTCGGATGTTCATGAAATTGGATTACCAGAGGTCTACAGAGGCAAAGCAGTATCCGGCAGGATGGTTTCGGCAACGGGTGAGAAGTACATGTTCTGACGTAACGTGCTGTGGTCTATCTTTGCTGGGATCAGCTGACTGGGTTGCTGTCTGAGAGTCAGAGTCTACACACTTTATAGAACACGTCACACATTTTCTTCACATACACGTCTCATATACGTTACACTTTTATTTTAATAAATTAATCTTTATTAATTTTTAGAAGCAAGAGTTGTTGAGTATGTTGCGTTGGGGAAGTATGAGAAGGGGGCATAGTACGACAGTGTGCGAGTGATGGGAAAAGGTGTCCATAGGCTGATGGAGTGTGTTGGACGGAAGCTGGTGGATTCTCCAGAATATTGAGAGGAAAAAAATATTATAATGTGGGTGTCGGATCTCCTCACTCCAGGGACGACACTTTAAA
Organism: Cepaea nemoralis; assembly: GCA_014155875.1. Classification (NCBI taxonomy): domain Eukaryota; kingdom Metazoa; phylum Mollusca; class Gastropoda; order Stylommatophora; family Helicidae; genus Cepaea; species Cepaea nemoralis. Next base: position 674,397 of record JACEFZ010004774.1, on the reverse strand, counting down.
GGAGGACACGACACAGGGGTAATGACTATAACCAAAGGAGAAAAGAAAAAAAAACAACAACAACGATTCACCTAAACGAACACCCCCTGAAACAAGTAAAGAGGTTAAAGTATTTTGGAAGTATAATATTATCATATGGCAAATCAAAAGGCGATATCGAAAAACAGATGCAATAAGGCAAACCAACTCACTGGATATATAACACCAATATTAAAGAACAAACATGTATCAATAGTTACAAAGAACAACACAATCTTCCTACCAACTCTATGCTACCAATGCCAAACCTAGACAATGACAGAAAAAAAAAGAGAAAAGAAAATTTACAACAGAAACGAGATTCTTTAGAAGAATACTCAATGTATCAAGAAGAGATAAGATCAACAATGACGAAATCAGGACTAAAGTGGGGGTTATGGCTGCGCTAGATTTTATCAGAAGACAGCAAGTTACATGGTTTGGTCATGTAACAAGATTACCAACTAACAGTATGCCGCAACATGTAATGATGTGCAGACCAGACGGAAGCTGACCAAGTCAACGTGAGTGAGTGGCACCTTGCAGTCTTGACAGACCAAAGTATGTGAGTTGGAATGTGGCCAAAATTCTATCACAATGCCTGGGCAGAGCTTCAGAGAAACATGTGGTGCCCAAACGACACGTTCCCTCTCTCGGCCTTGCCTTGTGTTTTCCAGAGGAATGGGTAACCAAGACGTCTGGCACAAGGTAGGCTGCAGACGCTGGCGGCTCAGCGTCAAACCTCCGAGACCTCGCCACCACGAGCAGATGGCGAGTGGTGGCCAGACCCTGGAACCCAAGGGACCCGACTTAGAGGCGTTCAGCCAAGTCCCACAGGTGAGGGCCTCGTACGCGCCTAAACCGTAGGGCGCGTACATCTGTCAACACAGGTGTCCGGACCTGTGTAAAGCGTGCACTATCGTCAGACTCCCCGCCTGTCTTATACGGATCCCGCGACCACCGGGAATAGGCCCGCCGGAGATATCGCCGGAGATATTGCTCGTCTGTTGCGGACAAATCTCCACCGAGACTGAACGACTGAATAAGTAAAGAAACGATAAAAGTATATGGACGGAGGAAATAGTACAGTCCATGGGAATTTCGATACATGAAGCCCTAAAACAGGCACTCTCCCGCTATGTATAATTCACATCAAAACTGCACGGTACAAGAGGAACAAGATGAGATGAGATACCCAGTGTCGTTCTGAAACCATCAGCATCTGCACATATCGGCATTTGTTTACGAACAATGAACCGCTATTGGTTTCCTCGGGATACCATGAAATCGATCTTAGAGCAGTCAAAGATGTTGATTCGAACACATGGCCTAGGCGTCGACATGCAAGCTCGTTAGCCTTTGCGCCACCTCGACTCCCTCTCCTATCGTCGGCATGGAGCCTTGGGTCTCTGTGGCGCCATGGCTAAAACGTCTGCCTGGTGCTGAGACAGTTCGATTCGGGGCTCGGTCATTCAACTCACGAGTGCAGGTTTTTTTCGAAGACACCTGGGGGAGGTCGTTGAAGCTAGGGAATTCGTACTTTGGGCGACGCTTTCTGCAGGCCGCTCTCCGGAAACAGACCGAGCCATACGGGATAAAACCCGGTGCAATGAAGTCAACCCTCGCCATTCGGCCATGCTGACCAACATTTACATAATTAAACCCCCTTCAACCTTGAGTCATAAAAGGAATATTTTGGCGTGTCTATTTGTTTATAAATCTTCCCCACCGATTGTCAGGGTGGAGTTGAATTGTCTGTAACCACGCCCCTCCCGCCATCTTGTTTGGTACGATAACAAAGGAAGTCGGGGTAAACAGAAGAGAAAGTAAACAAATAGGGACACAAACACGGGGCGGGGGTGGGTATAGTTGTTTATATTGGTGGGTTCGCATGCTGGAGGTGTGGGTTCTGATGACATATCTTGGATGCATGTTTGTTGAATGTTGCGTTATTGGTGTTGGTGCCCTGACGTTTGCTGGGTGTGATTGCTCGCGAAAGAGTGTGTAGGCAAGGAGTTAGGATAGAAGGGCAGAGTTGTAGTGTGTCTAATGTACTGTTGTAACGTAACTAACGTGTTGTTGTAACTAACTAACGTATTGTTACAATGTATATAACATATTATTGTAACGTAACTAACGTACGAGGGGAAGAGAGGCAGAGGCAGCCCAAGAGAAATGATGCTGGATGGATTGAGACGGTGTCATGGAGGAATATCATCAGCAGAGTTGATCCAGAACACCAAAGACCGAGATCTGTGGAGAGCCATGAACGCCTACGCCAGCTGGCAGGGCACTTGATGATGATGAACTAACGTACTGTTGTAACGTATCTAAAGTGTTGTAACGTAACTAACGTATTGTTACAATGCATATAACTTATTACTGTAACGTATCTAACGTGTTGTTATAATGCATATAACTTATTACTGTAACGTATCTAACGTTTTGTTGTAACATATCTAACGTATTATTGTAACGTATCTAACGTATCTATATGTAAAGAAACCAGCCAAACAGAGACCGCAAGAATACCGCATGACGAGAACACAAAAGAAGAACCATCTGCATATCTAACCATTAGAGAACTCCTGTTTGTGGATGACCAAGCACTAATAGCAAAATCAGAAGCTGAATTACAAGACCACATGAATAGTCTAAATTTCGAAATGTGTAGGGAACATAACATGAAAATTAGCACAAGCAAAACAGCAGTAATGACATGACTATAACTAAAGAAGAAGAAAAAAAACAACAACAACAATTCACCTAAACGAACATGCCTTGAAACAAGTAAAGAGTTTTAAGTACCTAGGAAGTATAATATCATCAAATGGCAGATCAGAAGACGAGATCGAAAATAAATACAATAAGGCAAACCAACTCATTGGACAAATGGCACCAATACTAAAGAACAAACATGTATCAATAACTACTAATACAATCGTCCTACCAACTCGATGCTACCAATGCCAAACCTGGACTATGACAAAAAAGAGAAAAGAAAAAAAAATCACAACAACAGAAATGAGGTTCCTGAGAAGAATACTCAACGTATCAAGAAGAGATAAGATCAGAAATGAAGAAATCAGGACTAAAGTGGGGATTATAGCAGCACTAGATTTTATTAGAAAGCAGCAAGTCAAATGGTTTGGCCATGCAAGTAGGTTACCAGTCAACAGCATACCACAACAAGCAATGATGTACAGACCAGATGGAAAGAGTGGAAGAGGCCGACCACGTAAACGTTGGACGGAGGGAATAGCTAAGTCCATGGGAATACAGATATATGAAGCCCATAATCGGGCACTCTCACGATGTTTATACTTCACCTCGACAGCGCAAGGTACAAGAGGAACATGATGAGATGAGAAGATGAGATGAGATCTAACGTATTATTGTTATTGTAACGTATCTAACGTATTATTGTAACGTATCTAACGTATTATTGTAACGTATCTAACGTATTATTGTAACGTATCTAACGTATTATTGTAACTTATCTAACGCTTTATTGTAACGAATCTAACGTATTATTGTGACGTTTCTAACGTATTGTTGTAAAGTATCTAACGTATAGTTGTAACGTTTCTAGCAGTTGCTCCTGGTCTTTTGTTGAAATCTATCCAGTCGAGTCTAAAGAGTGTCCTCTATTCCATTCCTGTTTTCCCTCTGACTTCCCTAAACTGAATCACTGCAGGGGTCTGTTGTCCGTAGAGTCACCATCATCTTCGGTCCTGGACATGCGCTAGTTGAGGGAACTTAAAGGGCTGATAAACTTGCTGGCTCTGCACCTCTTGTAGATGACCAACCTATGGGTCGTGCCGATGTTATTAACGCCCTTAGAAATATGTCGAAAGGGAGGACATTCACGCCAGTGAATTCACTTCGTTGAGAGATTCGGGAGTAAGAACTGGCACTGCCAGGCACGAGAGGTACACTGAGAAAGAGGGGCCTCGACCTCGTCAACCAACACAGAACTGGCACTATTAGCCGCCGGACGCTGATGCACATGCTAGGGGAAGGATCCGAGCACCCATGGACTTGTCCGGAGCGTAAGGATTATACCCTAATAGGTAATATATACCAGATTCCATTTATGCATTTCATAATTCCTCTAACTGTTAATTTTCTGCACGTTTTCCTGCAACTAAAATTTTCACATTTTTATTCAAGCTTTCCTCGTTTAATTCCCCCCATATCTGTGAATATATTTACACCTGCCTATCGCAGTTGAAATCACGTTTTTCCTGAATTACTCCTTTTACGAGATTCCTTCCCGAGTCGTTTTCCCCCCTACCTAACATGTTCCTCTTTATTCCCCCCTCTTCTCAAAGACTTTGTGTCACTTCCGCGTGATGAGAAGGGACAAGTGTTGTATGGAGAGGCACTTCACGCTCCTGATAAGGTCCTGTTGATTGTACTGCCAGACGTTCTTGCAAATTCCAGGCCTGGAAATTTTCATCATCTGCAGATTATAAAAGGCGGTTCCTCCCCTTAAACTATATTCTCAGTTCTGCTATTCACCCCCCTCCCCACCACACACACACACACACACTCACACACTGTGTGAGAGTCAGGCACTCTTCCTAGATGTCACTCACTAACGCGATCTCGAGAGCTGTTCCCTAGTTCTGTGTGAGTGCGCGGTTGCTTTTGTCTCCTTCCGCCTTGAACATGTGTTTAAAGACACCAATGACTGGAGACTGACGGGGCCAAGGGCCCTGGCCCGGAGCGGTGTGCGCTTCAGACCACGTGACTTATAACTGACAGACACCGGGGACGGAAAATTTTGGTACTGAGGGTAGGAGACAGTGGGTTTAAAGGCACCGGTTTGTATCCAATATGGCTCAGTCTCTTTCCGCAGGGCGGCCTGCTGAACGCAGGGACTTCATAGTTCCAACGACGATCCCTTAAAAGTTTCCGAAAACAGTTTCACTGGCGAAGCGAATGACGAAATCCGGAATCGAACCAAAAGCCTTCAGAGCGGGAGGCAGGAGGCTTAACGGCGTGTGTCTACAGAGACTCAAGGTTAATTAAAAGGAGGGTAATAACTTCTACTCAGTTTGAAGTACTCGCCTTGAGGCTCCATATGCTTGACCTCTGATCTCTAAAGATGCAAATATAACGGGAAATGCGATAATAAGAAGGTCATAGGCGGCACATCCAATATTTACTGGGATAGAAAACAGTGCCTGGAAAATGTGGACAAACTGGGCGCATTGATACTAGCCTAGACTAAATATAAATAGCTTTCTGATCTATATGTATTCTGCCATTGGTGGGTAGAAAAGGCGAGAGGCGCTTTCATAGCACCAAGAAGTTTGTGGAAGTCAAAGGAAGTTAAACTTAGCAGCAAACTTACAATTTCTAACTCCAGTGGTAAATCGGTATTGCTGTATGTTTCTGAAACATTGAGAACGACTAAAAGAATTATAAATATACTATAGACATTAATTAATTAGTGCCTGCGCGGGATGGTGGGATTACAATGATATGAGAGAATAAAAAATGTGGAGCTCATGGAGAGAACTAAACAAATTCCACTGAACCAAGAGGTGAAGAATAGACGCTGGCATTGGACAGGACACACATTGAGAAAACCTGAGGATAGTATAACCAGACACATTCTTGTCTGGAACACACACGGCAAACAACATAGCAGGCGATCATACAACACATGGATAATAGAATTACAGACTGATGAATAATACTGGGAGGTTATGGAGGTAGACGGCAAAAGATAGGACTGTTTGGGGTGGATTGATTGAGGGCGTATGCCCTAATGAGGAAAAGAGTGCAGAAGAAGAAGAAGAAGAAGAAGAAGAAGAAGAAGAAGAAGAAGAAGAAGAAGAAGAAGAAGAAGAAGATGCTTGAAGTACTCGTCTAAAGACTCCATATTATTGACCTCTGACCTCTATAGATGAAAAAAAAACGGCAATTATAAGAAGGTCATAGGCGTCGCCTACAATGTTTACTGGGAGAGAAAACAGTGCCGGGAGAATGTGGACAAATTGTGCGCATTGATACTAACGTAGACTAAATACAAATAGCCATCTGGTCTCTATTTATAATTTTATTGGCAGGCGAAATATATGTTTAGGTTTATTAAGCCTTTATGTCCCAGACAGGAGATAAACGAGCAGCTCGTGTCATTTGCAGTTGTTTCCTTTACATCTTATATCCAGTTAAGTTTTTTTTTTTTTAAACTACTTACTTCCTAAACAATTTTACCTTTTAATTTGTATTTCTAAGTAATTGTTTCCTGCAATCCTTATATTCGATTATTTCTTCCCTCTACGCCCTATTTCCTGAAATTGTTCCCTTAATTCCTTATCTCCTGTAATTGTCGCCTTTCTCCTAATTCACAAGCTGCCTGCCAGCCTGCCAGCCAGCTAGCCAGCCAGCCAGCAAGACAGACAGCCAGCCAGCAAGACAGACAGCCAGCCAGCGAGACAGACAGCCAGCCAGCAAGACAGACAGACAGCCAGCAAGACAGACAGCCAGCCAGCGAGACAGACAGCCAGCCTGCAAGACAGACAGACAGCCAGCAAGACAGCCAACTAGCCAGCCAGCCAGCCTGCAAGCCAGCCAGTCAGCAAGACAGACAGCCAGCCAGCGAGACAGACAGCCAGCCTGCAAGACAGACAGCCAGCCTGCAAGACAGACAGACAGCCAGCAAGACAGACAGCCAGCCAGCGAGACAGACAGCCAGCAAGACAGACAGCCAGCCAGCGAGACAGACAGCCAGCAAGACAGACAGCCAGACAGACATACAAACATGCAGCCAGACAAACAAACAGCCAGCCAGCGAGACGCTGACAGACAGACAGACGGCCAGCCACAGAGACAGACAGAACACCGTTTACCTCTGCAGACGGGGTGAGTTCCCTGATGGCAAGCAACACTGCTAACAGAGAAAGCTAATCCGCACGCAAACATCAGTCCAGTGCACACCCCAGTAGTTTCACCCCAAATAGTACAAGCACGTGTATATACCACGCTCGAGTTCAAGAATACACACATACGCAGAGAAGACAGAAAATGATCACTCATTTAAAATGACTTATCTCCAGGTACACAAAACATCTTCACAAGACAGGGTTTAATTCAGTTTCAACCTCACAAATCACACAGGAATACAGACACAAAGATGAGGCTGTCTTCAGAAAGAGAGGAACGCCATTCGACACGGAATCAAACGAACCAACAACTTCCGCCCGACCTGGCATGTCACGGAAAGATAACTCTAGTTGCAACAGAAATCAGAGCACACACAGCGGGAAGTAAATGAAGAAATTAAGTTAACTGTTTGAGATATTAAAGGGGAAATACAGAAGATTATTGACTAACTATACTGACAGGGGGCGTTGACATGGTCGAGAGGATAAGAGCAAGAGCTCTTAAACTTCCGATGCGCTGATGGCGAGGTCGGCGGTTCACCCCTACACATAAATTAAGTCAGACAATAAGACAGCCATGAAGACAACCCTACCGGTATGCAGGCAGACAGACAAAATAATAAACACAAAAGCAGACAAACATGCCGAGGGATAAGCCGACATGAAGATACAGTAAAAAAAATAACCCACATATAACACAAGGAAGCAGTGACTCATAATATATTGAGTTTTGGCGCCTGTCAATCTCCATAGAAAACCACAGACAGAAAGACAGACAGGGAATGAAGGAGACAATAAACTGAGTCAGACCACCACGTAATGTAATTACTCACCTAGAGTCGCACCATCACCAGTCACAACAAGCACAAACTAAGAGTGACAAGTCTGTCACATATACTTGTCACAATAGACAACAACAACTCAATTTCATTGTAGAATCCACGTAAACTTACCTGAAACAGAATAAAACAAAGCAAATTGTTAACAGAGGATAAAGAAATAAAGTATGACAACCAACGTTAAACATATTAGTTTTGCTGCTTATTTAGGAAACCATTAGATGCCGGATCATGTCAGGTCTTAGTCAGAGATAACTGAGCTACCGTATAACAGTAGACGGCACTACCTGCTTTCTGTAAGCGCCGAATATTGGGCGGCGCTCACCAAATATGACACACCACATTGGATGGAGGAGAGCATTTGGATGGGTACAGGACTTAACCTGGTACGAGGAAATGCTACTTAAAGACTTGATGCCATGACAGGGCAGACCAGGTCCTAAGCTTTGGTCCGCAACTGGTCTAGAATCGAAGTTCCGCCAAGCTGACAGTTAGAGCACTGTTTTTATGATTCGGCAGCTTCTGCAGCTGGTCTTGTTCCAGAGATATTGATGTTACCTTTCCTCTGGAGTATACTAGGCAGACCGAGTGAGGGATTATGTTGCATGGGAATCACATGGTCTCTACAATTCAGCCCATAGCTGTGTGCTATGGGGAGGTATACCTGTTTGGAGTGCAAAGAATTACCCTAGCAGACGACAGTCGTTCACTGCATATTGCTCCACCTTGGACTGTGAAGCACAGTTTCTGATAACTTCATTGAATACTTCATTTTTCAAATTTGTTCTACATACAAGTGTAGTGAGACTTTACAAACACCCCGTGTGTGTGTGTGTGTGTGTGTGTGTGTGTGTGTGTGTGTGTGCGCGTGCGTATGTGTGCGTGTGTGTATGCGTGTGTGTGTGTGTGTGTGGTCAGGTTGAACTCAAGCGTAGTCCATACACGTGCTACTATTTCATGTGCACTGGACAGATTTTTGCGTGTGGATTAGCCTCCCTTTTATCAGTATCCGTCGCCATCTGGCGAACCCACTCCGATTTCTGAGGTATTGATAATTTACGTCCGCAATTCAAGGACTAGATACAGGGCTAGTTTCGTATACGCAATGGTGAGTGAATAAGTCTATCACTTTCATACTGTTTATTCATGCGGGGATAGCACTGTGTAGTGGTGATGATGATAGTGATGATATTGATGATGATGATGATAATGATGATGATGATGATGATGATGATGATGATGATGATGATGATGACGACGACGATGATGATGATATTGATGATGATAATGAAGATTTTCTCTCGATTACTCATTTACGTAATTCCTGGAGATAATAATGAAGTGTGATTAACATAGACGTTTCTGTCTAACTGTCTGTTTGTGTCTCTTTCTGTCTGTGTCTGTATCTCTGTGTGTGTCTCTGTTTGTCTGTCTCTCTATCTCCACCCCTTTTCTCCCCCACTCTAACACACAAAGAGAAGCAATATTTAAATGCATTTTCCCGCCTTTGTGAAACCATGTCTGACGCACATCTGAGACTAAAGAAAAGCCAAAGGAAGATCTTAATCACATTAACCCACTTCTTTGAACAGATAGTATTGTTTCGTTTCTATCCAATTTGTCCATCATCCATTAGTTCGTTTTTATTTTTATAAATAACAGCTTGTTAGCCGGATTTCCGTTTTTGTATTCAAATAAATATGGCGTCGTTTAGATCGCGGCCACGTGGTTCAAAGTCGGATATTAATTTAAAGAGAAGGATGGTTTACGTCATGAAACCTGGGGTGCCACTGATTAACAATGTAATTTAAAACAGTAATAGATATGTACTGGCTGGGAGATAGTGGATGGCGTAGAGTTTATTCTGGTAGTGGTAGCCATTTTTGTAAATCTTGGAGCTAGGATATTCATAGTTTGTTGACATTTGTGGCATCTTTATTGTTGATCTGCCCAGGTAACATTTATTTTATAAATTGGTAAAAAAAAAATAACGCACAATAGAGAATAAAGTAGACACAGTATGTTTGGGAAGGGAAGTCGGATGTGTCGTCCGAAGGGCGCATAAGTCGCAGCTCTACTATAAACAGGCTCAATGCAATAACGTCCAAAGTCAAACATTTCGGACGAACGCAGAAGAAGAAATATGCTTGGAGAAGACTGAGCATCGCCTAGATGTTCTCTTGCCCCTGGGACTCTTCTCATAGTGAGTCTACACTAAGTCGTCAAGGGAAGCCACCTTTCACAATGTATTCATTTAGTGAATATAAAACTCAGAAGCTACAGACAATTACCGCGAAACTGAAATTGAAATTGCCGTGAGGATAACAGATGATCCGCATTCTAACAATACCTGCGACTGTATGTTGTATTGTTTCAGCTGAAGTGTTATTCATTTACTCACTGCATGTGATACATAACTCTGCAGTATGCACCTCGCGAGATGCGGTGAAATAGGTCAGGCAATAAATCGTGCAACACACTGTTTGTGGCTTCTGTGTTGTGGAACAGGTAAAATGAGAGCTAAACATTTGCTGCAGGAGTGCCCAACATATTCAGAACAGAGAGAAATATGTTGCCTTACATCCGCTCCATTTGTGGGAAACAACTCTACGGAGATGCCAACACGCTGTAATTGGCTGCTGCTTACTCGCATTCATTCATACTGACGACTGAATGTGAACAAAGAAGAAGAGGAGAGAGAGAGCGAGAAGAAGATGAAGAAGAAGAAGAAGAAGAAGAAGAAGAAGAAGAAGAAGAAGAAGAAGAAGAAGAAGAAGAAGAAGAAGAAGAAGAAGAATGCACACAATAAGTCGGATAGCACATACAGACAGCAGAATAGCGTTGCAGTAAGCTGACATAGATCATACAAGAAACACTTTACACCACAGAGAGGACAGATAATTATGAGCAAACAGAGATAAGAAAACGGCGCTCGCGCGCGCGCACACACACACATACACACACCTAACACACAGACACGTACACACAAACACTAAGAGGTCTCCGTGGCCTACTGATTAAGCTACCTGCCTCTGGCTCCAAATGACGCGGGTTCGTATACAGACTCCGTGATTAGATTTACGATGACGATGTTCTCGGGGACCGCACGGGGTCTTGGCTGGAGCTACGGAGTTCGTGCTCTGCGCGACGGATGCGGCTGGCAGCTCTGCATAATTAGACCAAGCCATATGGAATAAAACAGGGTGCAATGAAGTTGACTCACAAGCCTTTAAACCCTTTGCATTGAACCGATTCAGTGCTAGACAAAAAGTAGGTTTGGACCCAATATGGTACACAATAAAATAAACAAGGATTATAATTGGAATTTCCGTTCACAGAGCGTTGAAATTCTGGAAGATACCACGAAACGAAACAAATAACACAATGCCCCTCATTCATTCAATCATTCATTCATTCATTCATTCATTCAGGAGCATGTCCTTTGCAGAACCTCGCTCCCATAACAATTCTTCCGGAAAACCCCTCGATGATAAGCAAGATGTCCCGCGACCGATACACCCATCTGAAGATCATTCGCCACATCTTGCACCCATCTTCTCTTTGGTTTTCCTCTTCCTCTCTTCCCAGACATATACCCCTCCATTATTGTTCTCACCAAACTTGCGTGACATTTCATGTGAACAAAATATTTCAATTTTCTTTGATTCATCGTCTTTAATAGCCAACCTTCTTCAATATTCAGTTCTGGTATAGCGATATATCGTCCTTCTGTCCAATGGAATCAACATTTGACGATATATTAACCTTCGGCACTGAATCAGTGAAACACACACACACACACACACACACACACACACATCTCTCTCACACATACACATACTCACACACACACTTACACACAAACACACTCTCACACACACTTACACACAAACACACTCACACACAGTCACACATTGACACACATACACAGACACTCACACACACACAGACCCACTCGCACACAGACACACTCACACACAGCCTCTACTAATGTTAGTCTAAGCTGCTATAAACTGGGTCTCTCTATGTGTACATCTATCCTCGTTAAGCCTCTTTTTAGTCTGGCCCCTAACCTTTGTTGAATCCAGTTCGAGAAATCCTGTCAGGGACTCCGCCATTTCTGTCTGTGTTTTCTCATCTATCTGATTGGGTAATCATAAGAACTCAAAAGGAATGATGTAGTACACAGGAAAATTGGGATTACTCATAAAGGGGTGACGTAGTAGGGCGGGATGGTCGTGAATGAAAAACAGCCGGGGTGCGATAAGAGAAATACCATAGTAATTTAATTAGAATGTAATTTCTATGAGTGTGTTGCAGACATAATACTTATATTATTTAGATTTTTATCATTTAACCTAGCTAACTAGATCATTATGTACACCCACATTGTGCCAAGGGCTCTGGGCAGAAGGGCGCAGTACAGGCCTTATCCTGATTCGAGACATTGCATCCTGAAGACTATATATCATGGCAGTGCAGACCAGGCCCTAAGCATTGGTTGGCAACTGGTCTAAGATCCAAGCTCCACACCGCTTTGCTGATCCAGCAGCTTCTGCAACTATGCATCATCTTTAATACACAGTGACTTGTCCAATGAAAGCGACTTATTGCATAAAATGTTCTTCATTTGATAGAATGCAGTTCTTGCTTGTCCTTTTCTGTTCTTCATGTCGGTGAAGCATCTACCATCTTATGTTATCCGTGTATCTAGCTATCTTAATGTCTGCACATGCTCCGAAATAACGCCATTTACCTTTAATTGCGCATTTAGGCACAGTCTGTTTCTTTGATATCACCATGACTTCTGTCTTTCTATTATTCAAGCTAAGGCCCATCTTTTTTTTTTCTCTCGCTTTCTATAACCACTGTATCTACCACTTCCTATAGTTGCTTCTCATTTGTTGCTATCAAGACGTTGTCATCAGTATAACGTAAGTTAGTTATATTATGTCAACTCATTTGTTGCTATCAAGACGGTGTCATCAGCATAACGTAAGTTAGTTATATTATGTCAACTCATTTGTTGCTATCAAGACGGTGTCATCAGCATAACGTAAGTTAGTTATATTATGTCAACCAACCAGGATCCCTGGCATATATTATGTAGATCTCGTTATACGTTCCCTCCACAATGAAAACAAATCAGGAGACATTAAACACATTTGTCTGACGCCCGTCTTTCCGCACAGAAATGTTCCTAAAAGGTCGCTGATTCTTATGGATGCTGTTTGTTAAGGTTTGGGAATTAAGTATGGATTGAAAACGTGACACATTGAAAGACGGTAATATCCGCGTGATCAGTAAACGACATCACCACTCTGAGTCAATTAATCCAGCAACAATAATTATAGTATACATCATAGATTACATGCACCATACTCCCATACTTGCCCCACACAAGATAGCCAGCTCGCATATTCTGGAACCATTTAGAGCAGTGGTTCTCAACCTTTTTGGCCCATGAACCCTTTCACCATATGTCAGAATGCCCCCCCCCCCCCACCACACACACACACACACATTTTCAAGCGAACGAAAGAAGAAGAATTTCCAACTTTCCAAACTTGTCAGCCTCAAACGGTGCATTCAAAATAACATGTCTATAATACTGAACATCCTTATTTTCTTCCATTTTTGCACATAACCTTTTCATGCATAGATTAATGCTATAGTGCAGCAAAACGTCACAGAAATGTCACTTAATATAATACACAACATCAGAATGCCAGAAAATTGTATTTCATCAAACAAAACGCTCAATAGAAAACCAGGATCAGAATATTATGAGGGGAGCGTCCTCACTGGCTGAGAACCACTGATCTAGAGACTTATCGCCCCTTGACAGTTCCATCTCTAACACAGCCAAGAAACAGCGCCTCGTGGAATTGACCAGTAATTGGAAATCACCTCCGGAATGATAACCAGGGTATTGATGTGATAACAACTTGATAACAAAGGTAACCGAGGCCCAGGTGATGATTATGACATGGTAATTTCTTTGTGAGTCAGCGACACAGAGCAATTGCGCTATTTATAGACCGTTGTTGTTTGTTTTTGGTGTTATTGTGTGTTTTTATTTTCCGACTATATTTTCGCTAGCTCACTTTGAACTCGAGCTTAGTCCATCCAAGTGTTTCTATTTCCAGTGCATTGGGCTTATTTTTGTGTAGATTAGCTTTCCCCTACTACTAGTGTCCCTCGCCATCAGGCGAATCCACTCCCGACTTCTGTGGTACTTGTAATTTATGTGCCCAGGTCAAGGACAAGAAGTCAACATTTTAGTCCAAGTTTATGCATGATTCTCTATTAGCTTTACATATCAATGTTTTTTTTCTTCTTCTTCTTCTTCTCCTTCTTCTTCTTCTTCTTCTTCTTCTTCTTCCTCTTCTTTTCTTCTTCTTCTTCTTCTTCTTCTTCCTCTTCTTCTTCTTCTTCTTCTTCTTCTTCTTCTTCTTCTTCTCCCCCTAATCCTCCTTCTGATGCTGGCTCTCTATCCCCTTATTCTTCTTCTTCCATTATTGCTCACTGAGACATAGACCTTCAACTCACACTATCTCATGCAGCTCCCTCCATTTTCTCCTTATATTATCCATCTCTCTCCGTAAAGAAAATTTCGTGTTTTCTTTGGCCTCCCGCTATTTCCTTTGCCTTGTGGGTTCCAGACAAGAGAGCGTCTAGTTATATCGTCCTCTGGTTTTCTCAGTGTGTGTCCTATTCAGCGCCAGTCTTTTCCTCATCTCTTAGGTCACTGGTGCATGGTTCCGTCGCCCTGCTACAGAGTTGAGTGTGAGAGTTGGCGCGACACTGTGAGATGTGAATTTCGTGTGAAGTGCTTTTTCATTTGTCCGCTGTTGTTTGTAGCGTGAACTTCATGTTCAGAAAAATAGTGACCGGCCGGTCGTTGAACTAACTGGGTTGCTGTATGTAGTAATGTGTGGCTGCTTGTTTTCTAGTGACTGCTGATTCCATCTACGATGAACGGTATTTTTCGTGGCGGACTTTTGTGAGGTATTCTGGTAATGGCATTATGCATAGTATACCTGTGCGCACGGGGTAGTGAGGAGCATTTTGTGTGATATTCACTGGCACAGAAACGGAGTAAAATGAAAAAAAAAAAAAAACCCATTTGTTGTGAAGTTGGAACCAGGACTAACAACTAACTAACATCATGGTTCACTGAGAATTTGTTATTTCTTTCCATGAGCTCTACATTGATATGGTAGATGTCGGCTATGATGGGGCATGCTATATGATAATGAATTATGCCCTTTATCGTGCCCCGCGACATTTGACATCTTGAGCACCACTGGTGTAAATATTTGCTGATGTAAGAGCAGATAATAAGACTACTTGACTTTCCAGGGCGACATGATGAAATTACTTCCCTTTTCATCCTTCTCAAAACATATATTTTGTCCTCACAATTGCCACATTCATTCCACACAGACAACATTTAAAATGCGAGCGCACTCACACACACATTTGCACGGGCACTCACATCTAATCCTAATTCTATAAACCTGCCAGAAATATCTGGCTTTCACAGAAGTAATTCAAAATGCCACGATGTAATTTACTAATAAAATACATGGTCTGGGTTTAAAACTGATTGATAAAGCCATATATTTCAAGGGTCGTCTCTGTCTTGATGTAATGTATTAATATTTGGTTTATCTTTCATCAGTTTTGCTACATTATCCTTTGATATTCTTGCATTGATGTCTCTTTTACATCTCAAAGAGTTTTAGGACTAAGAAATATGAACGTTCCCGTTATCTTGTTATTTGGTTTATGATGGTCAATTTAATTCCTTTGCAAATATTCACATAAATAGAGAATGGAAATCACAGAGCAGACAGTGCCACGGAGAATGTGTAGTAACTATGCCAACGTTATCATGTGCCATGCCGAGAAGCGTGGACGGTCATGGTTAGGCATTTCACACGATCACCAGAGTCGTGGATCAGCTCTGTGTTCTTGTCTCGACCAGGACAGGTGGTCAAGCCATCCAGATATTTACTTCTCTGCCTCACCTTGTTCTTTTCCTCTCAATCTTGCCAGTTGTCACGTAGTTCTCCAGTTTATTTATTCTCATAACATGCCCAAACAATTTTGACTGTCTACGTCTATTAACTCTACTCAGTTGACAGTTTGCTTTCTTGTAGGACTTGCTCACTGGTTTTTCTGTACGTCCAAAGTATTCTTTGAATTTTCTTCAGAAACCACATTTCAGATTCTTGTTCTAATCTCTTCAAAGCTCCTCAAATCAGATGATATGGCTGTTTCTAGATAATTGTACCGATTCACTTCTTTAAGAATGTTTCAGTTTACTTGTATTTTACATTGAAGTATTTCTGTCTTGTTGTAGACGACCGTAATCTCCGTCTTCTGACAATGATCTCTAACTCTGGTTATACAACGTGTACAGTAGCTGTATCTACTAAATGTATCAGGTCCTGGACGTTGTAACTAGGTCATGGTATTAGGTGAGTTACCCTCTATCAGGTCTCAGATATGACTGAGCTACCGTATGACAGTAGGCGGTTAAGTCAGTGGCATATCCTTTAGAGCAGTGGTTCTCAACCGGTGGGGACTCCCCCCCCCCTCAGGGGGGAATTTTAGGGTATCAAAAAAAGGGGGGGGGGGAATTAAGATTATTTCAAGATCGTGTTAATACAAGAACAGATTACTTGATATTGTTTTTCTCTCCATACTTTACAGTTCTGTACTTCTCGCCCTTCTGAAGTTCATTTTATAACGTAACTAGACCCGTAAATAACGTTTTATATAGTCGTCTAGACTTGTTCTAGTATGTGTAATTAAATTTAGCTTCCAATTTTTACATATACTGTGTAGGGGCTGGGGTGGGGGGTGGGGGGGGGGGTGGGCGTGAATTTATAGGGAGGAAATACGAAAGGGGGGTGGGGATAACGTTCTGGAAATATGGTGAAGGGGGGCACGGACCAAAAAAGGTTGAGAACCACTGCTTTAGAGGATGTTGCCATCAACCTCAGCATTATTTTGGTGTGATTTCTCGGCAAGTTTAAGTTCAGTAGTTTATCATTGATTTTTGAACGAACCGGCACTCATACCATTTATAAAAACCAAACGCAATGTGGTCTGCTGCCAAATCGCCTACAGCTGTGTTTCGAAAGCGGTATGCGGTATAACGAACAGTGTCCGTACACCTTGGTCACGGAGGTTAGCGCCGAATGTTGGGCAGCGCTCACTAAACTCGACACGCCACATTGTGCACACGGCTTAGGGCTGAGGTGTGCAATTGGGAGGATACGAGCCTTACCCTAGTGCGAGGAAACGCAACCTAAAGACTAAATGTCAAGGCAGGGCAGACCATGGCCCTAAGCCTTGGTCAGCAATTGGTCTAGGATGGATGCTCCGACAGGCGGACAGTTAGAACATTGCCTTGCTGATCTGGCAGCTTCTGCAACTTATCGTGTTCCAGACGCATTGGTGTTTTCTTTCCTCTGGAGAAAACTAGATACGCCGCGAGAGGGATCATGCTGCTATGGGCAACACATATCTCCAATTCAGCCCAGGCTTTGTGCTATGGGGAGATATAACTCCTTCCCTGCTCCCCGCCTGAGTTGTGATTATTTTGCCTTGTTAGAAGCACAATGTACCAAACTATCGTCTGTCAGGACGGCCAGGTGCCTATAGTCCAGATCCCTTCTTCGACGCCATTGTTTAACGACTCGTTTCCCCATGTGATGAAGAAGGCTGTTTGGATCACAGCAGTCTTGAGGATCACCGGGACCCAACTTGGTTCCCCCAGCTGAGGTATGGCCCAGTGAGTGCTTCATATTCGAAGCCTCTAAGTTCACACACACACACACACACGCACACGCACATATTTACACACACACACACACACACACACACATATATATATATATATATATGTTCATTCCGTTTACTTGTCTCTCACACGACCCTGCATATTATACCTTAATGGAGGTGGTGCCTGACTCCTCCTTAGATTAATTGATTGATTGATTTAGGAATCGACATCACAGCATTCGACGCATTCCCATAAGTGCTCCACCCCATCCTCAGCAGCCAGCGAAGAGTTCCAACACCAATAGGACCAGTAGCAATCTGATTATATGTCCGTCTCGCCTTTCCTCTGAGCGTTGAGCGTCGGCCAGATCCCCTTGTCACTCCTCGCTGTCTCATTCTTGCCAGGCCATGGTAATCCATTTGCTCCTCCGAGGTGTGCACGTGCTCCCACAAGGCCGCAACCACCAATACTCAATACTCCACCAAGTTCTGCAGAGCCAGCCAATCTGTCCGCCTGTTCATTTCCCAGCACACCCAGCACATCCTCCTTAGATAGGGGATACAACGGACATGGCCGGCGGCACTTGGCTTATGGGCCGAGAACGTATTTTATAATCCTCTGGGTTGAGGATTCGAAATCCGCCGAAGATGAGTTGGAAGCGGGACCGCCTTGAGTTGATTATGATGATCTGGGCTTCGGTCGTGCAGACAGCAATGACACATTATTGAACGTAAACATTGTCGGCGCGGCTGAAAGTATCAGAGCGCTATCTCATAAGCTTCCGGTGCGCTGATGGGGTAGAATATTGAAGGCATGCACCTGCCTTAAGTTGACCTTAAAATTTGACTTCTCGTTCAGAAAGCAATGACAAACTACTAAACATAACATTGCCTAGAATATCAACATCGGGTTCATCGCAACGTCCTGTCAATGACATAATTGTAAATCACAAATGGGTAAACAATGCTGGGGTTGAACGCAACGTACTGTAAAGGACACGCAATGAACTATCATCTCACATAAACAGTAAAACAGCGTAAACCGATCTATCGACGCCATGTTGGCCAGGTATTTTGTTGTCAAGCATGACAATAATCTCCACTCCAAAACAAAACCCGTCCTGGCGTACAATGAAGCTGTAGTTGATAAGCCGGGGAGGCGGTGGGACAACCGATGTTTACAAACCCAATCCAAGTCGCATAGTGCTTGCCCCAGGTCCTGCCAAGTTTTGATGTAATTTATGGCACGTGTCAGAATTCCCTTGGCGTATGTTCCGATGGTGGTGGAAATGGTGGCTTTATGAAGTTCAGATTTCTTCATGAAAGTAAAGTGAAGCAAAATAGGCTGCTTTCATTTCTGAAAGCCAAACATAAACTTCCGTCCGTGGGTGCGAAATCTGGACTTGCCAGACTGCAATTGGGTGGTTGTTGGGGTAGTGCAGTATTCCACAGGTGGGTATAATGTAATAGTTGGTTTATTTGTTTGTTTACGGTTACGAATTTCCGGGTAATTTGTTCCTAGGGGTGGTATTTATGCATAGAGGCAAAACATGATACAGTTGTATGAGAGAGATGCCAGAAAATGGTAAAGTTTTCTGGAAAATCCCAAAACGCCAAGGAAACGTGTATGTGCACTGAGCAAGAAAATGGCGTTATGAACATGCAGAAAATGTGACATGGAATCAGTCTAATATTTCCAGTTTACTTGTGAAAGCGAGAAAATGAATTCTTAATATTTACAAAGGGACAGTTCTTATGTATGAATGTAAATCATGGATAATAAGCAGATTAGTGACATGTCGCTTAAACAAGCTAAAATATGTGGTTGTATAGAAGAATGCAGAGGATGGTAAAGAATAGTAATGAATTTGTCTTGACAATCACAACCCTCGAACTGAACCGATTATTGTTTGTTATCTGTTGTTATGTTATGTTATGTAATGTAATGTTATGTTATGCTACGTCGAGCTACGTCACTGAACATTGGGCATTCCCATGCATACCCTGTCATCCTATGCAGCAGCCATTGGAAAGTGTTTATGCCCACTGTTCCCACGAGGAGATGCTTATGATATCTCCTCTCTTTCCCACGAAGGTGGCATTAACGTGCATGACCAGACTTTACTCCCAGTTCGTGCAGTCAGGCTTGAGTTTATCTCTCGTCAGTACCCGCCATATGAATCTGTGCTGCATTGATTATAGCAGCCATGCCCATGCTTCTTCCCGTTTAAATTAGTGCATTATTTGCCATCTGGTTTGCGCGTTCGTTACCCTATACTTCTGCATGTCCAGGTGTGTTCATCCAGGTTAGTCATATCTTGGGAAGGCAATCGACATTCTTATAACTTAATGCGGTGCATTAGAGCATGTCGTGATATCAGGGAAGTTAGACGAGAAGAGTCAGGGGAGGAACACTTAGAGACACGACGCTAGAGAGGTTGATATTCTGGAATGTACAAGCACTTGTATAGGACATTATTGGTAACATGTAAGTGAGGAAGCTGTGGTTATATATGATAACCGACGCTATAAAGCATGGATTAAGAGGAGGAGGAGGAGGAGGAGAGGAAAAGGAAGAACAACAACAACAGCAGCAGTAGCAGCAGTAACAATAACAAGTGGAGGAGGGGACGAAGAGGAATAAGGCGGAGAGGGGAAGGTGAGGAGAAGAAGAAGAAGAAGAAGAAGAAGAAGAAGAAGAAGAAGAAGAAGAAGAAGAAGAAGAAGAAGAAGAAGAAGAAGAAGGTCATGAGGTGACAACTGAGACAAGAGGGGCGCATGAGAAGATGGATGAAATAGAAGGTCGTGCATGAGAAGACGGCTGAGACAGGGTGAATTGCGTGTGAGAACTGTTGAAAAAGAAGGGGCGCCTGAGAAGACGGCTGAAACATGAGGAGACGCATGAGCTGACGGCTGAGACTGGAGGGGAGCCGTGAGAATACCACTGCGACAAGCGGGGCGCAGTAGAAGATGACAGAGACAGGAAAGGTGCGTTTGAAGATGGTTGAGAATATAAGCGACGTAGGAGAGACACAATCAGAGTTGCACTGCAAAAAACTGTATCTGCACTGTATGACATCTGCCGAGAGAGACTGACCACCAATGACTCTGCCTCTAGTTGTATCCTATAAATCTTCGCAGCGGGAATTTGGTATTTATGTTCACATACTTCTCTACGCCGGTCTCTCTGGCCGAGGGGTTACAACACTTTCTCCGTAATCCCGTTTATCACGCAGAGTCTCGTAGCAGGGCGAGAGCTGGGAGCGGTTCGACCCCCGCTGGTGACTTGCGGGATAACTGAGCCGGCCGCTCAGAAAGCAATGGCAAACTACTTAGCGTAATCTTGCCAAGAAATCAACAAACAGCTGAAAGATGCTGATGTTGACAGCGATGTCCTGTAAAGAATATGCAAAACATTTATTTTTATTTACTTCTCTACACTATATGAGGGAGTCTGCGTGGCGAAGTTATTGCGCCGTCTCTCTCAGGCTCTGAAGGTTGTGAGTTCGATTCCGGGCTACGTCGTTTGGTTTACGAATGCAGTTTTCTCAGAGACTCCTGGGAGTCGTCGCTGGAACTACAGAGTTCGTGCATTGTGCCACGCTTTTAACAGACTGCCCTGGGGAAAGAGACCGAGCCATATAGGATAAACCCCATACAACGAAGTCGACCCTTTTGCCTTTTAACCCCCATTGTGTACACATTCTTATGTACACATTGAAGCATTCTTTTCCTTTTCAGTGTTAATTAACATGCCTCAAAATTACATTATTTGTCCAACATGCCAATTTCTACTTAACCGCCGTCAAACAAATCCATTTTCCACTACATATATATATTTTCTCTTTTTAGTTTCTACGCTACACACAAGCCACGAAGTCAATTCACGCAACAACCCAGCGAACGCTAACGACCCAGCCGCATACAACAAATTCCACATTTGAGGCCTTCAATCATTTCTCAATACATGATCGAGTGTACAACGGGAATTTAAAAGTCATGTTTGATTTCGCCCAAATAAATATTCCCGGACATCCAATTTTCCTGACGCGGGTTGTAATTTTGAATGGCTTTGGATGTTGCATGATCCAAATATCAAAGCCGAATCTGCAGCAATCGCCGAATGATAACAAAATACGACTAGCAGACCGCATTCAAAATTCCCCTTTAGGGTAGCCACAACAGCTAGATCAAACAGTAAACCAAATTTGTTCTCAAAATCATTGCAATGCGATATTTGAAAGAAGGGGAGTAATTTTGTGTCCTGTATTTTCCCTGTGGTCAAGCCACTGTAAAGCATAGCAATTGTATATTATTTGTCTCCCGTTGGTCAAATTCATGCAAGGGGAGAGCAATTTTATATTATTATCTCCCCTTGGTCAATTTCATACAAGGGAGAGCAATTTTGTATTATTTGCTTTCACTGGTCAAAACTGAGCTAGGGAGAGCAATTTTGCAATGCTTCTGTTGCCGTAGTTAAGCCGCTGATTTATGAAAGAGTTATATGCGCTTTTGTGTGAATATGTGCATGTTTTCGTTGTTTGTAATATATTTCTTATATGTAGCCTGTAGCGTTCTTTTCTTCGAGCGAATCTATCCATGAATTTAAACTGCTAATAAGGTCTGGTTATCCGAAATGTTGCCCTGCTTATGAGAGATTTTGGTCTGGTTATGAGAGATGTTTGTCTGGTTATGACAGCTTTGGGTCTGATTATGAGAGATGTTGGTATTGTTATGAAAGATGTTGGTCCTGTTATGAGAGATGTTGGTGTGGTTATGAGAGACGTTGGTCTGGTTATGAGAGATGCTGGTCTGGTTATGAGAGATGTTTGTCTGTTTATGAGAGATATGTGTCTTGTTATGAGATATATTAGTCTGGTTATGAAAGATGTTGGCCTTGTTATCAGAGACAGTAACCTGGTTATGAGAAATGTTGGTCGGGTTATAAGGTATATTGTTCTGGTTTTGAGAGATGATTTTCTGGTTATAAGAGATATTTGTCTGTGTATGAGAGATGCTGGTCTGGTTATGAGAGATGTTTGCCTGGTTATGTGAGATGTTTGCCTGGTTATGTGAGATGTTAGCCTGGTTATGTGAGATGTTAACCTGGTTATGTGAGATGTTAGCCTGGTTATGTGAGATGTTTGTCTGGTTATGTGAGATGTTAACCTGGTTATGTGAGATGTTAGCCTGGTTATGTGAGATGTTAGCCTGGTTATGTGAGATGTTAGCCTGGTTATGTGAGATGTTAGCCTGGTTATGTGAGATGTTTGTCTGGTTATGTGAGATGTTAGACTGGTTATGTGAGATGTTCGCCTGGTTATGTGAGATGTTAGCCTGGTTATGTGAGATGTTTGTCTGGTTATGTGAGATGTTAACCTGGTTATGTGAGATGTTAACCTGGTTATGTGAGATGTTCGCCTGGTTATGTGAGATGTTAGCCTGGTTATGTGAGATGTTAACCTGGTTATGTGAGATGTTAACCTGGTTATGTGAGATGTTAACCTGGTTATGAGATGTTAGCCTGGGTATGAGCGATTTCTATGGTGATGATGAACCATGACGTGCTGCCTCCACAATAAATTTTGACTGATTACTGATACATTGCGGTGGATTTTGTCTTGCCCACAGTACATTGTCGGCGGGGGAAATCTTTCAAACTGGATACATCTTATACAATGGATAAATCGTACATTATGGATATATCTTACACAATGGATATATCTTATGCAAGGATATACTGTAGACAAAGGATATACTGTCAAACCTCGGTTTTCGTAGATAATCCGTTCGAAAACAATCGACGAAATCCGAAACCGAGACAGTCCGAAACAGACGAAAACCGAGGCAATTATTTCCATATGAATCAGTGTACATCCAATTAATTCGTTCTAGGCACTCCAAAATAGATACCAAAAACACATTGTATAAATATAGTGTTTAATACTTGTTGTTTTGCCCCAAACTTGTCCGAATTTGCCCCTTCGCCATGCCTAGTAACACTGCGTATACCAGTGCGCCTGATGAATTTTCAAACCATCCTCTGCTGGCCTGAAAATCACTAAGTAAACTAGCACTATTCCTAGACATTTTTTAAATGAGATCGGCATACAACAGTCTGGCCTTTTCATATACGATTGCCTCAGAAACGGAATCGCCATCTAACTGTTTTTGATCTATCCAAATTAATAATAACTATTCGACATCTTCAATTGTTTGCTATCTCTGTTTCGTTAGCACATTCTCGCCTTTCACTGCATTAGCCTCCTTTATTGCTTTCTTTTTCGCTACAATGGAACTTCCCGTACATCCGGTCGATTTCAACAATCTTAATTCAGCTCTCGTATTTTATTATTAACAAGTGATGCTCACATAACGAAAAACAACGCCAAACTGAGCAGAATAACTCATGGGCCCCATTGTTTTCGCAAACTTAGCAGCGAGGTCATGTTGGCATGTCGACGAAATCCGAGGCAACCGACGAAAACCGAGAAAACTTTTTTCGCGGAAAAGAATCGACGAAAACCAAAACCGACGAAAACCGACGAAAACCGAAGGCAACGAAAACCGAGGTTTGACTGTATTTAGACAATGGACACGTCTGAGACAATCAATACACTTTACTCAGTGGATACACTTTACTCAGTGGATATAGTTTACTCAGTGCATACATCTTACACAATGGATACATGTTACACAATGGATACATCTTATACAATGGATCCATCTTACACAATGGATCCATCTTACACAATACATCCATCTTACACAATGGATCCATTCTAAACCATTGTCTTCTGTCATAGTGAATACACATTGCATACGGGATACATCTTATTTAACTGATACATTGCACACAATGGATACATTTGATCCTGTGGATACATCCTGCAGCTGTCACGCAGACTACCCGTATACAACAAACGATCCACCCGTATCGGCAGAGTCAATTAAGTCCAGACTGACATCTGGGGGTACTATGAGCCAAATGGCAGGCTCTCCTGAGATTACCGACTCGCGTTGACCTATTTGCGGGGAGACCAGGGGAGGGCGTCTGTTTGTGAGTTTTAAAGGTAGAAAACTCCTGGGGGTCTCTCTCTCTCTCTCTCTCTCTCTCTCTCTCTCTCTCTCTCTCTCTCTCTCTTTCTGTGTGTGTGTGTGTGTGTCATTCCTCCTGTGTCATTCCTCCTCTGTTTCTCACTCTGTGTGTATGTCTATATGTATACTTGCGTGCGTCTGTCTGATTTATGCAGACAAATTATTACGTGTTACACAATTACAACATACTCCTGGGGGTCTCTCTCTCTCTCTCTCTCTCTCTCTCTCTCTCTCTCTCTCTCTCTCTCTCTCTCTCTCTCTCTCTCTCTCTCTCTCCTAATAATAATAATAATAATAATAATAATAATAATAATAAGAAGAAGAAGAAGAAGAAGAAGAAGAAGAAGAAGAAGAAGAAGAAGAAGAAGAGGAGGAGGAGGAGGAGGAGGAGGAGGAAGAAGAAGAAGAAGAAGAAGAAGAAGAAGAAGAAGAAGAAGAACGAACGAACGAACGAACGAAAGAACGAACTTTATTTTAAAAGGGTAACAAATTAGGCTACGCAGGCCCGTCTTACATTCGGCCCTTTCGATCACTCATCTTTCATTCATCAAATGTGCATGTTACATTTACATAGGGAAAAAAAAACATTGTCAAATTGATTTTGTATGCATAAACAATGCATATTACGCATGGTACATTCACATGGGGAAAAAAACATTGTCAAATGAAAGAACCATAAACAATGCATATTGCAATGTTGTGAGACACATCCCCCATCCATCCTCACACCCCGCAGCCACGCACACATCCCTCAGCCACCCACACATCACCCACCCACCACACCCCCAGCCACTCACACATACCTCCACGTACTCACACAGACTCAGGCAAACATACATGCCGCCACCCACCCACTGATCCCCCACCCACACACATTTCCCCACCCACTCATACATCCCCCACCCATCCCATAACCGACACACGCACACCCACCCACATATTTTCCATCACCCACCCACACATCCGCAACCACCCAGCAGAACGCACATCACAAAACCAGATACACATACCCCCGTCAACCCACACATCCCGCACCTATCCATACATACATTCTGCACCCTTACAATTTTCCCCACCCACCCACACACACATCAGCCAACCTGAAAAAAAAAGAAGAAGAAGAAGAAGAAGAAGAAGAAGAAGAAGAAGAAGAAGAAGAAGAAGAAGAAGAAGAAGAAGAAGAAGAAGCGGCAGCAGCAGCAATTTAATAATAATAATAATAATAATAATAATAATAATAATAATAATAATAATAATAATAATATAATAATAATAATAATAATAATATACTTGTGTCCGTATGGCTTTCCATTACATTTCATATATGAATCGTCGATACTCCTTCATTTGAGACTATTTCTTAATTTAATGCCACCATCTCTGTCTGACTTTTTCCACGTCTGTACTTTCTTCCAATGTTTTCTTTACCACACTGCGATGGCTAATCAATACAGATGAATTAAGTGATCGATAAGCAGCCAGACGGTTCACCCCTGACTCTTGCTGGACCGGCAGAATGTGAATTATGTCGGACAATACATGTCTGTCCAGAAAGTCATTAATCGTAGTCTCAAAATCAATTATTTCGTCTCCGTTGTCTGGTCGCCGTTTTGTATCTTTATGTATATCTGTCTGCATCTTTCTTTCTCGTTTTCTGTCTGATTGATGTATGTTGTCTGACTAATTGATTTCTGATGTCTGTCTGATCTCGATCTCTCTCTCTCTCTCTTTCTCTCTCTCTCTCTCTCTCGGCGTCTTTCTTTCACGTTTTCTCTACCTACCTACCTACCTACCTACGTACCTACCTTCATGCCTACCTATCTTCCTACATAATCGCCTATCTACCTACCTATCTTTCTTCCTACCTACCTACCTAACTACCTACCTTCCTACCTACCTAGCTAGCTACCTTCCTATCTACCTGCTTGCCTGCCTGCCGTGTTGCCTGCCTACCTATCTATCTAGAAGTTGCAATCTTATTATATGTCCGTCAGCCTTTCCACGAAGAACGGATTGTTAACCATATCTTGTGGTCACACCCGCAGCTCCATCTCTCCAAACTATGATGACGAACATGGTCTTCCACGCTATACACAATATCCCAAAGTGCTCTCACCTCATCTGCCTTTTCATGCACCAGTACACCGCCCACTGGTGCATATCCCGCCAATTTGTCAACTCAACTTGTGAACAGTACCTTACTCCTGAGGTCTTCCCCGGCCTCCGGCAGATTTTTTTAAATTTAAATCCTGTTCCTCGGCTATATTCTCACTCCCTGTCTGATATATTCTGGGCTGTCTTGTAGGATGTGCTCTGCAATTTTCTTGCTCTCTTCGCAGCTGCAAGTGTCAGAGTCTCTGAGACCAATCCGGCGAATGTTGGACCTGAGTCCACAACCTCCTGTTCTGAGTTTGAAGATGATATACAGCTGATTTCTAACTACTGCTGCTCCTGACATCTTGCCGTCTTGACAGATGATAGTTTGTTACAATTTCCTTCAAAAAAGAAAAGAAAAAGAGGCAAATAAACTGGACCCCATGGCGGGGATCATTGATGGAATATTTCTGCATAGCACAAAGTCTGGGTTGAATTGTAGAAACCATGTGTTCTCCATACAGCATGATCCCTCTCTTGGCCTGCCTAGTTTACTCCAGAAGAAAGTAACATCAATACATGTGGAAAGACCATCTGCAGAAACTGCCGGATCAGCAAAGCAACGATCTAATTGTCCACCTGTCGGAGCTTCGATCCTATACCAGTTGCCGACCAAGGCTTAGGGCCTGGTCTGCCCTGCCATTACATTTAGTCTTTAGGTTGCATTTCTTCTCGCTAGGGTAAGGCATGTATCCTCCCAATTGCGCTCCTCCTCCCGAAACCGTTATCAAAATGTGGGATTCCGTGTTTGGTGAGCTTCGCCCAACATTCGGCGCTAACAGAAAGCAGAAAGCGTCGTCTACTGTCATACTGTCATCAGTCATATAATCAGTCTGTCACAGGATAAATAAACTTGTTAGTTGCGACCGATGATAACCAAACCCGACATTATTTTGCTAACACAATTGACTCTGTGAGGGTGAACAAACTGAGGAAAATACGTCGGTACAGATTCTCGACACTTGGTCAACAGTGTGTATGAGATCAAAGGGAGTCACGTAGAGTTGTCTACACACAGTCGACAGTTTGATGACAGGATGTTGTTCGAGAGGGGTGTATTGGCAACATTTGTCTACAAAAACGGAAGTTGGCCGTTGCAAGTGATAGACAGAATGCCTGCTAGAGGTCAGAAGGATTCTGTAATGGGAGAAAGGTCTCCGGCTTACAGACAACTGGATATTTGTTGGATGAGACAAAGAACTTCCCAGATGAAAAGGAAACTTGACAGCTAATTGACTCTGGTTGGTCTGGAAACAGGAGGACAAAGCCAGATTCTGGACAGATTGGCGTCTGGACTTTCTGGTGACTCACTCAAGCACCCATATAAAACCATAGTGCAGTAAACAGGTGGATGGAGTCGAAGAATACATTTTGAAGTGTTAGGATTGGGGATAATTCCGAGTTGTGTTATATTAGAGGGACTAGCCTATCTTAGTAGTGATAGTTATCCGCGGACATAGATCCAATCAGATTGCCTAGTTTCTCAAGTAACAACAGGAATAGACATATGGTAGGCAATTAATTATATCTAACTTAAGAGTATGATTAGGAATAGAGTGCAGTACTGTGCAGTGATAATGTATTATGATTAGTTATAGAATGTTCTATAAGTGCGGTGCTAGAAAGTATCATAGGAGCGTCGGCACTAGTATTCTAATTTGTGGCTTCAAGTAGCTTGTGTTATATATCATTTTACTCAGGAAGTTGAGGACAATGTAGTGGAATAATAATTAGAGAGTTTAAGGATGGTTGAGAGGGAGAAGAGGTATGTGTAATGGTAGAATCTTCCAGTAGGGCTGGGTGTCTACCCGTTCCTTTATTCTTTCCTGGTGTTGCCATGTATAAGACCATTGTGATGCGCGATTTGGCCGTATGACAGAGATCGGATCTCTGTTATAGATCTGAGTGCTGTTATTGGCCTACAATCACCTAATTACGGTCAGGACTGAGTTGCCCTCACCAGGATGTTATCAGCTCTACAGGTTCCATGTACAGTTCCCCTTGAGTGTTCCACGTGAGTGTGAGAGGGTTTACTACGAAGAAGCAGTTTCAAAGTTTGACACAATGATGGCTCAGCATCTGAAGATAGAGGTTGCTGAGAGGCCGCTACATAGGGCTTATACCCAAGTTGGTTTGCGGGAACCTGGCTTCTGCTGAGTGGAATTGTATGAACAGAAGTGTTGTGTTTAATGAGTGATAAGCTTCATCACCGAAGATTAATAACTCGCATACTAAGGACATATATATATATCTGTATACACATCTACCTAACAAACATTAATAGGTTGTGTTCTAAAAGAGGGGAAAATGTTATAACCAGAAACTAATAAACAGTAGAGTTTCCCCAAGTGACATTTCAGTTAATTGGAAGACTATCAGTTCAAACAAATATTAGGAAACAGAGTAACTTCACCGGGTGGTAAAGTGAAGACCAAGATCAACAGTGTCTATCGGATTACCAGCATCCTGTTTGTTCGAGTGATTGGAGAAAGTCGTCATCTTCTGGGTGAGGTTCACTGTCCGGGAAAAATGGTGCTGTTGTGTGCTAAGCACTATGATGTTACAGACTTTGCTTCTAAATCACTGGTCTACCATTAGAATACACGTCACACATTCTACACCTTATACACACACACACACTTCTCCTACATATACTCTTTGCTTTAATAAATTTCTTGTTTTTATTTGTTGAAGCGAGAGTTGTCAAGTGTGTTATGTTGGGGAAGAATGAGAGGGGGCATAATCCAGGGGTGAGTAAGAGTGAGAAGAAGGTGTCTTCAGATTGAAGGAGTGTGTGGATGGAGTCTGCTGGATATCTCCAGAATAGAGATATTGAATTAAAATAATGTGGGTGTTGATTCTCTTCACTCCAGGGACGACACTAAAGTGGTAAAGAAGAACAAGTAACTAATACGACATTCATTCTTTACACACACGACATTTATTGGGAGCTCGTAAACGGGATCTTTGGACAGCGGGATCTTTAGACAACGGGATCTTTTAACACGGGATCTTTAGTTAGAGGATGGAGATATCCTATTAGTGAGAATCCAGCTAGAGTGAATGTGGATAGGTGTTAGGACTTATCTTACCTGTTCACACTTCACACGTCTGCATAGGTCTGTGGTCCTGATTCTACTCTTGTCACTGAGTGATTGTGTTGTGTTGTATGGTGTGTTATAAATATATAGATTAATAGTATTTTGTCATTAGCTATATATTGGTTTAGAGATAATCTATACTCTATCTGCTGAGTTACCTCTCTGTAAAATGGCCACTCCTAGATTAACTACGGCGGAACTTAGGGCAAAGGGGGAAGACATGGGATTGTCGGGTTCTGCTCTAACGGATTACATACAGGAAGTGGAGAGGGAGTATCGTCAAGCAGAAAGGGAAGATCGAAAGGCCGAGTTGGAATTGAGAAGGATGGAGGCAGAGCAAGCAGCTAAGAAATTGGAAGCAGAACAAGCTGCTAGGCAACTTGAGGCTGAGCAAGCCATGAGAAGGCTGGAAATAGAAGCTAAAAAACTGGAAGCAGAGCAAGCTGCTAAGATACTTGAGGTTGAGCAAGCTGCTAAGCAACGGGAAGCGGAGCAAGAGGCTCAGAAGAGGGAGCATGAGTACCGGATGCGGGAACTCGAGCTTAAGAGGCAATCTAGTGGGGAAACTGAGGGAGCAGTGGGAGGTTCCTCTCTCCCTGGCTCAACACCAGTAAGTGGACATAGCTACCATGCTATGAAGTTCCCTCTAGCGATCTACGAGGAGGACAAAGAGAAGATTGACCAGTACCTTCAACGCTTCGAGGCTATGTCAGTGGTTATGGGTCTGGAGCGTAACAAATGGAATCTCAAGCTATCCCAGGGTGTACGCGGGACCGGTTACAAGGTTTAATCTCGCCTGCCACCAGGACATGAGAACAATTATGACGAGTTGAAGACGGCTTTGCTAAAACGATTTGACGTTACGTCACATACCTACCGGAAAAAATTTCGAGGAGCGAGACGAGAACCGGGGGAGTTGTTCGCCGCCTATAGTCTGCGTCTGAAAGCATATCTCCATAAGTGGATGGATTTGGCTGGGTTTGCGCATGACTATGAGAGTCTGGAAGAGCTCACGGTAGTCGACCAGATGCGGAAGCAAATGTCGAAACCTCTCAGGACATTCTTGGGAGAACAAGGGGCGGAACGAATCGACATGGTGACGAAATTGGCAGAACGGTTCGTCGAGGTCCATGGGGAGGCAGCAGAAAATATTTCTACAAACACCAAAAGTCAGGAAAAACATAACCTGAAGAAAGCCAAGAGCACAGGAACTAAAAAGGTGGAACCATATGTCAAAACTTCAGAGGAGAGTTCGGAGAAGACGAAGGGGGAAAGCAAGAAAACTTCGAGCTCTACACATAAACGACCATGGTCGGAGAAGTGGTGTTCGATTTGTAAGTCACCTTCTCACAATACGAGGGATTGCAAATCAAAGGCTAAGAACCCTCACTTCGCGGCATGTCAAGTGACTTCAACGCAGGTGGACACTGACAATGCCAAGGTCGACAAGGAAGCTCACCACCAGGAGAGCTCACTCAAGTCCGGCACAAGAAAATCTAGGACAGGGAAATGGTGCAAACACTGCAGGTCGAATACACACAATGCTATTGACTGCAGAGGAAAGTCAGGAGACACTCAATTCATCGTGTGCCCCGGAAAACCTAAGGTGGAGCCCACCGAACAGGTCGAGGCCGAAGAAGAGACTCCAGACCAGGAAAAACCACCTGTAGTGGAATTGGTAGAAGTTAACGGTCGTCAAGTGGAGTGTTTATACGACACAGGACTGGACGGGGAGGCCGTGATTTCTGCGGATCTAGGTACATCCAGAACAACTCACAGGTGAAACCATGGAGATACAGCCTGCACAGAAGAGTGCTGTAGCCATGAAATTGCCCATTGCCAGAGTGGAGATTCGGTCAAGATATGTCACCGGCACCATCAAGGCCGCGGTGTTGACTGATCCCATTTTTCCCGTAATCCTCGGTTGCTGGTATGTCTTTCTGGGAATGCCCAGGGAGCCAGTCCATATGGGAGCAATTCAGACTCGCTCTCAGACGAAAACGGATGAGGCAGAAGCAAATGTGACTAACCCACTGCCAGGGGAGTTGCGAACTGCCCAGAGTGAGGATGCTACTCTACGTCCTTGCTACAAAAAGCTGCAGAAAAGTGCTGATCCACCCAAACGGGGGCAGTGCTATATGAAGAATAGGATACTCTACAGGAGAGCCGGAAGGGGAGACAACCTACATGGTCAGTTGGTGGTCCCAAAGGCCCATCGTTCCCAGATTCTTCATATGGGGCATACCATCTCATTCAGTGGGCACATGGGTATTGCCGCTACCATGCAGCGAATTTCCTGCCATTACTATTGGCCGGGAATGACAGGTGATGTGCGTCGGTACGTGAAGTCATGCCCTGAGTGCCAGAGGGTGGCACCGAAACACTGGACAGCGCCGGTGGTCTTGGGTGAAATGCCCATCATGAACTCTTCTTTCGAGAGGGTAGCCATCGATATTGTGGGTCCACTTCCTAGGACTAGGAAGAGGAACATGTACATACTCACCATGGTGGATTGCTGTACAATGTGGGGTGAAGCCATACCGTTGACCAAGATTGACTCGAAACGAGTGGCGGACGCACTGATGGAGGCCTTTACAAGATTGAGGCCTTTACAAGATTAGGCTTTCCTGATCAAATACTGACGGACAATGGGTCCCAGTTTTGTGGAAAACTTATGGAGGAGGTATTTAGGGTGTTCCACTCTAACCATATCCATACCAGCCCTTACCACCCTCAAGCCAATGGACAAGTAGAGCGTTTCAACGGCACGTTGATGACAATTCTCAGGAAACTAGCGCAGAAAAAAACCTGATAGGTGGGATGAATATATCCCAGCAGCACTTTTTGCCTATCGGGAAGTTCCTCATGGCTCAACAGGACTACCACCTGCTACGTTGCTATTTGGTCGTCCAATCAAAGGACCGTTGGAAGCCATGTTGAGGAGTTGGACTGAAGAGGGGACATCAGAAGAAGTGATCTCTTCTGACAGATATGTGGAGGAACTGAAAGAAAAACTTCACAAGGGATGGACTCTGGCGAATCAAATCTTGAAAAAGGCCAGAAAAAGACATGCGGCTTACTACAATCGTAGGTCAAAAGACAGATCTCTAGAGGTGGGAGACAAAGTATTGTTGCTACTCCCAACGGGAAACAACAAACTGGAGATAGGTTGGCAAGGACCATTTCCCGTGGAAAGGGTGATATCCAGAACGAACTAACAAATCCGGATCCGGGGAAAGTCGAAGATTTTCCATATCAATCTCTTGCGGAAATACGAAGAGAGACCAGGAAAAAAAGCAGCTCACCTCATGGCAATGGCAGTTGCAGTGGAGACAGAAGTGGGAACCAACGAGGGAAGGGAATATCCCCTGGTACACCAGGAAACCTACAAGGATGTACAGGTGAACCCTGATCTGACTTCCCAGGAGAGGGAAAAGATAACCCAGGTTCTCAAGTCTCATAAGGAGATACTGACTGATAAACCAGGACGAACGAGGTTGGTGGAGTTCGAGATGACTTTGACCACTCAAGAGCCTGTTCGCCAAAAGGTTTACCCAGTGCCATTCTCTAAAGAAAAGGCCCTGGAGGAGGAAATACAGAAACTGTTGGAGGATGACGTGATTGCACCTTCCACATCCCCATACAATGCGGGGGTAGTTTTGTTACGAAAACCAAGTGGAGAACACCGGTTGTGTATAGACTACCGACTTCTGAACAGCCATACACAATTTCAGGTGGAACCTTTGCCGAATCCAACTCAGTTATTCGCGAGGCTCCATAAGGCAAGGTATTTCTCAAAGGTGGATCTGAGTCGCGGGTATTATCAGATTCCGGTCAAACCAGAGGTTCGACCCCTACTGGCCTTCAGTACCCCCAGTGGACATTATGAATTCAAGGTCATGCCCTTTGGACTCAGCAATGCACCTAGTGTGTTTACTCGCATGATGAGGACTTTACTAGATCCTTTAAAGGATCCGTCCATCATCTCATTCATGGATGATATTCTGATTTCCAGTGACAGTTTGGATGACCATTTACAATCCTTGGAAAATGTTTTCAATAGGCTCAAGGAAGCAGGGCTTACAGCTCGTCCAACCAAGTGCATGATCGGTTACCAGACTCTAGAATTTCTAGGTCACACCATCACTCCAGGACACATTGTCCCAGAGGAAAAGAACCTAGAGAAAATCAGAAGTGCTCCAAGGCCAAAAACGAAGAAGGATGTGCGATCTTTTCTATCGTTGTGTGGGTTCTACCACAAATTTATCCCACATTTCACTGAACTGGGAGCTCCATTAACAGAAACCTTGAAAAAGGGATTCCCAGAACAAATAGTTTGGACACCAGAATGTGAGAGTGCCTACAGTCAGTTGAAGGAGGCCTTGGTCAGCAAACCTGTGTTACAGCTCCCGGACCTTTCCAAACCATTTGTGTTGAGAACGGATGCAAGTGGGATTGGGATTGGGGCAGCTTTGTTACAGGAAGGAAAAGACGATGCTTCAGTTTTGAAACCAGTGGCATACGCAAGCAAGAAACTTCTCCCGGCTGAGAGGAATTATTCGACCGTTGAGAGAGAGTGTTTGGCTCTTCGTATGGGCCGTACAAAAATTCCAGCCTTATTTGTATGGAGTTCAGTTTCGAGTTCAGTCGGATCATCAACCTTTGATATTCCTGGCCACTTCTCAGAAGCTCAACGCCCGTTTGATGCGGTGGTCGTTGCTACTTCAGCCATACCACTTTACAGTGGAGTATATACCTGGGAAGGAAAATGTTGGAGCTGATTTCCTGTCTAGACATCCAGCTCCTGAAGAAGAGGAATAGATCATCTGGATCGAACCTCCAAGAAGAAAGAGTTGTTGCGGACTACTCTCTTAGGAGGGGGCCTATGTCACAGGATAAATAAACTTGTTAGTTGCGACCGATGATAACCAAACCCGACATTATTTTGCTAACACAATTGACTCTGTGAGGGTGAACAAACTGAGGAAAATACGTCGGTACAGATTCTCGACACTTGGTCAACAGTGTGTATGAGATCAAAGGGAGTCACGTAGAGTTGTCTACACACAGTCGACAGTTTGATGACAGGATGTTGTTCGAGAGGGGTGTATTGGCAACATTTGTCTACAAAAACGGAAGTTGGCCGTTGCAAGTGATAGACAGAATGCCTGCTAGAGGTCAGAAGGATTCTGTAATGGGAGAAAGGTCTCCGGCTTACAGACAACTGGATATTTGTTGGATGAGACAAAGAACTTCCCAGATGAAAAGGAAACTTGACAGCTAATTGACTCTGGTTAGTCTGGAAACAGGAGGACAAAGCCAGATTCTGGACTGATTGGCGTCTGGACTTTCTGGTGACTCACTCAAGCACCCATATAAAACCCAGTGCAGTAAACAGGTGGATGGAGTCGAAGAAAACATTCTGAAGTGTTAGGATTGGGGATAATTCCGAGTTGTGTTATATTAGAGGGACTAGCCTATCTTAGTAGTGA
The DNA here is from genome assembly GCA_014155875.1 of Cepaea nemoralis. Classification (NCBI taxonomy): domain Eukaryota; kingdom Metazoa; phylum Mollusca; class Gastropoda; order Stylommatophora; family Helicidae; genus Cepaea; species Cepaea nemoralis. Next base: position 638,995 of record JACEFZ010004774.1, on the reverse strand, counting down.
TAGTTATCCGCGGACATAGATCCAATCGGATTGCCTAGTTTCTCGAGTAACAACAGGAATAGACATATGGTAGGCAATTAATTATATCTAACTTAAGAGTATGATTAGGAATAGAGTGCAGTACTGTGCAGTGATAATGTATTATGATTAGTTATAGAATGTTCTATAAGTGCGGTGCTAGAAAGTATCATAGGAGCGTCGGCACTAGTATTCTATTTTGTGGCTTCAAGTAGCTTGTGTTATATATCATTTTACTCAGGAAGTTGAGGACAATGTAGTGGAATAATAATTAGAGAGATTAAGGATGGTTGAGAGGGAGAAGAGGTAATGTGTAATGGTAGAATCTTCCAGTAGGGCATCTGCTGGGTTTCTACCCGTTCCTTTATTCTTTCCTGGTGTTGCCATGTATAAGACCATTGTGATGCGCGATTTGGCCGTATGACAGAGATCGGATCTCTGTTATAGATCTGAGTGCTGTTATTGGCCTACAATCACCTAATTACGGTCAGGACTGAGTTGCCCTCACCATGATGTTATCTCCTCTACAGGTTCCATGTACAGTTCCCCTTGAGTGTTCCACGTGAGTGTGAGAGGGTTTACTACGAAGAAGCAGTTTCAAAGTTTGACACAATGATGGCTCAGCATCTGAAGACAGAGGTTGCTGAGAGGCCGCTACATAGGGCTTATACCCAAGTTGGTTTGCGGGAACCTGGCTTCTGCTGAGTGGAATTGTATGAACAGAAGTGTTGTGTTTAATGAGTGATAAGCTTCATCACCGAAGATTAATAACTCGCATACTAAGGATATATATATATATATATATATATATATATATATATATATATATATATATATATATATATACACACATCTACCTAACAAACATTAATAGGTTGTGTTCTAAAAGAGGGGAAAATGTTATAACCAGAAACTAATAAACAGTAGAGTTTCCCCAAGTGACATTTCAGTTAATTGGAAGACTATCAGTTCAAACAAATATTAGGAAACAGAGTAACTTCACCGGGTGGTAAAGTGAAGACCAAGATCAACAGTGTCTATCGGATTACCAGCATCCTGTTTGTTCGAGTGATTGGAGAAAGTCGTCATCTTCTGGGTGAGGTTCACTGTCCGGGAAAAATGGTGCTTTTGTGGGCTAAGCACTATGATGTTACAGACTTTGCTTCTAAATCACTGGTCTACCATTACAATACACGTCACACATTCTACACCTTATACACACATACACGTCTCCTACATATACTCGTTGCTTTAATAAATTTCTTGTTTTTATTTGTTGAAGCGAGAGTTGTCAAGTGTGTTATGTTGGGGAAGAATGAGAGGGGGCATAATCCAGGGGTGAGTAAGAGTGAGAAGAAGGTGTCTTCAGATTGAAGGAGTGTGTGGACGGAGTCTGCTGGATTTCTCCAGAATAGAGATATTGAATTTAAATAATGTGGGTGTTGATTCTCTTCACTCCAGGGACGACACTAAAGTGGTAAAGAAGAACAAGTAACTAATAAGACATTCATTCTTTACACACACGACACAGTCATATCTGATTAAGACCTGACTCACAGATTTCTAATACACATAAATATCAATTGAGGAACCCATTGATGCCGCTAAGGCAGTTCATAAATGAATTCACATGCTTAACTTGGCATTCATGGAAGTAGCAGAAGAAGCAACCGATCAGGGCCTTCAATTTGTATGCATTCTAGTGTGTCCTCTATTATTTCCTTTTTATTTTACTTCCATGGAGTGCCAAACAAAACATGTGAATTAAACTATGGACTGATATTTAACTAGCTTCTTGATGCCATCATGTTTTGCAAGTGCAATCTTCATATTGATTTCTCCAATTCACTTTAATAGTTTGTTTACGTAATGTCGCAGCCTTAGCTTCTTTAGAGCTAAGTGTCGGATCAAGCTTCTCAACGCAGTGAACGATAAAGCCAAAGTATAAGCATGGTCTGACATGCGACGTTCGGCATTGGGACAAACACTCTTATAAAATGATTCCAAGAAAAGCTTGCACTTAAGAAGAAGAATAAGAAAGAGGAGGGGGGAGAAAAAGGAAGAGGAAGAATAAGAATAATAAGAAGAAGTAGGAGGAGGACGAGGAAAAGAAGGAGGAGGCGGAGAAGGAGACGTAGCAACACCAGCAGCAGCAGCAATTGAAGAAGAAGAAGAAGAAGAAGAAGAAGAAGAAGAAGAACAAGAAGAAGAAGAAGAAGGAGAAGAAGAAGAAGAAGAAGAAGAAGAAGAAGAAGAAGAAGCAGAAGAAGAAGAAGAAGAAGAAGAAGAAGAAGAAGAAGGAGAAGAAGAAGAAGAAGAAGAAGAAGAAGAAGAAGAAGAAGCAGAAGAAGAAGAAGAAGAAGAAGAAGAAGAAGAAGAAGAAGAAGAAGAAGAAGAAGAAGAAGAAGAAGAAGAAGAAGAAGAAGATCTCTCCACACAGTGAACGAATAAAGCCACAAGCACGGACTAACATGAAAAGCTTTGAGACAAACAATCGGCTCCAAGAAACGCCTGGAAAGAATGAATATTCTGTACCGGAAACCACCTGGGGAAAGATGAACGAAGTGAGTACCTTTGAGAAAACTAGGCGCCCATGATTGGCAGCAATGACATTTAAACAGGGAAGCTTTGGGTAGGATACCAGATCTGACTAAAGTGTTTGTGGCCCTGTTTCTGCAGGGATACAACAGTGGTGATGTTTGTAATTAATTCTCTGGTTGTTTTCCAAGGAGCACTTGCTATTAGTATTCGCCTTTCTCTGGGGATTTCCCTGTTGCGTATATTGGAAATATCCGCTGAATAGGTTATTTCATGTACTTAATAGAAACCTTGAGTACTGACGAGAGATTGGTTGATTGCATTTGATGATTGGATCTGGTGACTGCATTTGGTGATTCGATTTGGTGAATGGGTTGGGCTACTGGTTTGGGTGATTTGTTTGGGTGGTTGGATTGAGTTCTTGGATTGAGTTACATCATTGGGCTATTGAATTATGTGATTGGTTTGGGCGATTGGATTGAGTGCTTGGAATGAATGGCTGGATTGAGTCCTTAGATAGAGTGGTTGAATTGAGTGGTTGAATTGACTGTTTGAATTGAGTGATTTGATTAAGTGGTTGGTTTATATGGTTGGGTTGAATGCTTGGATTGAGTTATGTGATTGGACTGTTAGATTGAATGATTGGTTTAAATGGCTGGATTGTGTTCTTAGATTGAGTTACGTGAAATGGGCTATTTGATTGGGTTATTCTTTTCAGGTGTTGGATTGAGTTCTTGGATTAGTTTATACTAATATATTTGTGATTCGCTTGGGTGATTGGATTATGAATTAAGTAATTGGATTGAGTGATTGGGCTGGGTTATGGATGTGGGTGATTCATTTCTGTGGCTTGATTAAGTGGTTCTTCTTCCTCGTCCTCTTCTTCTTTTCCTTCATCTTCTCTTCCTCCATCTACCCAGCGAAGTGTGTGGGAAGAGGGAGGAAGGGGAGGGGGGGGGGGAGGATTAAAAAAATCTTTTATGCGCTCTGTCTAATGCTGCTTGTAAGTTGGTATTCATTTCTTTAAGGTTGTTCTTGATAGCATCACTCCATATTTTCGTGGTCTTTCCCTCGCTCTGTATCCATTCTGTTTTTTCAATGTAGCTCTTTGTGACAGGTGGTACCAGGGCATTCTTGTGAGACGACCGAACCGAATTTAATCTATTGTTCTTTAATGAAGAGCGTGATCTGTTTCAGACCTAGTCGCCCTCTATTTTCCTCATTCCTAATTTCGTCTCTCATACCTACACCTGCAGCACTCCCAGGGCATCTATCTCATCTCTGTTGTTATGATATTGCGTTTATTAGTTTGCATTTGGTAATTGGTTTAATCTATTATCGTGTCTCTAAACAACACTCGTTCGTAGTTTTCCAAATCGCTAACTTGTCCATCCTAAGCTGGCTCTTAGTTTAGTTTAGTTTAGTTTACGGATCAACATCACGGCACACGCTGTAACCAATAAGTGCTCCGTTCTACTCCTAACTCAAGCCTGAGTCTGGAGAATCTCAGCTCAGTGCACGCACTCCGTAGCACCGGCAAGGATCCTGAAATACTTTGGGTAGATAAAATAAAAAAGCTGGCTCTATGGCGAAGGAGTTACAGACGCAATTCGTAAACCCGCACACCGCGTTCGAAATACAGCTGCGGGAGATTTGACAGCAGATCGCCTTGCGTATGGGTTTCATAAAATGGTATTAGTGCCGGTCGTTCAGAAATCAATGGCAAACTACTTAATGTAAACTTACCAAGAAATCACAAGCAGCCAAACAATGCTAGAGTTGACGTCAACGTCCTGTAAAGGATACGCAACTAACTTTTAGTTCATCGTGAGTATTCCAAATACTCGGTAGAAGCAACATAAACTACGAATTGGAAGCCGCTCTGGTACAGTGGTTAGCGCGCAATCCTGCCATCCCGGCGTTCATGGGTTCGAATCTCATTGAGAAGGAAGTTTAAGTGTGTCCCCCCCCCCCCCCCCCCCCCCCCGGTCGTTCTATGCTAAAACAGGTTACCAGGAAATGACTTGGGAAGTAGATTCGGCCGACACGATATTCACCACAACAGCCCTCATGTGCCGATTGGTCTAACAAACACGGAGCTAGCACATGTGTCAAAGGTGTGTACATCGGACCTTTATATTTACTTGCCTTAATCTATGAATGATCCAGTGATATTAGTCCGATTGCCTTAGGATAACCTTTCTGTCTATCTGTCATCTACCGCCTATATTATCTTTCGATGTAGGACAGTGAGGTCTTGAGCCTGAGGAATTAAGGCCGCCTGGCTAGTGCAGTCGCCGCGAACTGTGCAGGTTAGGGCTTTCTTTGCACCCCCGACAAGAAAAAAGTTCACACCATACCGAGGATTCGAACCCTGGTATCACGAAGGGCATCACTGGCAATCTAACCACTCGGCCAGCCACTCCTCTGACATAACGTTTCAGTGCTCAATAATTCACCCGTATCACTTCATCTGTACTGGCCTGGCCAACTGGAGAAGGCGACCATGTCGTTCAACACGTTTTATTCTGCGGTGAAGTGTATGAATTCTCGTGTTGATATCTTTCGCTGCCATGAGGCAAACATGTCAAGTGTGGTTTCCTCATGTCGTCCTGTTATCTCGCTTTCCATTAATCCTGCCAGCTGTTGCTCCGGTACTGGAGTTGCTCTCTGGGCATAGGGCGCGGGCAATCGGCGGTTTCCTAATGTTGTTTGAGTGGTCGTGTTTGTCTGGTGGTTACACACATCTAGTGTCTGTTGAACTCTCAGAAAATGTGTGTCTGAGAGAGAGAGAGAGAGTGAGAGAGAGAGAGAGAGAGAGAGAGAGAGAGAGAGAGAGAGAGAGAGAGAGAGAGAGAGAGAGAGAGAGAGAGAAGAGAGAAAAAGAGAGAAAGAAAGAGAGTCAAAGCAAGTGAAACGGAAAGACAGAGGGAAAGAGAGGTAGAGAGAGAAAGAGAGATATATAAAGAGAGAGAGAGAGAGAGAGAGAGAGAGAGAGAGAGAGAAAGTGAAAGAGAGAGAGAGAGATAGAAAGACAAAGTGAGAAAGAAAGAGAGAAAGAAAGAGAGAGAGAGAGTAAAGAGAGAGATAGAAAGAGTAGAGAGCAAGAAAGAGAGAGAGCAAGAAAGAGAGTCTGGGAGAGAGAGAGAGAGAGAGAGTAAAAGGAGAGAAAGACAGAAAGACGGAGATAATGCGACCAAGAGAAAGAAAGATAGAGAGAGAGCGAAATAGAGAGAACAACAGACAGAGACAGAGAGAGAGAGAGAGAGAGAGAGAGAGAAAGAGAAAGAAGAAGTGAGAAAAATATAGAGACAGAAAGAGAGAGAGAAAGAAAGAGAGAGAGGGAGAGAGAGAGAGAGAAAGAGCGAGAGAGAGAAGAGAGAGAGAGAGAAAGAGCGAGAGAAAAAGAAAGAGAGAGAGAGAGTGACAGAGAGTGAGAGAGAGAGAGAGAAAGAGCGAGAGAGAACGAACGAACGAACGAACAAACTTTATTTTAAAAGGGTAACAAATTGGGCACGCAGGCTCGTCTCACATTCGGCCCTTTCAATCATTCATCTTTCATTCATCAAATGGGCATGTTACATTAACATAGGGGAAAAAACATTGTCAAATGGATTTTGTAAGCATAAACAATACATATTACGCATGGTACATTCACATGAGAAAAAAAAAAAAATTATCAAATGAAAGTTGTAAACATAAACAGTGCATACTGCACTGAGAAAGAAAGAGAGAGAGAGAGAGAGAGAGAGAGAGAGAGAGAGAGAGAGAGAGAGAGAGAGAGAGAGAGAGAGAGAGAGAGAGGAGAGAGAGAGAGAGAGAGAGAGAGAGAGAAAGAGCGAGAGAGAAAGAAAGAGAGACAGAAATGAGATCAACCAGTAATCAACCACGCCCACAAGTGAGTCTTGCTGGCCACGCTGAACCCACCATTGCGCCTTCTCTTCTACTATTTCTGACCTTGTTCTCTGATTCTTCTTCTTTCTTCTACTCGTCCTCGTCTTCCTCTTCTCCTCCTCCTTCATCTTCTTCTTTTCTTCTTCTTTTTCTTTCGCCCGCTATTTCCTATCGGGTCAACAGCCCTTAATCACCTTACCCCAAGCCCTCCCCTCCTTAGAAACCTCATGCAGCTCCGCCCATGTCTCCCATATTAAGCATGCCTATTTCTACATCGCTTCTTAGATTTAAATAAAAAAAAACAGTTAGTTGCATATCTTTTACAGGACATCGCAATTAACCCCAGTATTGTTATTTACTGTTTGTGATTTCTTGGAAAGTTTATGTTCACTAGTTTGTCATTGCTTTTTGAACGACCGGCACTCATACCATTGCATGAAAAACCAACGCAAGGCGATCTGCTGCCAAATCGCCAGCAGCTGTGTTTCAAACAGGTGTGGGAATTGCAAATTAATTTCGTAATCCCTTCGCCACAGATCGAATGAGGGGGAGGAGTAAGAGGGAGGAGGAAAAAGTGGAGGAGGAAAACAATAAGAGCAAGAGGAGAGCAAGAAGTAAGTAGAAGAAATGGAGCAGTCTCATATGCTTCTTTTGCCCCATGTTTTCCAGACAAGGGAGTCTCTAGTTATACTATTCTCTGGTTTTCTGTGGTCAAAATACCATTGCCGCCCTTAAACAAACTTGAGTTGAGTTGAGTTGAGCTAAGAACCGACATCACTGCACTCAGGACATTCCTATACGCGCTCCATCCCCTAGTTAAGCAGCTAGCGAAGAGTCATACTAATTATTGTTCCCATTGCTTTCTGATTGAAAGTTTCCCTGGTCTTGCCTCTTCAGTTTTGAGATTTTTCCAGAACCCCTGCCGATCCCCGACTTCCCCACCTGGTCCCGGAGGCGCACGACCACCTCTCCATTGCCCATAGGTAATCTACCACCAAGAGGTGCATTCCCTGCCAGATTATCAGACTGTTCATTTCCCCGCACTTCCAAATGACCAGGGCAAAATATCCATACAATTCTCACAAGCTGTGATCTCTGAAGCGAGGAAAGCCTTAAACATATTGGAAAAAAAAAGATGTAAAAGGTAAGAGAAACGACTTCATTGCGCCGGGTTTACTCCCATATTCACTCGGTCTCTTTCACCATGGTGGCCTGCCGAAAGTGTCCGGATTGATAAACACTTCGTTCGAAACTCTGACCTGTATCAGAGAGTTTGTTTGTTTGTATGTTAGTTTGTATGTTTGTTTGTATGTTTGTTTATATGTTTGTTTGTATGCTTGTTTGGTTAATCTGCTGAAATCCGTGGTCATATTTTGTGTAGTTAGAGTAACACATGTCCCCGATAAAAACAGTTCATTTTTCCGCCAAACTGGACACACAACACAAGCGAGCCCTGATCGATTGCCTATGGAAGGAAGCAATAGAAGAAAAACTTGATGCATCCGTTACATACCACCAAAAGAAAAGAATGACCAAATCCATCAGAAGGCCACCAAAACCTGCTCAAGACGACTACCACGTTATGGATAGACCAGAACAAGTCATTATTCTGCGCCACAGAACAGGACACAATAGATTACGCAACCACATGTATACAACATTCAAGATTGGTGTGGATTGGCGTCGCAGGCAGCAGAGCACATACTCCAGGACTGCCCAGTATACAACATATCTAGGCAAGCCTTCTGGCCTAGAGAGACGACAGTGGAAGATAAACTCTATGGACCACTGAGTGAACTTAAAAAAAAAAAAACAGTGAAGTTTACACAAGAGACAACATTGCAGTTATGGACATATTTCAAGCGAACGACAGCAGAAGAGGAATAGGGGAGCCGAACCAGTGTGCATCGCTGCGTCGTTTGGGAATCGCTAGACAAGAAGGGGCGGAACTACTTTACATGGGTGGAATGGACGAGAGAAGACTAGCGTTTTTTAATCGGATTTAGCTTGCTCTTAAATAATACCCTTTCGTTGTTGTAGGAAAGGGGAAATGGGGAGGAACTGGGGTTGAGTCCAATTCGACGGTACAGGGAAAACGTTGTTCCTCTTCTGTCCTGGTCACTCATCTGGTAAAACTGAGAGGCGTGAGGGAAATGATAGATTGTTTGTAGGGCTTTGCGGGAGGGGGAAGAAGGGACGATTGCCTCACAGATTGGTTGTAGTGTAGTTATCTCCTTGGGAAAAGTGTGAGTGCGTGTGTGGTTAGCGAAGGTGTGTGTGTGTGGTTAGCGTAGGTGTGTGTGTGTGTGTGTGTGAGAGAGAGAGAGAGTGGGTGTATGGTTAGTGTAGGTGTATGTGTGTGTGGGTGGATATGTGGTCAGCGAAAGAGTGTGTGTGTGTGTGTGTGTGTATGTTGATAGGTGTGTTTGTGTAGGCTGTTGTGTGGTTAGCGTAGATGTGTGTGGGTGGCTGAGTGGTTGTGTGGTTAGCGTAGATGAGTGTGGGTGGGTGGGTGTGTGGCAAATGGGTGCGTGCTTAGCGTAGGTGTGTATGTGTGGGTAAGTGGGTGTGTGGTTAGCGTAGTATGTGTGTATGTGTGGGTAGGTGTGTGTGGTTAGCGTAGGTGTGTGTGTGTGGGTGGGTGTGTGGTTAGCATAGGTGTGGGTCTAAGTAAATGTTGCTGTTGCTCAATGACGGTAAATTAATGTCTTCTTCTTCTTCTTCTTCTTCTTCTTCTTCTTCTTCATTCATCATCATCATCATAATCATCATCATCATCATCATCATCATCATCATCATCATCATCATCATCATCATCATCTTTTTCATTCTCTTCTTCTTCTTCTTCTTCTTCTTTTGCTTCTTCTTCCATCTCATCTTCTCCTCCACCTACCGCTTCTTCTTCTTCTTCTTCTTCTTCTTCTTCTTCTTCTTCTTCTTCTTCTTCTTCTTATTCCACTTCTTCGTGGAATCAACCCCAGAACTAAACTACTCGAAAAAGACATCTCACCATTACTAAAAATTACACAAATGCGAACTATTGCAAAGATAATACTTCAACCTCACCACCACCACGCCTTAGCTTTTCCCAACACCACACACTCCCACAGTCAATATCTTACATTTAAGAAATGAAAGCATCGAAGGAGCAGACAAAACGATAACCTCTCCACGCACTATAACTCCCAGTTCCCGGCCTGACAACATTGCGCGAACAAAGTTATACCGCACGCCTGTGTCCGTGCTTCCTCTTTTCCCTTTTGGGTTAGAGATTTCACCCCATCCCAGGCGGCAATCATGACGTCATTTAGACTTGCCCGTCGCTAGCACGAATCCCAGGGCTGTGATTTAAGACCGCTGCCAATCAAAGGCCAGAGTTTACTTCTGATTTAAAGACCAGCCGATCGTGCATTGGGAGCCTGGGTGAGGCAGTAGCTAGTACACTTGATACCGGCCTGTAGGTAATGGGTTTGATTCCTTGTTGAAGAAGAGAGGAAAGGGGGGGGGGGGGGGGGGGGGGGTGATTATTTTTTTTATTCTGTAAAATTAATCTGGGCTTTCATACCCACCCAGTCTGCTTCCAAATCGCCCGCAGTTGTGTTTCGAACGCAGTAAGCGGGATAACGAATTGCGTCCGTAATCCCTTTGCCACAGAGCCAGCGAAAGGTTATTTGCATATCGTTTACAGGACGTCGCAGTCAACTCCGGCATTCTTTGTTTAGCCGTTTGTGATTTCTTGGCAAGTTTACGTTGAGTAGTTTGTCATTGCTTTCTGACCGACCGGTACTTATACCTTTGTATTAAAAATAGCTCACGGCGTTCTGCTTCCAAATCGTCCGCAGCTGTGTTTCGAACGCGGTATTCGGGATTGCGTTCGTAAGCCCGTCGTCATCAGGAAATATTTGAGGATGTAAACGCCGACTGCCTGGTATTGACCACAACATCATCGAGTGCCGTTTGGACTATAAAATGAGAAGAGCATCGTATATCCCATGTCGTAATGGGATTGGAAACGAGTTGTTTAATATTTTAAAATAAAACTGATTAAGTGACATGGGATGATTAATCGTCTTAAACGATATCCCGTATTTGGCATGGGCTTATATACAGTAGTTTTCTTTATGCAATCCCCTTTCATTTGATATATAATGCAAAATTTCTGCTACCATATGAACATTTTTAATTCATAACTGTGACACACCCCACCCCTACTTCCCATTTCCGTCATCCATTTTTGTTTGGTCCAAACCTGCTTCTTGTTTACCACAAATCTGCTTCTTGTTTGTTCCAAATTTGCTTCTTGTTTGTTCCAAATTTGCTTCTTGTTTGTTCCAAATTTGCTTCTTGTTTAGTCCAAATTTGCTTCTTGTTTGTTCCAAATTTGCTTCTTGTTTGTTCCAAATTTGCTTCTTGTTTGTTCCAAATTTGCTTCTTGTTTGTTCCAAATTTGCTTCTTGTTTAGTCCAAATCTACTTCTTGTTTGTTCCAAACCTACTTGTTGTTTTGCACTGAATCCCACACGTCCCCCGGCACCCCCAGTCAGAAAACGATAACTCTGTGTGGGTAGGTTGTCGTGTTTCTAATCTGCAATAGCCAGTTATGGATATAATAGGCTTCATGACAAACTATGTTATGGGCTTTGTGTCAGATACGAAGTGCTGTTGGGAGAGCTTCGATGTGTGGTAGTCAGGGGCGTTGTAAAGAAAGCATGTCCCTGGCTAGGCAAAGACAGACAGACAAATAAACAGGCGGAGAGACAGACAGATATACGGTGAGGCAGGCAGACAAACGGAGAGGCAGACGGGAGAGGCAGACAGACAGGCAAACAAACTGAGAGGTAGGCAGATAGACATATATATGAATTGATATGGCAGACAGACAGATAGCCAGACAGCGTTACTGACAGAGACAGAGACATGCAGACATGGACAGACAGGCAACATGTAGACAGACAGGCAGACAGACTTATTATGTGATTTGTAGACGAACGGACGGACGGACGGACAGATAAATAGATAGATAGATGGACACACACACCACACACATACACACAGAAACACACAGAGGCACATACATGAGTCCACCAGACGTCGATAGTCACTGACAACACTGACAGAGAGATCGAAAGAGAGAGAGAGATGGGGGGGGGGGGAGCGAGAGCGGAAGAGAGAGGGAGAGCGAGAGAGAGGGGGAGTGAGAGAGAGGGAGAGCGAGAGAGAGGGGGAGTGAGAGAGAGGGAGAGCGAGAGAGAGGGGGAGTGAGAGAGAGGGAGAGCGAGAGAGAGGGGGAGTGAGAGAGAGGGAGAGCAAGAGTGAGAGAGCAAGAATGAGAGACAGCGAGAGAGAGAGAGAGAGAGAGAGAGAGAGAGGGGGGGGGGCTAGAGAGAAAGTGAAAGAGAGCGAGAGAGAGTAAGAGAGAGACAGTGAGAGAGGGTAGCTAGAGAAAATGAGAGAGAGAGAGAGAGCGAGAAAGAGAGTAAGAGAGAGAGAGCGAGAGAAAGAGAGAGGGAACAATAGAGGGAGCTAGAGAGAAAGTGGGAGTGAAAGAGAGTGAGAGAGAGAGTGAGAAAGAGGGGGAGATAGAGAGAAAGCAAGAGAGAGAGAGCGAGAGTGGGAGAAAGAACATGAGAGAGTGAGAGCGAGAGAGCGCGCAAGAGAAAGAGAGAGAGGGCAAGAGAAAGAGAGAGAGCCAAGAGAAAGAGAGAGAGGGCAAGAGAAAGAGAGAGAGAGGGCGAGAGAGGGAGATAGAGAGAAAGCGACAGAGAGAGTGAGATGGGGCGAGAGGGAGAGCGCGAGGGAGAGAGAGATCGAGAGAAAGAGCGAGAGAGAGAGAGCGAGAGAGAAAGACAGTGCGAGAGAAAGAGAGAAGGAGAGAGGGAACGAGAGGGAGTGCTTGAGAGAAAGCGAAAGAGAGCGAGACAGAGCGAGAGGGAGAGCGCACGCAAGAGAGAGAGAGAGAGAGAGAGAGAGAGAGAGAGAGAGAGAGAGAGAGAGAGAGACAGGGCGACAGAAAGAGAGAGGGAGCTAGATAGAGAGAGCAAGAAAGTGTGAGCGAGTGAGACATCGCTAGAGAGAGAGACAGATTGGTGGGGGGGGGGGGGGGGAGAGACATGTTTACCTCACGCAACCCCGTCTGGATAAGACCAGGATAATAAGAGATGACAGCTCACACCAGGTCTCCCATAAACCGCGCACTTCCACTCACCCGACCTACGACAGGCTGGTAGCTATTTTTGGCACCTTCACTGTGTGGATAATGGACTGACATCCACTCATGATGTTTCGTTTCACGTCAGTCATTGTCCCCTGTCTCCGCCCCCTATTTAAATGTCACAAAGCTTTGTTCATGTCGGGGTTTGTTTTTGTGTTCGCTGGCTCTTTATACTCTACTACTCCTAGCGCGTTGGACTGATTTTTGAGTATAGATTAGCTTTCCCTATTACAAGTGTCCTTTACCATCAGGCGAATTCATTCCGACTTCAGAGGTACTTGTAATTTACGTCCCCAAGTCAAAGAATGTGAAGTTAATATTGATTTAGTCCAATTGACCGGTGTATGGTTTGAACACGTTACCTCGGCATCAGCGCACCGGATGTTTAAGAACGAAGGCTCTTATCCATTCACCATGATGATATATATCAGTTATTGGGGATCAGCGAGGTCGAATGGATATTTTCATCGTAGAAGATTTAACAGTAGTACGTCTGTAACATCTTTCTTCGGTCACGCGATGAGAAGAGAGGCATTGGAGAACATCGTAACAACTGGAAAGATCGAGGGGAAGAGAAGCAGAGGCAGACCAAGAGAAATGATGCTGGATGGATTGAGACGGTGGCATGGAGGAATATCAGTAGCAGAGTTGATCCAGAAAACCAAAGACCGAGATCTGTGGAGAGCCATGAACGCCTACGCCAGCCGGCACGGCACTTGATGATGATGATGACGTCTGTAGCGCTGAAACGAATATGTCAGCTGGAAAATGTATCTTCTATACAGAAAATGTATTTAAGTGATGTGCGTTTTTAAATGTATATGCGAAGAAGAAGAAGAAGAAGAAGAAGAAGAAGAAGAAGAAGAAGAAGACTAATTTATAAATAGTTTTGCGATACTGAAGACTGAGCACTGTCCTGTGATCCCTAAGGGTCAGTTCTCGGACACCGACTCAGGCAGCTGCAATCAACACGCCATTTGACCAGCCTTTGAGAAACCCAAAAAAACCCTGAAGATGTAGCTAGAACTGTGAACAAGGAAGACAGACAAACCATAGTTGCGCAATTTATTGTCTGGCATATTTAGCTGCATCTCGTTACATACTACAGAAATCACATAACACAAACTAATTAGATAAATCTTTCAAGCTGAAATATATAGCTCTCATATTCAGACAGTAATTTCATTTGTCTATCACGGTAATTTTTACCTGTCTATCACGGTAATTTTTACCTGTCTATCATGGCTTTTTGATTGCACAAAATTGGCTTTTGTAAATTAATACGGGTTTCCAAAAAGTGCCGTCTAATTGATGACGTAGGGGCTTTTTGGCGTGTCGGCTTGACCAGGTTCCCACAATCGTTTTTTATTATTATGAATATCCAACTGGAAACTTGTATCCAATTAGTAACTAGAAATCCCGAAAACGGCTTCAGATCTGGGCCTAACGTCGCGTGAGGTCTGACCCACCCTCCGGTCCTCGCGAGTGGTATCAGATATATGTTTTGGGAAGCCAACGTGGCACGCGTGAAGCCAAAACAGCACCGCTCTTTCACAACTGTTTTTTCGAGAAGATAACGCTTTGACCATCACCCGAGAGTGATGTCGAGGGCTAAATTAACAAACTTCTCCGTGTGGATCGACAACTCCCATTCCCGTGTTCAGACAATCGGATGTTCCCCAGTTGTGATAGTTCTGGCAGTAGGGGAAGCCCGATAACACCACCAGGGAAACAGCCTTCCTTAACAAAAAGAAGAATTCTGGTCGATTCCAGTTTGATTAACATGGCGCCAGGGTAGGATAAACTTTGACGAGGGGAGGCTAGTCGTTTGGACGATAAGATTAAACTCGAACTGTTCTAAGGGAAGGGGAGTGGTTCCACGCATTTATTTTCTGCCAGGGAAGGGGGTGAAGTGAGGTACAGTAGATACGCACGGAGTATAAACATTGACTATAAATATATATCAATAGACAGGTAGTGGTTATCTACCGTGGGTGTCCTGGATTAAGTCCCCTTACATGTGATATTTTGCAATGCATTTTGGAATTGGGGGAAGGGCAATTTTGTTACAAGCTAGAGAGAATGATGTACACAATGGGGAACAGCCACATACAAGTTGTGCATACTGGGGAATAGCTAGAGAAAGGGTATGCAGACTGGGAAATAACTAGAGAACAGATGTATAAACTGAGGAATAGTTAGAAGGAAAGATGTTTGGACTAGGGAATAACTAAACGTACTGATGTACAAACCTGGGAGCAGCTAACAGAAATAATGTGTGAAAGGGAAACAGCTAGATAACCGATGGACACACATTGTGATGAAATTTAGAAATGGGAAGAAAACAATTAATTTAGAAATGGAAAGAAAACAATTCCATCCATCATGTGCCATGCTGGTAAGCGTAGGCGGTCATGTTCTGCCATCTCACTCGATTAACAGAGTCGTGGATCAGTTCCGTGTTTCTGTCTCGACCATGCCACAAGGCCAAGCCATCCAGATACTTGTTTCTAGGTCTTCCCCTTGGTCTGTTCCCCTCGATCTTACCAGTTGTCACCAAGTTCTCCAAATCATTTCTTCTCATAACATGCCCAAAAAATTGTGACTGTCTACGTCTAATGTTTCTGATCAGTTTACGCTCTTCATTTGTTTCTTGAAGGACTTCTTCATTGGTCTTTCTGGCTGTCCATGGTATTCTTTGCATTTTCTTCAGAAACCACATTTCTACAGCCATCAGATGTTTTTCAGCCTGGCTGCTCATTGTCCAAGCTTCACATCCATATAAAAGTACAGGTTCTATGTAGCATCTCAACACTCTTTTCTTTCTCGTTTCAATTGACATCTTTTTATTGGTCAGTATGTTTTTTCATCTTGCTAAAGGCTACTTTTGCCATGGCGATTCTTGTTCTAATCTCTTCAAGGCATCTCCCATCAGATGTTATTACTGTTCCGAGATAATTGTACCTATTCACTTGTTGAAGAATATTCCCATTTACTTGTATATTACACTGTGGTATTTCGTTCTTCCTAGTGACGACCATAATGAAAACAATTAAGGAAACAAAAATTCAAATCAAGAAAGTAGAATAGAACACGGAGAGGGAGAGAGAGAGAGAGAGAGAGAGAGAGAGAGAAATAGAGAGAGGAGAGAGAGAGAGAGAGAGAGAGAGAGAGAGAGAAAGAAAGAGAGAGAGAAACACATCAGGCCAAAAAAATGTATGCATACATATAGCGTAAAAACAAAACAAGAAATAAACGGAAGACTAGCTGGAATAAACTGAAAAAAAGGAAAGAAAGACAGAAAAAAGGGCAGAAAGAAAGAAAGAAAGAAAGAAAGAAAGAAAGAAAGAAAGAAAGAAAGAAAGAAAGACCACTGTTTTATTCCAGCGTCAACCAGAAATAAATTGACATTATCAAGCCAGCGTCAAACACACCAGGCCACTCAAATCAACTAACACTTAACATACTAAAGCAACCAACACTTTACCTTCCTTCTACAACAAGACTACAAGAGAGAAACACGGAGCGGGAATTTCATAGATTTCTGCAAATGAAAAACTGATAACCCTTCAGAAGTTACTGAAATGCAAGGTGTAATTTCAGCTTGAGTATATTTATCGCTTTTTCATGAAAGTAGGAAAGCCAGCGTGAAGGCTAAAGACACTTTTCCAGATGCAAGGACCAAATGAAGGATCTGTAAAATGGAGTAAGATATCGTTTTGAGTTACTCGTATCGCTCATTTAATAACATGAGAATCACAGAATTGAGAATATTCTCGCGAAACGTTTTCACAAAGGTCGTAAAAATGTATATTTTAAGGCGTCGTTATGAAAGATCAGAGAATTATGAGCTGCTAAAAAATGAAGTGAAATAAAGAAGCAAGCCAACTTATAACACATGCAATAGTTGTAGGGATTTCAAGATGGAGACATGAGCACTCAATGTACGGTTATTATAATCATTATCATCATGTGCCGTGCCAGCTGGCGTAGGCGTTCATGTACATCCACAGACCTCAGCCTTTTGTGTTCTGGGTCAACTCTGCTGATGATATTCCCCTTTGCCACCGTCTCAATCCATCCACCATTCTCTTGGTCGGCCTCTGCCTCTCGTGTCCTCGATCTTTCCAGTTGTCACAATGTTCTCCAATGCCTCTCTTCTCATCACATGACCAAATAAAGTTGTGTATCTCTGTATTATTGTTGTATATAGTGTTCTAGTTTCATTAGCCTCTTTCAGACAATCGTTGTTAGTGGTTACTCTGGCAGTAAAAGGAATTCGCAACATTCGTCTTAGGAACCACATCTCCGTTGCTTCCAATTTCTTCCCAGCTTGTTCATTTACGTTCCAAGATTCACTGCCATACAGCACAACTGGTTCTATATAGCATTTCAGCACAGCCTTTCTGGCATTCAATAATAATGAATTATTGAATAAGATAATTCCAATTTTAAGAAATTCAACTTTTGCTTTCTAGAGCTACCAGTATACTTTTGTAGAGTTATCAGTTTAACTCTGTAGTGCTACCAGTTTAACTCTGTAGGACTATCAGTGTAACTTTATAGGTCTACCAGCTTAACTTTGTAGAGCTATCGGTTTAACATTGTAGGTAACTGCGTTGTGGTAAACGCTCCCAAGGTGGCAAGAGGAAACGCTTTAAAGACACTGCAAATTTCACTGAATGCTTTTGGAATTTATCATGACACCTGGGAGGCTGCAGCCAGAGACCGAAATTCGTGGCGTGTATCATTACGCAAATGTGCAGTCATATGCGAGGCAACCAGGACTGCAAAAGCTGTGAAGAAAAGGCAGGACAGAAAAACCACTGCAGGAAATCCTCCTCCAGAGACGTCAAGCATTCTTTGCCCACAATGTCAAAGAACATTTCGAGCCAAAATAGGCCTTATCAGCCATCTTATAACTCACGGCTCCATACCTTCAACCCCACTGGATGAAATGAATGGTCATCATCATTCTTGATGGACAAACAACATCGGCGTGGGATGGCTGTTTCTGTGCTGACGAAGGCTTTAACCGCAACGTCCATTTTGTTACTCGTGATGGTGTTCTAGTTAAGCTTACCGTCTGCTTCTCGTTTAATTGCGTGTGATTTATTCATTACAAATGAAGATAGTCTTATAACACAAACCTGCTTTCTGTTAGCACCAAATGTTGGGTGGCGCTCACCAACCCAGACAGCCCACATTGTGCCACGTTGTGCTTTGGGTGGAGGACTGCAATTGGGAGGGTACAAGCCTTACCCTAGTACAAGGAAGGGTAAATGTCATGGCAGGGCAGATCAGGCCCTAAGCCTTGATCGGCAAGTGGTCTAGGATGGAAGCTCCGACAGGCGGGCAGTTAGATCCGGCAGCTTCTGCAGCTTGTCTTGTTCCAGATGTATTGGTGTTACCTTTCCTCTGGAGTAAACTAGGCAGGCCGAGAGAGGGATCATGCTGCTTGGGCAACACGTGGTCTCTAAATTCAGTCCAGGCTTTGTGTTAAGGAGAGGTATAACTCCATTTTACAAACTATCGTCTGTCAAGACGGCATGATGCTCACTCATAACATATACTTCCGCAGGGGCGTTATTTCTTGGACTACGATATATTCCACGCCAAGGGATAAAGCGGTTAAGCGGCCAGGGGTTTTCCTCCCTACCCGCGCTTCCTAGAAGCTTCTGGAACGTATCCAACACCTGTTCTATGAAGTGGGGCCGACCCTGGTAGTGAGCTGAAGGAAGTAAAAAACAAAAAAACATATCTGTTTACAGCTGAGAATTGACCCCAGACCGTTGTGTAGGTAAGCAGGCATCCTAGCCATCCAATAATCTGTTGCCATCTGTCTGGTCACGAAATACGGTGAGGAAGGGAACTGGGCGACAAACCTCTTTACCGTCCATTCAGAGATGAAAGCTACAAGAAGAACACAGTTGAACAATCAAGTGGTTTTCTTGAGTAGTCAATGAACCTGTACACCACGGGTTTAAAATGAAGGGGAAAATGAAAAGAAAAGAGCGTACTAGCAGAATCCATCACCTTGACCCCATTCTTGGTGGCTGACCCACAATAACCGTGCCAGTCTAGATTCTTCTATCTATGGCAGCTCAGATAGGCGCTAGTATCTACGGAATTGGGAAAAAGCGTTATCTGTCTCTCGCGGGTTCCATTTTTCCCAGCTGCTGTGTCAGCAATCCTGATCGTCTGCCGGTGCCTTTGGTGGGTGTCCTGATGTTCGCTAGCCATAGGGGAGTCTGGCCTAGAACTATCATCATTATCTGGTGATCCGTCTCCGCAGTGAAGGGCGGTGGTGATGGATCTTTAATTCTGTCCAGAGAATTTCTTGTACATTCTGCTAGACTATCCCGACCATATCTTGATGTTGTACATTCTGATGTGCTGTATTCTAATCATATCATGATGTTGTACATTCTGCTAGGCTGTATCCTGGCAATAACTTGATGTTGTACATTGTACTTAGCTGTATCCTGGCAATATCTTGATGTTGTACATTGTACTTAGCTGTATCCTGGCAATATCTTGATGTTGTACATTCTACTAGGCCGTATCCTTACTATATCTTGATGTTGTACATTCTTCTAGACTGTAATCTAACCATATCTTGTTGTTGTACATTCTGCTAGACTGTAATCTAGCCATATCTTAATGTTGTACATTCTGCTAGACTGTAATCTAACCATATCTTGATGTTGTACATTCTGCTAGACTGTAATCTAACCATATCTTGATGTTGTACATTCTGCTAGACTGTATCCTGACCATATCTTGTGTTGTACATTCTGCTAGACTGTATCCTGACCATATCTTGTTGTTGTACATTCTGCTAGACTGTATCCTGACCATATCTTGTGTTGTACATTCTGCTAGACTGTATCCTGACCATATCTTGTGTTGTACATTCTGCTAGACTGTATCCTGACCATATCTTGTTGTTGTACATTCTGCTAGACTGTATCCTGACCATATCTTGTTGTTGTACATTCTGCTAGACTGTACCCTGACCATATCTTGTGTTGTACATTCTGCTAGACTGTATCCTGACCATATCTTGTTGTTGTACATTCTGCTAGACTGTATCCTGACCATATCTTGTTGTTGTACATTCTGCTAGACTGTATCCTGACCATATCTTGATGTTGTACATTCTGCTAGACTGTAATCTAACCATATCTTGATGTTGTACATTCTGCTAGACTGTAATCTAACCATATCTTGATGTTGTACATTCTGCTAGACTGTAATCTAACCATATCTTGATGTTGTACATTCTGCTAGACTCTATCATAACCATATTTTGATGTTACCTTTCCATTTAAATCTTTGACTCCCTATGTCGCCTTTGCCCTCAACTCTTCGCTGCATTAAGATTTTCAGCAGCCTGCGGTGACGACTGATGTAATTCGTTTTTCTTATCTCATCTCATCTCATCAGGTTCCTTTTGTACCTTGCGGTGTCGAGGTGAAGCATAAACAGCTGGAGAGTGCCCGCTTATGGGATTCATACGGGGGCGAGTCAATATGTAAGTCACACAGTTCTGTGGGATGGCAGGTAAATGTAGTTGGTGTTTTCTACAGGTGTCATTAGGTGACAGCGACGTCAAACTTTATTTTCCTGTTCGTCAGATGGCGCTAGATGTCTCATGCGCATGCACAGTGCATAAACAAAATGGCGACTGTACTTACGGAGTGTGCAACCAAAGAGCAACGTCCTGTTGTGCGTTTTTTGTGTGGGCAAAAGGACTTCCTGCAAAAGATATTCATAAGGAAACGTTTCCTATTTATGCTGACAAATGTCTGTCCCGTAAAGCGGTGCATAGCTGGGTAGACAAATTTTCTCAAGGACGCTCTAAAATTGTTGATGAAATCCCATCTGGTCGTCTTGTTGAGATTGCAACAGAAGCATCCATGCAGCGGGTGGAGGAGATGATTAGAGGTGACAGGCGAATAACGATAGACTCTGTAGCATCTGCAATAGGGTGCTCACATGGTTCAGCATACAGCATAATGCATGATCGATTGAAATTTAAGAAAGTGTGCTCAAGGTGGGTACCCAGACAATTGAAGGATGAACACAAGATGAACCGATTTGGCCTGTCCTTGCATCATCTCTGTCGATACGAAGATGAAGGAGAAGACATGCTGAACAGGATTGTTACTGTGGACGAATCATGGGTGCATCACTACCAGCCCGAATCAAAGCGTGCTTCAATGCAATGGAAACATCCTTCTTCGCCTTGTGTCCAAAAATTCAAGATTACGCCATCAGCTGGGAAGGTTATGCTGACAGTGTTCTGGGATTGTCAAGGAGCACTTTTTACCAATTTCAAGAAAAAAAAGGTGACAATGTGAATTCTTAATCGTACTGTGAAGTTCTATCGATGCTTCATGATGCAATTCGAAGAAAACGTCCAGGACTGCTGACTAGAGGAGTGTTGCTTCTTCATGACAATGCCAGACCATATACGGCTCAATTAACTCAGGAGAAAATTAACCAACTAAGGTGTGAAGTTCTGGAACATTCACCTTACAGAACCGACTTAGCCCCTAGCAATTTCCACCTTTTTGGTCCACTGAAAACCCACCTTGGCGGAAGACATGTGACGCCGAAGTTGAATGTGAAGTGAAATCGTGGTTTAGAAAACAGAGCACGCAGTTCTATGCAGCCGGTTTGGGAGGACTGATAAAACGATGGGATAAGTGCATAATGTTGGCGGAAATTATGTTGAGAAATAAAGGGACAATGCATGTATAAAAATAAACTGGTTTCAATTTATTATCATATGTAGTTATTTTTCTACAGCCATTTATGATTTACTTATTGACTAACCCCCCCCCCCCCCCCCCCCCTCGTATATCGATGTTCTCATGGTTTCTGCTATTCCCTCTATCCATCGTTTACGTAGTCGGCCTCTTCCTCTGCTTCAGGCTGATCTGTACATCACTGCTTGTTGAGGTATACTGTTAGCTGGTAATCTAGTTATATGGCCAAACCATTTAACCTGCTGTTTTCTGAAACAATCTATCGCTGCTATAACCCTAACTTTAGTCCTGATTTCTTCATTTCTGATTTTCTCTCTTCTTAATACATAGAGTATTCTTCTCAGGAATCTCATTTCTGTTGTTGTGATTTTTCTTTTCTCTTTTTCTGTCATTGTCCTAGGTTTGGCATTGGCAGCATAGAGTTGGTAGGAAGATTCTGTTGTAGAGAGCTTTCTTCGTGGCTGTTGATATATACTTTAGTATTGGTGCCATTTGTCCAGTGAGTTGGTTAGCCTTATTGCATCAAGTTTTCTTTTTTAATGTAAACAAAATAATTTATCTCAAAGAGTGTTAACAGAGCATTACGTCTCAAAGAGTTTTAACAGAGCATTATGTCTCAAAGAGTGTTAACAGTGCATTATGTCTCAAAGAGTGTTAACAGTGCATTATGTCTCAAAGAGTGTTAACAGTGCATTATGTCTCAAAGAGTGTTAACAGTGCATTATGTCTCAAAGAGTGTTAACAGAGCATTATGTCTCAAAGAGGGTTAACAGAGCATTATGTCTCAAAGAGTGTTAACAGAGCATTATGTCTCAAAGAGTGTTAACAGTGCATTATGTCTCAAAGAGTGTTAACAGTGCATTATGTCTCAAAGAGTGTTAACAGTGCATTGTGTCTCAAAGAGTGTTAACAGTGCATTACGTCTCAAAGAGTGTTAACAGAGCATTATGTCTCAAAGAGTGTTAACAGAGCATTATGTCTCAAAGAGTGTTAACAGAGCATTATGTCTCAAAGAGTGTTAACAGTGCATTATGTCTCAAAGAGTGTTAACAGTGCATTCTGTCTCAAAGAGTGTTAACAGTGCATTATGTCTCAAAGAGTGTTAACAGTGCATTATGGGGTGACCCTAGCTGCTCTGTGGAGAAGAGGTTACAAATACAAATCGTAATCTCGCTACCGCGTTCGAAACACAGCTAGGGACGATTTAGCAGTAAACCGCCTTGCGTTGGTTTCCATATAAAAGTATGAGTGGGGATCGTCCAGAAAGCAATGGTAAAATTACTAACGTAAACTTGCCAAGAAATCACAAACAGGGGGGAAAACGCTGGGGTTGACTGTCACGTTCTGTACCCGATATGCAACTTTTAGCCGTGACGTTGGAACTGCGACTAAGGACTAACTACCTCCATTTGAAGATATAAGGCGAAAGAAGAAAGAAGAAGACAATGCTAATACCAGCACGGTAACCACTACATTACAGTAGCGTCTCTCTCCTTACACCCCTAGAAAAGGAAAATCGGAGAGCGTTTTCTAAGAGCTATTCGCTGGTGTTTCTTTAACCCCAGGAGCCGCATCAATGACTTTCACAGCCCGTCTACGGCCCTGATTCATCGGACACACATGAGAGCACATTTCCCTGGAAACCGGCGGGCTGTCTCTGGGTGAGAATCCCAGAGACTGTCAACGCACCCATAAACTTGGAACTGGCGTCTGCAGAGTTAGACGTTCCTGGGGAATTAGTTATCCATTGGCCAACCAGGAGACGGGATGTGCATGTCCGGGGTCAGAATCTGCGATGTGTGCGCTTGCAGAGTTGACCGCGGTGGGAGAATGGTCAGGTTGTTAATATGGTCGGGAAATATGTATAGTTAAGTCTTGTGAAAAGTTGAGTTTCTATCAGTTAGTTAGTTAGTTAGTTGGTTGGTTGGTTGGTTGGCTAACTAGCTAGCTAGTTAGTTAAAAGGGCAGAATGTTAGACGGGCCTGCGTGCCCAATTCTAAACGCTTTGAAAATAAAGTTTGTTGTTGTTGTTAGTTAGTTAGTTAGTTAGTTGCTTAATCGACAGATCACCTTCATTGCACATCGAACCATTCAGTCCATAAGTGCTCGGATTCCCTCCTCAGCAAATCCCACAGCTTGTAGCGACTCACGACACCAGTTCTGTGTTGGTTTATTAATCTTCTTTGACTTCCTGCGTAGTGTTCTTGTTTGACCACACCTCTATTAACTTGCTGTTCTCGCAGCCTGACCATGGTTCTAGACTCACAGTCATCGCTTCTTCTTCTTCTTCTTCAGCATTCCGAGCCATTGAGGTTCTTTGCTGCAAATACAATCTGTCTCCATTCGTCTCTCTGGTGGACCTTCTCTTGCCAGTCGTTGATTCCAAGTGCTTGTAGGTCTGTGTGTATATTATCTCTCCACCGCCTTCTTGGTCTACCTCGGGGTCTACGGTCATTTATTTCCTGAGTGTCAGCGAGTTTTGTTTCCCTATTATCTTCCATTCTTTCTATATGCCCCAGCCATTGTAGACAGTCATCGCTTGGTTCTCGTAAATGACTTACTTCTCGTAGAACATTCAGAATATCTGCCTGGTGCATGGCTCGTCCGCCTTCCACAGTAGCCCTACCTGCAAGCCTGTCAGCCGGCTCATTTTCTTGTACACCCGCATGTCCTGGCACAAAAATGAAACTAAAAGAGTGGTTTCTGTCTCTGGAGCGGTCTCGGTTTTCTATTATGGTCAGGAAATAGGCATAGTTCAGACACAAGAATAGTCAATTTACTATTACGATCAGGAAATGGGTATCGTCCACACACGAAAATAGTCGTTTTCATAACGGTCGGGAAATGGGTATATTCCAGATACGAGAAAAGTCACCTTATTATTATTGTCAGCTCTATGGTCGAATCATCGGACTTCATGTTTGCTATTGAAATCTAGTTCTGATTTTCTTTCTTGTTGAGACGTTGAGTATTCTTCTAAGAAATCTCATTTCCGTTGTT
Organism: Cepaea nemoralis; assembly: GCA_014155875.1. Classification (NCBI taxonomy): domain Eukaryota; kingdom Metazoa; phylum Mollusca; class Gastropoda; order Stylommatophora; family Helicidae; genus Cepaea; species Cepaea nemoralis. Next base: position 614,558 of record JACEFZ010004774.1, on the reverse strand, counting down.
GGTATCTTTCTTATCTCTTGTTCTGTCACTGTACAGTTTTGACCTAGGTAGCAAATGGAAGGACGTTGGTAGGACGTGTTACTTTCGCTGCAAAATCTAAACAACCATGAATCTCCCACAAAGGCCTTTACTGTGAATTGGTGGATGGCCTCTAGACCATTGGAAGATGAAGAGCAAAAGGAGAAAGACAGAAATAAGAAAGAATAAAATAAGAAAGAAAAAATGTGCCTTTCGTGAACGCCATTCAGCGCCTGTAATTTAATTTGTATTCCCTTTCAACTGCGAATCAGTTTTAAAACCAAAAAAATGTATTTGTCTGTCGATCCGTTGATGCGAGTCGTCACGTTTTTCTAGTCTTCCTCCTCTCTTTCTGTCACTGTCTAATCTTTAAGCTTTTCTATCCTTTCTTTTTATCTTTCCTGCCCATCTTTCTTTCTTTACGTGTTTCTATCATTTTACTTTTCTATCTATCTTTCCTTCATCTGCCGTCCTTTCTCTGTTACTTTCTTTGCTTTTCTCTTTCACTAATAATTTCATGTCCATCTCTACCCCCCCCCCCCCCCTTTCCCCCCTCCCGCACCCCACCCTATATATAAAAAAATAGGCTGGCTGGCTTTGAACCCAAGCCTAGTCCAATACACCTACTACTTCTACTCCACTGGACTGAATTTTGCGAGTAGATTATCTTTCTCTATTACCAGTGTCACTCGCCATGAAGGCGAACCAACTCCGACTTCTGAGGTACTTGTAATTTATGTCCCCAAGTCAATGATGAGAAATTACATTTTAGTCTAACTTGTCGGTGTAGTGGTTGAACCCGCTAACTCGGCATCAGCACACCGGATGTTTAGAACGAGCGGTCTTATCCATTCGGCCCACCACTATTTCCCCTTATAGTCTAATCTCTTCTGTAATGATCTCTTTCTTTATGCGTGTCTGCCTTTATCCAACTGGTACGATCAATTAAGTTGTCTCCTTCCCCTTTCCCCCCAATCAGATACGATTCCTGTCCATATTCCATAGGTGTGGGTTCAGGTGGGTGATGTACCTGCCTAATGATGACTCCCTTTTCATGTGTGTTTAGTTAGTCATGCGTCTTTCCTGCAGCATGACGCTGTCATCATTGAGAGGTGAAAGGTTTGAATCCCCGTGTTTAAACTATAGCTTTCCATTGTTATATGTTCTAATGTGTCCTCTAGTCTCTACTTCCACGAGCACCAACATGTCAACTTACTTATGGCTTACAAGAAGAGATAGGCCTGAACAAAGTCTTAATTCTTCACGAATATGGCAACATCTGCAAGACCGGAAAAGATCATACTTGATCCGTGAATAAATCTCCGTTAATGCAATTAGTCAATTGTTGTGCTAGGGACAGGGGTTCTCAACATTTGTTGCGGTTGGTCTCATTTCGAGAGTCTGCTACTTTCCGGAGTCCTTCAATATCGCTGTTTCCTCGAGTGAAATCTTCGTGTCCCCTGCGGGTTGTTATTTTCATTCGTTTGTTCGTTCTTTTTCTGTCTTTCTGTCTGACTGTCCCTCCCTGCCTGCCTGCCTGCCTGCCTTCCCGCCCGCTTCCTTCCTTCCTTCCTTCCTTTCTTCCTTCCTTCCTTCCTTCCTTCCTTCCTTCCTTCACACGTACATTGTCTTTCCCCACACGTATACTTAAGGACACCTCGTCACCCCGACCATTTACCTGGACGGATATAGCAGAAATATATAGAAAATTGGAACTCAAGAAAGAGGAACTCCGACGCAAGGAATTCATAAGGCGCAAGGAAGAAAAAGACAACAAGATATCCAAGGGAAGCCAAGGCACCACCAGACCCTTATAAAATACCTAGATATATGTTGTTGTGTTGTTTGTCCATCAAGAATAATGATGACCACTCATTTCATCCAGTGGGGTTGAAAGTATGGAGCCGTGAGTTCTAAGATGGCTGATAAGGCCTATTTTGGCTCGAAATGTTCTTTGACAATGTGGGCAAAGAAAGCTTGACGTTTCTGGATGAGGATTTCCTGCAGTGGTTTTTCTGTCCTGTCTTTTCTTTACAGCTCTTGCAGTCCTGGTTGCCTCAACCAGATATATACTATGAAGAACAGGATGAGCCGTACTATATAGAAGGCGGAGAGATCATCCCATGGCTGACCACGGAGTAAGAAATCGAAAGGCAACAGAAACTCAAACTTGAAAGAGACAACCGGTGCAATGAGGAAAATAAAAACATCGAAAAGCTGCTACATGCAATACACAAAAATGGAGGGAAAAATACCAAATATATAGTCCCTATAAGGACTACAACCAGTCAAACCAGACGAACCAGCAGCCTTCACTAAAAAAAGACATCACCAAAGGAGACGGGCACAAAATACAGCCGCCACCAAACACTCCCCCCCCCCCCCCCCCCCCCCCGCTTATGCCACAGACACAAAAGCCGATAGAACCAGTCCGGATCAGGACCAACTCGTAAGAGCGCACAAGACAAGAATTAGTTTGAATTAACCCACAAAAACCACGGACCTCAACAATAATCACAGCTGAAGAGGCAGGTTGAACGAGGCCGAATTTGGAATTTTTGTTTTGAAAATGGGAATTGGACCTTAATTTAATCTCACTAGTAATATCTCACCTACAGCTCTTCCCACACACGAACTCTACTAGTAAACTCACATTATCTGCGGCATCTCTGAAACATAACTCACTCTAATGGAGTGGGGCGGAAGTGGACTCCGGAGCCGGATACAATACCAGACTGAGAACCTCTGTTTGAGAGTATGCTGGGAAAGCGGAAGTGGGGGTAGGTGAAGGTGACTTGCGCAGTGTGTGAAGAAGAGGGAAACAACCCAGTTAACTGAACACAGCTGTGATAAATATGATAACGTATTTCTTAATATTCTGGAGAATACAGGAGTCGCGTGAACGCAGTGGGCAAACGCTCAACATGCCCTACAAGTGGTATGGGCTACAACCCTGCCGGAGGCGAGTAGTTTTTAATGACCGCGTGGTCAACGTGGCTTGCACGCTCGCCTGGTGATTCGACAGTCAAGTGTTCGTACCTCCGTCCGGGGTGGAATTTTTGTTTGTATTTATATTGATGATACTTTTATCGTTTCATTACTTATTCAGTCTGTCTTCAGTGGAAATTTGTTCGCATCATAGACGGGCAATGTCTCCTGCGGGTGGTATCTGGCTGGGCGCTTGATCCGCACTGAAGACAGTGTCAGGTGGGGAGTTTGGCTGGCGATATTCAATGTGTTCTGCAATTCACATTAATTCACGCAGCTGGCTAAAGGGGAGTTTGACAGTAGTACACGCTTCTATAGGTCCAGGTACTTGGTCAGGAGAGAAATTGACAGAAGTACACACGCTCATACAGGTCCAGACACTTGTTTGAGGCACTCAGCTGAGGGATATGGCTGAACGCCTCTAAGTCAACCCCCCCCCCCCCCCCCAAATGTGAGAGCATGGCCGCTACTCACCTTCTGCTCATAGAGGTTTGATGCTGAGCCGGCATCTACTGCCTACCCACTTCCATACGTACTGGTCTTCCTTTCATCTGGAGAAAACAAGGCAAGGCCGACAGAGCGATCATGCTGCATGAGCAACCAATGCCAGAATTCAAGCCCAGACATTGCGCGATGGAATTCTAGCTCTAGTTTCAATCCACATATTTTCGTCTGTAAAGACGGCAAAATGCATACTTATATTGATATAAATGCCTTTGAATATAAATGTTGTAGACGAGCTCTAAGAATATTTTGAGTAAAGAGAATAGCAAATGCATCCATACTTCAAGAGCTGAATTTTGAAGAAGGTTGACTTTTAAAGTCAATAAAACAAAGAAAATTGAAATATTTTGGTCACTTGAAACTTCACGAAAGTTTGGAGAGAACAATAATGGAGGGATATATGTCTGGGAAGAGAGGAAGAGGAAGGCCAAACTGAAGATGGATGCAGGATGTGGCGGATGATCTCCATATGGGTGTATCGGACGCAGGACAACTTACTTATTATGATCGAAAGGATGTCCGGAAGGTTGTTATGGGAGCGAGGTTCTACAAAGGTCATGCTACTGAATGAATGAATGAATGAATATATTGACCTGGGATCACAATTTGGCCCACCCTAGACTGGGTGCTACGAAATATCTTGAGAAGTAAAGGCGATTGGAGTGAAAGTTACCATAGCACCATAGAGTGCCGATTGGTTTATAAACATATAAGGGGATTAGCACCATATACACGATACATCCCAGAGGGTGGGGAAAGGGGCGTTTACTTTTTCTGTCCGCGGTTCCGGGCTGACCCTCCCTAATAAATAAAAAAATATATATGCAGTTATCGCCAAGCGTCCTGGCGAGTGGCATGAATCATCACGCTTCCCTATAGCTACGATTCCCAAACCTATTCTACACACAGCCACGCCTCATCGCAAAGCGCAGGCCGTAAAACCGCCACCCTGGCAACCATGTCAGGAAAAGTAAACTTTCCCAGTGGAAGACAGAGCTCATGACCTTGCATGGAATCACTACTATCTAGAGGAAGTACACCTGGCATACACGTATGCCGAAGTCCGACACAACAACATGTGATGTGCTTTAATAGGTCTGGCGCACTTCTCTTTGAAAGAGGAGCGGAGAAAAAGAATATTCCCAAAATATTTAATCGCATAAGCTCCGATACTTTATTTACTAACACTTTAATAGCATCAGACATTTTCCCATCAAATCCATTTTCCAGTGCAAGACTCTGTCTTAAAATTCACCGCGCTCCTTCGGTGTCTTCTCGCCTATATCCGGATATTTTGGTGCATGTCAGGGTGTTGCTCTTAAGTCTTCTGAAATCCTTTAATGTCTCGTTTGGAGCACGTCCATGAAATGTTATGAAATGTAAGCAAGGCAGGATTTCCCCAGATGATTGGCGTCAGTAATGCGAACAACAGGTTTCTATACGCCCACAGCCAGGGATGCAGGGAAAATGTGTTCTTGACGAATCCAATATCACTCAGAAAGTAAACTACAGTTTTCAGTTTCAAAATCTATTTCTGGTGCCAGAATTTCTTATCAGATGGGGAGTGTCGTAGCTGGAAGATTCTGCAGCTACTGTCTCTTCTCCTGCTTCTTCTTCTTCTTCTTCTTCTTCTTCTTCTTCTTCTTCTTCTTCTTCTTCTTCTTCTTCTTCTTGCGATCGTATCTGTAATGATTCCTCTGCTAGCTAAGTCCTTACGATGAACTCCTCAAATGGTTTGAAGTTCTCATTGAGCAGTATACGCTTGGAGACAGTAAATGTTTCTGACCCTCCGGCACGTAGTGGAGACGTCAATCCTGCACAACACGCTCATCTGACTGAAGCACTGGAATTGGCTAGCAGGAATTAGAGATCCAACAATTTAAATACGTACACGTTCTTCAACTATAGCGTACATGTAAGTTAGTTGCATATCCTTTACAGAACGTCACAGTCAACCCCATATTTTTTTTTCTGGTTTTGCTGTTTGTATTTTCTTTTCAGGTTTACCTTCACTAGTTTACCATTGCTTTCTAAACGACCGACACACATACCATTGTATGAACTACCATCGCCAGGCCGTCTGCTGCCACGTCGCCCGCTGCTGTGTTTCGAGCGCGGTATGCGGGATTGTGAATTGCGTGCGTAACTCCTTCACCTCAACGTTTGCAGTGTACATGTTTTAATGAATGAAAGAACTGCAGACTCAGGCGAATAAACCATGATTTTGGGGGATGATTTTGGGAATGATTTTGGGGGATGATTTTGGGAGTGATTATGGGGGATGATTTTGGAGGATGATTATGGGCGATGATTATGGAGAATAATTTTGGAGGATGATTTTTTTTGGGATGATTTTTGGGGATGATTTTAGGGAATGATCTTTGAGGCTCATTATTGGGGATGATTGTGGGGAACGATTTGTGGTAAATGATTTTGGGGAATAATTTCTAGTAATGACTTTGGGGAATGGATTTTTGGGGATGACTTTGGGGGTGGATTTTTAGGGATGAGATTGTAGAGATGTTTTTGGATGATTTTGGGGGATGAATTTCTTTGGGGATAATTGTTTTCATTGGACTAAGACCGCAGGTCGTCCCGGCCTATGATGGTACCAAAAACAACTCATGAAAGTAAAGGCGAGCGGCTTCATTCTCACCTCAAGTGAGAGTGCCTAAAGCAAATTTAAAAAGTCCTTTGGACGTTGCAAACAAGCCCAGGTTGAATTTCTTGGCAATTTTACGTGTAGTTTGCCAAGGCTTTCTGAACGAGAAGTGAACGATGAAGTGTCATTTGTGTAGGGGTTGATCCCGCTACCTCGCTATCAACGCACTGGAAATGTCTGCTTCTTCTCCGTTCAATCCGGAGAGTTTTTTTATTTATTTATTAGGATGTGATTGCGTTGTGCCTGTTTACAGCACAGCTGCGTTCTTGCGCCGTTAGGCCGACACATCCGACTTCTGCGGGCATTTATTGACCGGGTTAACCTTCCCGAACTGGAAATGTAAGAACTAGATCGCTCTTTCCTTTCGGCCAACCAGAAAGTTAGTTTCATGTCCCTTACAGGACGTCGCAGTCAACACCAGCATTTATTACTGTTGTGATCTCTTGGCAAGTTACGGTTAGTAGTTTGCCATTGCTTTCTGAAATTTGGGCACCCATACCATTTCGTTAAAAAAAACACAACCCAAAGCGGTCTACTGTCAAATCGCCTGCAGCTGTGTTTCGAACGCGGGTATGTGAGATTACGAACTGCCCCTGTAACTCTTCGCCACGGAGCCGCTACTTCACCATCACCGGAAGTTTAAGAACTACTGCCAATCTTCTTATAGTCCTTGCCATGTGACATTGGTGATCATATCTGTCCACAATCTAATCTTCTGCTAATCATTTGTGGCACTGATGTTTCTTTCGGCTAACTCGAAAACTGGTGTAACATATATTCAACACGTCTGAAAGCGTTAAAAGTGTTCTTTTCTCCTGACGTTTTATGTAAAGAATAAGTTATTCAGTGGACAATAATGTGTTATTCACATAAAAATTATGTTTACACTGAAAGTTATTGCGCGGAAAACACGCTAATTTATCTAATCAATGAAGACAAACAAATCAAAGCTTAAGGCGATAAAACTAACGATTTTCTCCTGCCGATTTCTGCCGCGTCTCCTGTCTAAAACTCCTACTCTTCCGCCCTCACGGCCTCTTCACAAACGATTCAAACATGCCGCTAGCACGTGAGTACAGGTAAATCTGTTCTGCAACAGGTGTGCGTCCCATCACCTTGCCATTCACCTGTCAGGTAAACCCAGCTGATAAGAAAAAAGAACCGACTTTATTTTCCTACGGCTCATCCCAAACAAACAGACAGGTCTCAGGAGGCCAGAGAAACATGAGTCTTTTTATAAGAGGTCTTCAGTGTGCCTTCTGGCAAGGTTCGGATGCCGTGTTTAGAGTAGGGGAAAAGGTGAAAGGTGAAAGGTACAGGATGCTGTATTCATTTCAGGAAGGACCTCTGATGTTGAGAGACCAGAAATAGTTATCATCATGTATCCCGGCGACTGGCGTAAAGGTTCATGTCTGACCAAAGATCTCCGGATCAAGTCTGATGATGAGCTTAGTCCGTGCCGCCGTCTCAATTCATCCAGCATCAATAATCTCAGTCATGCATCTCAGTCATTATCGCGTGCCCTGCCATTTGGCACAGCCCTTCGTGTATCTTCCCATATCCAGGCTTTGGTTTTCCCGATCAACTCCAATGATGATCATCATCATCTAGGATGATGATGATTAGGATGATGATGATGACGATGACGATGACGATGATGATGATGATGATGATGATTAGGATGATGATGCGGATGATGATGCGGATGGTGATGATGATGATGATGATGATGATGATGATGATGATGATGATGATGATGATGATGATGATGATGATAGCCACCTGGACGTCAACGAACTAAACTAAAGATCTACAACTCCCAATCCTCTAGAGATTTCAGCTACCAGCCTTCTTCTTACAGTCATATCGTGTGGCGTTGGCGATCATGTCTTTTCAGTTACGTGTGCTGCCAATCGTCTTATAGCCCATGCCTTGTGGTGTTGGTAATCATGTCTGCTCACAGCCTTCTCTCTAATGTACTGCAAATCTTTTTATAGCCAATGCCTTTTGGCGTTGGTGATCATGTCTGGCCACAGCTTTATCTCATGTGCTGCCAATCGTCTTATAGCCCATGCCTTGTGGTGTTGGTAATCATGTCTGCTCACAGCCTTCTCTCTAATGTACTGCAAATCTTTTTATAGCCAATGCCTTTTGGCGTTGGTGATCATGTCTGGCCACAGCTTTATCTCATGTGCTGCCAATCGTCTTATAGCCCATGCCTTGTCGTGTTGGTAATCATGTCTGCCCACAGCCTTCTCTCTCATGTACTGCTAATCTTCTTATAGTCCATGTCATATTGTGTTGGCGTTCATGTCATTTCACAATCTCGTGTACTGCTAATCTTCTTATAGTCCATGCCCTATACAGTTGACGTTCGTGTCTTTTCATAATCTCGGGTACTGCTAATCATTTGTAGCACTGATGTCCCTCCATGCCATGATGTTAAAATGCCCAGCATCGTCTCTCGTGGTCTCTCCCTGCCAATCCTCACCTACAACTTTCCCGTTGTCAAAATATTCTCTAGCTTTCCCACAGACATTCCCTGAGAATTTGGATTTTCTTCTGATGGAGTAACCAGCTTTCTTTGTGAGTAAAGTTCTTTCATGATATCTTCATTGCTCTTTATATTCGTGTACAGCATTATCAGCACTCTTCGCAGCTTACTCTTGCCTTTAACACTTTTGAGAAACAAAGATTGGAAGTCTCTCCTCTTTTGCTTCATCATTTCGAACTGATCAGTCTTCCATGAAATTTCAGTCTTTCCATCCTTCCATGACATATCAATATTCCCACTGCTTTTCAGTATTTCCACTTTTCCATGACATTTCAGTCTTTCCAATATCTTTTATGGCATTTCAGTCTGCCCACTCTTCCATGACATTTCAGTCTTCCCACTCTACCATGTCTTTCAGTCTTCTCACTCTTCCATGACATTTACATCTTCGAACACTTCCATGATATTTCAATCTTCCCACTCTCAAATGACATTTCAATCTTCCCACTCTTCCATGACAGATCAGTTCTCCCACTCTTCCATGACATTTCAATCATCCCACTCTTCCATGACATTTCAATCTCCTCACTCTTTCATGACATTTCAATCTTCCCACTCTTTCATGACATTTCAATCTTCCCCCTCTCAAATGACATTTCAATCTGCCCCTCTCTTCCATGACATTTCATAATTCCCAATCTTTGATAACATCTCAGGCAGTAGTCATCGCCTTAGTCAAGGAATGAGGCTGGGAATGTGCGAGCCAATGCTAAAAACATATTGTACCAAGGGATACGCCAAGACACACCTGGTGCACACTGTTCGAAATCCTGAGGACGAGATGGCTTGTGGGTAGACACACATAGCGGCGTTCGCAAGAGACAAGTGCGAAACGATTAAACCCTAGCGAAGCTGATGTGCGAAAGTAGAAAGACACTGGGGAGTCAGGACCCGGAAAGCAACTTTCTGGAAAGTGTCAAGGAGGTAAAGCAACAGAAAAATTTAGCGAAGCAGGGTTACTTCTAACGATCGATGAAACAGCGACGGCAACGGCGGCGGAGTGGGCGGCGGCTGCGGCAGCGGCAGCAGCAGCAGAAAAGAAGAAGAAGAAGAAGAAGAAGAAGAAGAAGAAGAAGAAGAAGAAGAAGAAGAAGAAGAAGAAGAAGAAGAAGAAGAAGAAGAAGAAGAAACAGACTAAAGTTAAGAAAACAAGAAGTGAAAAATTGGAAAGAAACACGTACGCTATTTTCACCTGGATTACTCAGCTTTAAATACAAAAAACAGACCCAGTATTAAAATAACTTTACATTTTATAGAGAAATCACCGAGTGCATAGAACACACTCCCCTACAGAACTCACCCTGGGCAACCTCTCCAAGAAGTATATCTAGTTTTAAACCAAAAAATACTCCAAATAAAAAAATAAAAATTTACCCGAGAGCTGGAAAAGGAATCAGGCGTTGAAATGCGTTGCTTCGGAGCGAAATGTGGAAAAGTTTAACCCATTAAAAAAAAATACCACCAAAAAAACAAAAACAAAAAACGGGTGGTATTATTTTTGATGCTTCTGCCTCGGGCACTCTAAAGATGGGCGGGAGAATCAAGTTATAGTTACCGCATTTTTTTTTATGTAAGTGTTTGAAAAATACAATTTATCAGCTTCTTTTTCTGTCATTTATTTGCTTTTGGCTGTATCTAAATACTCGACTTCTTGTAGCGCGTTGGGGCTGCTGTAGATTAACCCAGAAGTGCGGGAAATAGTTCAAGTGCTTTTGAATTCATTGATGATAATAAATAGATAGGCGCTGTAGGGTTGATGGAATACGTGGTATTTCAGGGAAAGAAGAAAATATAGGTTTGTTTTGGGAATGCGTTATATTTCCTCGAAGAAAAAAAAAAGAAATAAGAGGTTTGTTGTATAGAATATGTTGTATATCCAGAGATTTAGAGACTACATAATATTTCAGGGGAGAGGAAATTCATCATCATCATGAGTCATGCCCATAAGTGTGGGCGGTCATGTTGTGCCATCTCACTCAATCACCAGAGTCGTGAATAAGCTCCGTGTTCTTGTCTCGACCATGTTACGTGGCCGAGATATCCTGGTATTTACTTCTCTGCCTTTCCCTTGGTCTCTTCCCCTCGATCTTGCCAGATGTGACCAAGTTCTCCAATGTATGTCTTCTCGTAACGTGACTAAAAATTTGGAGAAGAAATGAGAGAGAATACGTTCCACAGAAAGAGAAATTAGGGTTTGATTTAGGGAATACATTCTATTTCAGCGAACAAGAAAATTAAATGTTTGTATAGAGAATGCACCAAGATATTTTGCTAACTTCAATCATACAATCCAAAACACACACGCCAATCGCCTAACATATCCCCACGTGAATATTTTATTAATACAATCCTGTCTATAATTTACTGCGTCTTAAATTCCATTTCTGTGTCACATGACGTGTGAACAACACCAGGGAGTGTAAGAACTCACGCAGGATTGAAGGGGTGTAAACAAACCAGGCACCCACTCAAGGCAGCTTATCATTCTGCAGTATCTTCCGACTGCATGTGCTTCTACAGTCGCATGTTACACCCAGTGGTTCCTAAACCTCGCTGTCTGCGGGTACCAATCGCGCAAGTTTTTATAACCAGAATGGCGATAACACCACAATAAACGGGGAGATACTATTATAGAACAAGTAACAAGTTTCTCATGTCTTGGACATCACAGTAAACGGGGAGATACTAGAACAAGTAACAAGTTTATCCTGTATTGCATCACAGTAAACGGGGAGATACTAGAACAAGTAAGTTCTATTGTCTCCTATCTTTCGTGGAAACAAAAACATCAAATACAAAGGTTCTAGAAAAACTGGATATGAAAATAGAGTTGATGAAAAAATTAAAACAGAGGCAAGTGAAATATTTCGCTCACGTTAAAAGACATAACAATTGTATTTAAAAAAAAAAAAAAACTTATTGGAGGATAAGGTTGGAGGCAATCGAGCAAGAGGTAGACAACGATACAAGTGGGAAAATAACATTAAGAGGTGGACGAACAACATTCTGACAGAATGTACAATCAAGACGAGAGACAGACAATGTTGGCGATCCATTGCAGCCAATCTTCATCGTGAGATGGCACCTGATTAATTGATTGATCTGTTCATTTAATCAGAAAGTATGAACTATTTATGGAAAACACGCAGAAATAGAGGAAAGAGGGTTTGAATAACGAAGACACAAATAATAGATTGCACGATTTATCGCCTGGCATATTTCGCTGCATCTCGTCAGGTACATACTGCAGAAATCACACAACGTAAAGTAAAATAACTAGATACCTCCTTCAAGCTGAACTATACACATGTTCACACAGTAATGTCGATTGTCTACCACGGTAATTGTAAACTGACTAACATGTCTTTCTGTTTGCACAAGGCCAGCTTACGTAGGTTGATCCGACTGAATGTCGTGGCAAGGCAAACTAAGCCCTAAGCCTTGGTAGGCATCTGGCCTAGGATCGAAGTTCCGATAGGCGGTCAGTTAGAGCATTGCTTTGCTTTGCTGATCCGGCAGCTTCGGCAGCATGCCTCGTTCCAGACGTATTGATGTTATCTTTCCTCTGGAGTAAACTAGACCGGCCAACCAACTAATGAACCACCAACCAATCAAGCAACCAATTAACCAGCTAACTAGCCAACCTATCAACCAATCAACCTTAACTGGTACCATGTGGTCTCACATTTACCGTGCGAATTGGTCTGATCAGTCACATTCGCTACCGCCATGGGTTGTAGTTGTTATGACTTTTGTTGTTTAAAGCACAGTGTAACAAACTATTGTCTGTCAATGCTTCCAGGTGCCAGCAGCAGCGGCGGCGGCGGCGGCGGCGGCGTAAGTGAAGGCTTGTGAAAGAGAAAAGAGTATTTTACTAACTTACATACTTGCCAATTTACGTACTTACTTACTTACTTACTTACTTATTTACTTACTTACTTACTTACTTACTGACGCACTAACTTACTTACTTACGTACGTAATTACCTACTTACTGTACACAAAACTATACTCTTATAACAGTAAGCGAACGACTGAAGGAAACCCATACATGTTTACTTGGTAACATTTAGCGAAGACAATTGGGGTCCTGTCTGGGATGAGTCGTTATTTCAGACATCTCGTGCGTGTTCAGCTGTTGGTATCTGTGTCTTGTGCAAACTCCTCTGGTACTTACAGATATCACATGTCCACCAGCACATACCTACACGTGCTAGATGTCTTCATGAGCCAAAATAAAGCTGCCTGAGGGTACTGGTTCAGTTCCCCAGCCAACAGGATCAAGTTCCCAAAGTATCCATCATGAAGAAGTTATCTGAGACAACAGGAAGAGTTCATTTTTCAAAGTAGGGTCGCGAGGTCCCATTTCTCGACTTCTGCTACGCTAAAAGTTTTTCATTGTTGCTGTGGCTAATGTTTCTCGCTACTTCTACCTATAATGTGTATTCACTGTTCTATCGTTAATGTGTCTTCACTGTTCTATCGTTAATGTGTCTTCACTGTTCTATCGTTAATGTGTCTTTATTGTTCTATCGTTAATGTGTCTTTATTGTTCTATCGTTAATGTGTCTTCACTGTTCTATCGTTAATGTGTCTTCACTGTTCTATCGTTAATGTGTCTTTATTGTTCTATCGTTAATGTGTCTTCACTGTTCTATCGTTAATGTGTCTTTATTGTTCTATCGTTAATGTGTCTTCACTGTTCTATAGTTAATGTGTCTTCACTGTTCTATCGTTAATGTGTCTTCACTGTTCTATCGTTAATGTGTCTTCACTGTTCTATCGTTAATGTGTCTTCACTGTTCTATTGTTGATGTGTCTTTATTGTTCTATATTTAATGTTTCTTTACTGTTCTATTGTTAAGTTAATGTTTCTATATTGTTATACCGTTAATGTTTCCTTACTGTTCTATCCTTAATGTTTTAATACTGTTCTATGATTTTATAGTAAATATTTTCCATTGCTTCTATAGCAAATATTTTGCAAATGCTTCTTTAGTAAATATTTCTCTAATGTTCCTATAGTTATTATTTCTCCATTGCCACTATAGTTAATATTTGTTCACTTTTATCATCGCAAACGTGTGGTGGTGGTGTTGGTGGTGGTGGTGGTGGTATACTACTACTACTACTACTACTACTACTACTACTACTACTACTACTACTACTACTACTACTACTACCACTACCACCACCACCACCACCACCACTACTATTATTATTACTACTACTACTACTATTACTATTACTACTACTACTGCTATTACTACTACTACTATAACCTCCACCATCATCACAATTTTATATTCCCCTAAACTATTTCCCCCTTCTACTCCTTTCTATTCTATACGCTCTACTTTCCGCCGCATCTCTTCTCCCCCATTTCTCTCCTCGCTTCATCTGCCCGTTCCGCCTATGATAAGATAAAACAAATTATTTCCCGATGTCTCCCCACGTTATTTACAATTTATAACACTCCCAAATTTTTTCACACCTGCATTTATCACATACATGTTATGAAAGCAGTGATGAACAGAAACAGCCAAAGAAGATTTTTTGTCGAAACGCTAAATAAACACAAGAGGGAAAGAACCAGAAATAAATTTCCCTTCGAAGATGGGCTGTATGAAAAGATAACTCTAGGAGGAAATCTGAGACTTATCTCCCTTTCGATAAGCCACCAATGATGTTGATGAACATTCTTCAAGATGCCACCTATCGAAGCATCTTCAGCAGCCTCGGTTATGAATCTGGAAATGGCCGAGCAAATGTGGGGTTCGGATAGACTGAAGCTATTTGACAGATATGAGTGATGTATATGTCTCGTCCATCTTTGGCGTGCACTGGCTCGTGTGCTGTGTTTATCCTTCCCTCCCCCTTCTCCGTCTCTCACAGAAATAGATTTCGAACAAATTTATAAAAGTATAATTTACTCCTCTGTGTCTGTCTGTTTTTGTCACGACGTTCAAATTATTATTGCTGCTGCTGCTGCTGCTACCGCTAGTACAACAACAACAACTACTACTACTACTACTACTACTACTACTACTACTACTACTACTACTACTACTACTACTACTACTACTACTACTACTACTACTGCTGCTGCTGCTGCTGCTATTACTACTCTTACTACTACTACTACTACTACTACTACTACTACTACTACTACTACTACTAGTACAACTACAACAACAACAACAACAACTACTACTACTACTACTACTACTACTACTACTTCCACTACTACTACTACTACTACTACTACTACTACTACTACTACTACTACTACTACTACTACTACTGCTGCTGCTCCTATTACTATTTTTACTACTACTACTACTACTACAACTACTACTACTACTAGTACATAACGGCATCACTATTCTCCGCTCTCTCGTCCTACTTTCAATTTCTAATTCAAAAATCTGGAGTTGGGACGTCATGGGGAATAAAGGCTGCTAGCCCATCTGATACTGAAGGAATTTATGGCCCCTTCATTTGTCACAAAGTTATTGCAGGGATGAAAGGCATAACATTTCATGGGGGTAGGTGTGTGGATTCACAAGAAAATGTGTGGGCATTCTGAAGATAAGTGTGGTGCAAGGCATGACAATGTGTGGTAACGGCATCATCTCTTCGAGTGACAACCCACAGCCGATGCAGTCGTAAATTTACTGCCTGGCTTTGAAGCGACCTGGCAACTGAAGATTGCCTAAAGAAGAGAACGGCTCAACTCAGATCGTAAAGCCGTGATTTACAGGACAGAGTCGCCGCTATGTGAGTTATTTGCGCTTGCCTGCCAAGACGGTAGGTCGTATTCAAACCCCAGCTGAGTCAGAATTGACTTTCTCGACCTTATCTAATCCAGGGTAGACCCAATTTTATTTTAAAAAAATAGACGCTAGATGATTTTTGAGAAATGTATGGGAAGGGGATGGCAACGAGGAAGGGGTCATCCTACCACTTTATGTTGTGTGTTATGTTGTGTTATGATATGTGTAGATCCTATACTTCGTGCACTATATGCTAGGGAGTGCTTATACCGCTGTTTTTAGATTAGTGATAACGTGTGTGAGAGATGGTGGCGTTGAAGATTTCTTCTTCTTCTTCTTCTTCTTCTTCTTCTTCTTCTTCTTCTTCTTCTTCTTCTTATTATTATTATTATTATTATTATTATCTTCTTCTTTTTGTTCGCTAGCTTAAACTCAAGCGTAGTCCTTACACACTGTTTAAAGTAGTAAAGGACTGAATTTTGCGTGTGGGCTTGCTTTCCCATTTACCGGTGTCCCTCGTCATTCAGGCGAGCCCACTCCGACTTCAGAGGTATTATCTTTATCATCATCATCATCATTTTGCTGGTGCTGCTGTCACTCCTCCTCCTCCTCCTCATTATTATTATTATTATTATTATTATTATTATTATTATTATTATTATTATTATTATTTCCATCATCATTATTTTTCTGCTTCCTCTGTTCCTCCTCCTTCTCTTTCTCTTCCTCCCCTCCCTCTTATTCTTCTTTTCATTATAAATATGCTCACCCTCCTCATTCTGGAAGGAAGCAGGGAGGAAGTAAAGCAACAGTAAAGTTACCCTATATCAGTTACCTATATCATGGTGTGAAGTATTCACGTATTCTTGACCATAACATATGACTTGGGGTGACCAGTTATCTCCCTCCTCGCCTTCCCCATCCAGACAATTCCCAGAACAATGCAGTCAAATGTCTGGTACCTAGGTTTTGAGACTAGTTTGGCCCCAGAACCACACTAGTCGGGGAAGGAGTATCATGTCTCTGCTGGGATTGATCCGGCACTGCTGTCTTGATATACAACCACACTAACCATTATGCCAGCGCGGATTCCAGAATGAAATGTATACCATCCCGTTCTTATTTTGTAAAGTGGAGAAAGGAATGTTTCGTGTAGAATGAATGGCTTGCCTCGCTTCAGATGTCACATATTGTGAGAATTGTTTGGAGTTTATGCCCTGGTCATGCGAGTATGCGGGGTGGGGGGTGAACAGGCAGGGAAAGCACCTCTTGGTGGTAGACTACCTATGGACAAGGGAGAGGTGGCTGGGCGCCCGTGGGACCAGGTGGAGAAGGCGATGGATCAGATTGAGAACTTGTACATGGAGAGAAAGATATGGCGGAGGATCGTCAGGGGTTCTGGGAGAATCTCAAAACTGAGAGAGAAGACCAGGAGAACTTTCAATCAGATGGCTGTTGGAACTATTAGCAGTATGACTTCTCGCTGGCTGTTGAACGAGAGGACGGAGCATGTGTGGGAATGTCCTGAGTACAGTGATATCGGCTCATAGCTCAACTTAACTCAACTCTTATTTGGTAAAACAGTCTACTACAGAATCAAACCAGCCACGCTTGAATTAAAGGCTGGAGTCTCAACCCCTAAACCATCCCGTCTGTCGCCACACAGAAATACAACAGGATAAAACCTTCAATACAGAAGTATTACCCAGCGATTGTTGTCCTTAATTCGTCACTTCTTTAGCTGTAGTCTCGAATGATTCCCTCGGTTAGCACAGACGAGCTTTGAAAAATGTGTTTTCAATAGTTCAATAGAAAAGGATTATTGGACTGAGTTGTTTTCGTAATGTCTTTTCTACAATAAAGCCGTCTTTATGCAATGGCGTTGCAGCTAAAGAATGTTTTAATGTGTACACGGTGTACACAGAGATTTAAATCTGGTTTATTTTTTTCCCCCTCCTGATGTGTCTACGGTGCTTACATACTTAGATTCTTGGTTTTCTTCTCTTGGGACGGTGTTCGAGTATACACAGTGACACAGAACGAATTAATGTGTATACTGTGCTATATGTGAGTTTTGTGTCCTTGAATATGGACTTGTGACAAGGAATGAATTAATGTGTCTACGGTGCTATATACATATTATATTCTGAGTTTGTCTACCAGTAGCACTTCACAGACACTGATGGCTATGTTGTCATATGTGTACTCAGTGCTCCCTGAACATTTTGCTCCAGATGTTACTACTATGTACATAGTGTTCTCTACAAACATTGCATCCGTTATGTAATGTGTAAACTGAGCTCAAGCGTACATTATGGAAAGAAGGCTTAACTCTCGTCAACATTGTGCTGTATAAAATATGTAGCTCAGCATTTCACGTGGTGTTTAGTTTTTATTTATTTATTTGGGGGGGGGGGGGGGGGGGGGGGGGGGGGGGGGGGGGGGGGGGGGGGGGGGGGGGGCGGGGGGGGCGGGGGGGGGGGGGGGGGACAAGCTCACACAATTATATATTTCTCTTAAATGATCATACCCTAAAGTGTATATAGCCGGTCTCCCTGTCCTAGGGGTTAAATGACTTTCTCCGTAATCTCGTTTATCCACATGGGGTAACGCAGCGCGCGAGAATTGGAAGCGGTGTTTGTCGCGTTGGTAACTTACGGGATAAGTGAGCCGGCCGCTCAAAAAGCAATGGCAAACTACTGAGCGTAATCTTGCCAAGAAATCGAAGGACAGCGATAAAATGCTGGTGCTGACAGCGATGTCCTGTAAAGGATATGCGGGGGGAAAAAACAGGGTATTTTGCGGTCATACATAGCTTCATGCCATTATTTAGTTAGATGTCCTTGGGAGTTATTCCACGTGGTAATCAATTACTCTGTCAGATGTGCACGGTGTTCATACACATTTTAATATATGTATCTATGAGACGTACACGGTGTTCATACACATTTTAATATATGTATCTATGAGACGTACACGGTGTTCATACAGACTTCAATGCTCAATATCCTGTCAGACGTACACGGTGTCTACACAAACATTACACCACTATTCTGTCAGATGTACACGGTGTCTACACAAACATTACACCACTATTCTGTCAGATGTACACGGTGTCTACATAAACATTACACCACTATTCTGTCAGATGTACACGGTGTCTACATAAACATTAAACCACTATTCTGTCAGATGTACAGATGTCTACACAAACATTACACCACTATTCTGTCAGATGTACACGGTGTCTACATAAATATTACACCACTATTCTGTCAGATGTACACGGTGTCTACATAAATATTACACCACTATTCTGTCAGATGTACACGGTGTCTACATAAACATTACACCACTATTCTGTCAGATGTACACGGTGTCTACATAAACATTACACCACTATTCTGTCAGATGTACAGATGTCTACACAAACATTACACCACTAAACTGTCACGGTGTCTACACAAACATTACACCACTATACTGTCAGATGTCCCCGGTGTCCTACAAAACTTTATCCCATTATTTTCTCAGATGTACAGGATGGTCAATTCAGGCGTTAGTCATTACCATTTAATAAGTCAACATTAATAAACAATACTATTGATGTGCTGAACTGTCAGTCTAGAAGCTGCATTGCAATGTCTTCCCCAGCCCCCCCCCCCCCCCCCCCCTAAAGATTAAAAAAAATAAATAAAAAATCTATTCCCGCCATTAACTTCAACGACTTTACTGTTCATTTGTTAACTGTAATTAATAATTTTCTGTTTTTTAAAAAAAATATATTAATGTGTGTGTGTGTGTGTGTGTGTGTGTGTGTGTGTGTGTGTGTGTGTACATGTGTGTACGTGTGTCTGCGTGTGTATGTTTTTTTTTTGTTTTTGTTTTGCTAATGCACTAAAAATAATAAGAATATGACTTTTTAATCAATGCAGGAGTAATGGCTGGAAACCACAAGCATAAAAAGACAATTATCTGAAGTTGATTAATTATGGTCTGTGAAAATTAGGTCAGTTTTAAGAGCTAGAATAAAATGTCAACGAACGGCCATTATTTTCATCAATGTAACAGATTCGGTGCCAAAGAAAAAGAAGATTTGGACCAAATAAAAAAAAAAATGGCTGGCGGAAAATGGGAATTAGGAGGCTTGTCTCAGTTATGACTTAAAAGTTGTTAATATGGTAGCAGACATGTTGTATTATGTATCAAATTAATGGGGGTTGCACAGGGGAACAGGAGCGACTGACTGAGTGACTAGATCGCCAGGTTCTCCTTCAGGAGACCCGGGTTTGAATCCTTGTTAAGGCATGGATTTTTTTTCTTCTGTCGGGGGGCAAAGACAAAAGTCTAACCTACACATTTCGCGGCGACTGACTTAGTCAGGTGGCCTTAATTGTTCAGGCTCAAGAACCACGCCCTATACCACAAGCTACAATAGCCAGTAGAAGACAGCATAGGAAAAACTACTGTATATAAGCCATAGGCAGGTACGGAAAACATCTAAGACGATCAATAATCCCATAGCGATTAATCAGTTATTGTTTCCAGAGGTATGGCTGGCCTTGACCTTGGACAGTGTGATATTCCGAGTGTGTGTACATGGTGGTCTTTCTGTGTCCCCCCTCTTGTGTCGTGACCATGATGTGATATCCCAAGTGTGTGTACATGATCGTCTTTCAGTGTCCCCTTCCTTGTCTTGACCATGATGTGATATCCCATGTGTGTGTACATGATCATCTTTCTGTGTCCCCCCTGTTGTGTCTTGACCATGATGTGGTATCCCGAGGGTGACATTGTGGTCTTTCAGTGTCCCCTCTCTTGTGTCTTGACCATGATGTGGGAATCGCGTGTTCCAATGATCCCAAAAGCTATGCCGGCGGTAGCAGACCTACTGGCAGGGTCTCCAGTCACGTGAATACAATTAGTAGAACTGCGGTAAAGCTGTGGAAATGTAAACAATATAAAATAACACCAAGTAATGCAGCTTTACAGTACAAAATTATGAAAAACAGGACATCGCGGCGACTAGGCTTCACCATCAAAGAAATAAAAATTTTAAAAGTACACAGAACATAACACGAGGAAGGCACAACAGCGACTATATTAAATGATTCATTGTCGAAGGATAATATATCGCTAAATGTGACTTCCCATTTGGACAGAAAAAAGATATACCGTCACACCGGGGTCATTATGTTATTTGTTTTGTTTCTTGATATCTCCCGCAATTTGCTCCGTGAACGGAAATGTACATGTTAATATTTGTTCCTTTGATTGTGTAACATGTTTGGTCTCAAGCGACTTTTTGTTTGACGCTGAATCGGTTACGGCTAAGGCATAATTGTAGCAATGCAGCTTTCAAGGTCATTTAAGGCATGTTAATGTTGTCACTGTATTGTCTCTCCCAGTAGTTATACGTTGTGTTTTGTGTGTTTGACTTTTGAAGCATGCTACGGGCAGGTCAAGGGATGGGAAACAGATAAAGAGACACAAACTTGCTGCTTTAGTAGATAGATTAGGGACAGCCAAAACTTGGCAAAGCCAATTCGGAACAAATGCGTGTCGAAGCCGGGTGTACAGAACCACAAGCCTGACGAAAGGTGCAGCAAAATTGATTTGATGTTGTCTTTCTGTTTAGTCATCACAACTACATACACAATTGACTTGATGTTTTCCTTCTGTTCAGTCTCCACAACTACACGCAAGGCATAGAACGACGGGAGGGTAGTGGCTAACTTGCTTGATCTACGGACCTGGTGGTCCAGAGTTCAAATTGACAAGGAAATGGATTTGTAACACTGACCTGTGCTTGCTGGTCACTCAGGCTAAAATGGGCACTATGGAATGTCTTGGGGAGTAACATCTTCCTGTGTGATCATGACCGTGCCACTGCTTCTGGGGACGCGTGGTCTAAGCGAGGATGGAGCCAGCTCTGTATGTCGACTAGACCTCGAAATGTTGTTATGTTTGGTGTTATCTTTGATGTTATATTTAATGGCATGTTTGATGTTAAGTTTGGTGTTATGTTTGATGTTACCTTTTATGTTATATTTAATGGCATGTTTGATGTTAAGTTTGGTGTTATGTTTGATGTTACCTTTTATGTTATATTTAATGGTATGTTTGGTGTTAAGTTTGATGTTATCTTTGATGTTATCTTTGATGTTATATTTAATGTTATGTTTGATGTTAAGTTTGGTGTTATGTTTGATGTTACCTTTTATGTTATATTTAATGGTATGTTTGGTGTTATCTTTGATGTTATCTTTGATGTTATATTTAATGTTATGTTTGATGTTAAGTTTGATGTTATATTTAATGTTATCTTTGATGTTATATTTAATGGTATGTTTGATGTTAAGTTTGATGATATGTTGGATGTTATGTTGAATGTTAAAAGTTAAATCTGTGTAGACATTCAATACTGGGGAGGGTGTGAGGGTGTCAGAATAAGAAATATACTTGAAAATCCAGTGACAACTGGCATACGCAATTGGGATAAAGAACCAGAGGAAGACACATAGATAAATACCCAGATGGCTGGGCCACATGGCATGATGGAAACAAGAATATTGTGTGAGGTAGAGAAGCATCTTTCCTAAGCTTATGAGCGTAACACGCAATGATGAAGAAAAGGTAAATCAACTCAGTATCACAGGAGTTGTAATTACAGCCACAACAGCAACAACAAAAACAAGTTAATTTTATATTTTCATTCTCTCAATCTGGATTTACCACTAAAACTAACCATTCACCATTCGCCTCCCTGAGAGTAAGGTAAAGGGGCCGACAAATTCGGCGAGGGTGCACTACTTCTGATGATCAGAAGCCCCCTAACGTGCTTGCTCCCTCTGCGGAAGTTTTGTTTTCCCCCACTCACCATAAGATGTACTCAACGAACAAATATTTCAAAAACGCAATACACACCAACAGACAATTTTCCCTGGACGTTTTCTAATCGGAATACGTGCGAATAGCCATTTTCTAAACAGGGGCGTCCCCGCAAATGTACACCTTGTGGGATGCAGTTTTGGAAAAAAAAAACAAACTTTTATTAATCTAATCGTAACAGTTTGTAAGTTTGAAGACACATGATGTTTACCATCCTGCATGATTAGCTGCATAAAAATAAATGCTATCAGGTCGAGGACTTGTTAAAAAATGAGTAAAAGAAGTCCGAAGATAGCAGATAAAAGTTTATATGGCAGGCACAAGATAGGAGGTAATTGGAATCATGCAGAAGTGGGAATGAAATAACACAGCTGCTATACATCTTTTTTCTCAGAGACAGGAGTTGAGCAGCATACAGCAGACACCATTTTTAACATCCTGTCTTATATATTTGGGTCTGTCTGTCTGCCGAATCTGTCGTTATCTGCGTGTTGGTTTCCCTACCAATGTCTGGCTGTGTATGTATCTATCTGGTTCCTGTCTATGTGTTTATCTGTCTCTCCCACGGTTTGTCTTTCGTGTGTATTTCTGTCTGATTTTAGGGCAGTGCAGTTGTCTGTACTGAGACTAGTTCGAGGGTTCATGAATTCGGATAGTAACGATTAATAAATAAATCAGTCAGTCAAATAGACAGAAGTGTATGTCATATGTGGTGTGTATATGTATGTCAAAATTGTATGTGTCTCTGTCTATCACCGACTCTGTTGCGAATGCAATCCCGCATAACGCGGTCGAATCACAACTGCGGACGATTTGGAAGCAAACGCCTGACGTTGGTTTCTATACAATGGTATTAGTTCAGAAAGTAGTGTCAAACTATTGAACGTAAACTTGTACAGGAATTACACACAGCCAAAACAATGCTGGAGTGAACTGCTACGTCCTGTAAAGGATATGCAAATAAATCTTTAAACGCTATCTATCAATCTGTTTGTCTGTCCGACTGTCTCATCTTTGTCTGTCTGTCTATCTTTGTGTATTTTCTGTAGATGTGTGTCTGCGTTTGTGTGTCTGCTTGACTGTCACTGTCTGCCTGTACGTATACCTGTTTGTCTATATGTTTGTCTGTCTCTGTCTGCCTATATATCTGCCTGCTTGTCTATGTTTGTCTGTCTCTATCTGCCTGTATATCTACCTGCTTGTCTATATGTTTGTCTCTGTCTGCATATCCTTGTCTATCTGTCGATCAATCTCTGGCAGTCTCTTTATCTTAGTGCCTGTGTCTGTCTTCTCGCCTGTCTGTCTGCCAGCCCGCCTGTCTGTCTGTGTCTACCTGTCGAACTACATCTGGCAGTCTATTTATCTCCGTGTCTGTATGTCTGCTTAATCACATCTAAAATTAACTACACGATCCAGGGCACCCTTTCACACTCACAACTACCCCATCCTGGTCCAAATATATCACCACCACCCCCCACCCCATGTCTCACCTAGTTCCCCGACCTCTAACCCTTCATCCACACGGTTATCAGTCTCTCTATCTCCTCTATCCACTTCACCAAGCCACCATTCATCAAACATATCACCTCAGCCAGGGAAACCCTGGCTGGCCCTCCCATTCTGCCTTATCCCAGACGTATCTGTGTCTTCTGCTCCCCAGGATGCTCCGCAGCCGCAGAGTGCGGATGATAAGGCTGAAGGTCTTATCTGGACGCGTTCCAGCTTGCGGTGGTTGACACACAGATGCGGTTGGCAAGAGGTTCTTGATACGTTATCTGGAGGGCCCGCAGGCCCGGCTCACGAATCCACTTAATTCTGATCAAACATCTGACGAAAGCTCACTTTTATTTCAAGTTTTGCGAACGGAAATAAAATAAAACCGCACTTAATTTTAAATCCGTGGGTTCCTGAAAGTAGGGCTATGCTCACGTGAGAAACAGGGGGAGGCGGAGGTTTAACGTATATTTATATATCTGTTATCTGATATATTTTGGGGTATTATCCTTGCACTCCGGACAAGTCCATGGGTGCTCAGATTCTTCCCCCAACATGTGCATCAGCGTCTGGCAGCTAATAGTGCCAGTTCTGTTGGCTGACGAGGCCGAGGCCCCTCGTTCTCCCAATGTGTCTCTCGTGTCTGGCAATGCCAATTCTTACTTCCATTTCTCTCATTCTGGACAATGAAGTGGATTCACTGGCGTCAAAGTCCTTCGCCGTCGACATCTCTCGAAGAGCATTAATAATATCAGCACGATCCATGGGCTGGCCATCTGCAGGAGATGCAGAACCAGCAAGTTTTCAGCTCGTTCATTTCCTATATATATATATATATATATATATATATATATATATATATATATATATATATATATATATATATATATATATATATTCAATATTGACTTCTCGTTAAGAAAGGAATCCCAACCATCTTCTTCTTATAGCCCATGCCGTGTGGCGTTGGCGATCACGCATGTTCACAATCTTCTGTCTCTTTTGTTGTGAATCTTCTTATTCTGTAGCCCATGCCATGTGGCGTTGGTGATCATGTCTATCCATAGTCTCCTGTCTCGTGTACTGTCAATCTTCTTATAGTCCATGCCGTGTGGCTTTGGTGATCATGTCTATCCAGTCTTTTGTCTCTTCTGTTGAGAATTTTCTTACAGTCCATGCCGTGTGGCGTTAGTAATCATGTCTGTCCAAGCCTTCTGTCTCGTGTATCGCCAATCTCCTTATAGTCCATGTCCTGTGGCGTTGGAAATCATGTCTGCCCACGGCCTTCTGTCTCGTGTACTGCCATCCTAATTGTGGCGTTGGCGATCCTGTCTGTACAGTCTCGTGGTGCGAATCATTTCTGATACCGATGGTCCTGCACTCCAAAGAGAGCTTGTATAGCACTAAGAAATGTGTGGGAGTCAGCAGAAATCACACTTAGCGCCACACTGGCAATATCAAGTTCAAACGATAAATAAGTACTCCTGTATAGATCAGAAACACGGAGAACGATTTCAACGGTTACAAATAAACTACCAACATTCATATATCATCAGTATAATCGTCGTCATCATCATCATCATCATCATCATCATCATTAATTGGTTAGTTTGTTGCATATCCTTTACAGGACGTCACAATCAACCCCAGCATATTTTGGCTGTTTGCGATTTCTTGGCAAGTTTACGTTCAGTAGTTTGCCATTGCTTTCTGAACGACCGACACTCATACCATTATATAGAAACCAACGAAAGGCCGTCTACTTCCAAATCGCCAGCAGCTGTGTTTCGAACGCGGTATGCGGGATTACGTATCCCCATAATAGGTACCTGCGCAAAATAGAAGGAATAAAGAATGACTAATGTGAAGCTCACGAAGAGAAGTAGACAAATACCACTGGACATAGAGGTGATGAAAAGACGCTGTTGTTGAATAGTGTCGTGTCCTCCTTTAAAGTGTCGTCCCTGGAGTGAGGAGATCCGACACCCACATTATAATATTATTTTTTTTTCCCCCTCAATATTCTGGAGAATCCACCAGCTTCCGTCCAACACACTCCATCAGCCTATGGACACCTTGTCCTATCACTCTCACACTGTCGTACTATGCCCCCTTCTCATACTTCCCCAACGCAACATACTCAACAACTCTTACTTCTAGAAATTAATAAAGATTAATTTATTAAAATAAAAGTGTAACGTGTATGAGACGTGTATGCGAAGAAAATGTGTGACGTGTTCTATAAAGTGTAGAGAATCTGACTCTCAGACATCAGATCAGTCCGCTGATCACAGCAAAGATAGACCACAGCACGTTACGTCAGAACAAGTACGTCTCACCCGTTGCCGGAACCATCCTGCCGGATACTGCTTTGCTTCTGTAGACCTCTGGTAATCCCATTTCATGAACATGAGAAATAGACACCGGTGGTATGAACAGTTACTTATGGACCGGATTCACTCTACACAATGTCCGTTCCTAATGTTCTCTAACCAACTGCACAAGTTCTTTTCTAGTGTTTACACAGTTAGTAAAGTTAAGTGTTAGTCGACAGATCATCCTCGTTGCACATCGAACCATTCAGTCCGCAAGTGCTAATTACTAATGTTAATTGTTACTGTACTAACACTAGTTACTCTTAACCGGTTCTCGGTTCGTTACCACTGTTTAATGCTGTATGGTGCAACTGTAATCTTCACTATGTTGGGTGAATCAACCTCCCTCTAGCTTTTAATCACGTCTGTAAGCAATCTTTATTGATTGCCGAACTGGTGTTCTTCAGACTGGGATTTTCTTCCTTCCCAAAACTTTATTGAGCTTCCTTGGATCTGGTAGGGAACCTAGGATAGAAACAACACACCTGGTGATAGTACTAGTTCATGATTCTTTCGGCTGAGTGTAAGCCTATCACCTTGCCTAATGATCGTTAGCTAACTAGACTTAGTCATAGAGCAGATTAGCTACCCACCTAGAATCGAATCAGGTTATGACAAAGAAAAAATCAGCAAACAGAATGTGGAACCCCTCCCACAAGGGACACCTACGGGAAATCCCAATTATCCCTCATTACTCAATTCTCAACTAGTAAAGCTTATCAACACTTCACTAATCTATTCTAGCTAACAGAGTCAAGTATCACTTCCCTACTCTAGCTAGTTTCCACTAACAGTGCTAATCATCACACTATAGTTTAACAAGGCTACTGCCTAAAGTAATTATAACGAATATATTATAATAGGTTATACCTTAAATGGCACCACTGCAGTCCTATCAATCATATCTACATCTGCCATTGTGATCTCACGGCTTCCATCTGCATTCAAATGTTGACAAACTTGTCAATCTTCTGTTCCGTGGTGACAATATATGTGATTCTAACTGGTAATGAACTGCCAACTCGGTGTATCCCTTCCTTCTCACTCAACACCAAATGTGTAGATGGGCTGACCCCACTGCTTCCATTTACATTCAAATGTAGACAAACTAATCAAGGCGATGCCAGGACCTGTCACCATCAACACCGACCGTTCCAAATCCGTTATAGATGTACACGTGCAGCTACAAATATTGTCCTGAGATTTTGACATCCGCGGTGTTTTTCCAGTTAGTAAAATAATGGTGCTGAAAATACACGCCAAGCAAACGTCGGGAATATTTATCTGTTTAACTCATGGCAATCTCGCGACATAGGCCCCCTCTTAAGAGAGTAGTCCATCTCACTCTCCTCCACCATGAGTTAAATCCAGATAATTCATTCCTCTTCTTCAGGAGCTGGGTGTCTTGACAAGAAATCCGCTCCAACATTCTCCTTCCCAGGAATGTACTCTACTGTGAAATTATACGGTTGAAGTAACAACGACCACCGCATCAAACGTGCGTTGAGCTTCTGAGAAGTAGCCAGGAACATCAGGGGCTGATGATCCGACTGAACCCGAAACTTAACTCCATACAAATATGGCTGAAATTTTTGCACTGCCCATACGAGGGACAAGCATTCTCTCTCGACGGTTGAATAATTCCTCTCCGCCTGTAGAAGTTTCTTACTTGCGTATGCTACAGGTTTCAAAACCGAAGCATCGTCTTTTCCTTCCTGTAACAAAGCGGCTCCAATTCCAATCGCACTCGCATCTGTTCTCAACACAAATTGTTTGGAAAGGTCAGGGAGCTGTAATACAGGTTTGCTGACCAAGGCCTCCTTTAACTGACTATAGGCATTCTCACATTCTGGTGTCCAAATGATTTGATCCGGTAATCCCTTTTTCAAGGTTTCGGTCAACGGAGCTCCCAGTTCAGTGAAATGTGGGATAAATTTGTGGTAGAACCCACACAACGAGAGAAAAGATCGCACATCCTTCTTCGTTTTTGGCCTTGGTGCATTTCTGATTTTCTCCAGGTTCTTCTCTTCTGGAACAATGTGTCCTGGAGTGATGGTGTGACCTAGAAATTCCAGAGTCTGGTAACCAATCATGCACTTGGTTGGACGAGCAGTAAGCCCTGCTTCCTTGAGCCTATTAAACACTCTCTCCAAGGATTGTAAGTGGTCATCCAGGCTGTCACTGGAAATCAGAATATCATCCATGAATGAGATGATGGACGGATCCTGTAACGGATCTAGTAAAGTCCTCATCATGCGTGTAAACACACTAGGTGCATTGCTGAGTCCAAAGGGCATGACCTTGAATTCGTAGTGTCCACTGGGTGTACTGAAAGCTAACAGTGGTCGAATCTCCGGTTTGACTGGTATCTGATAGTACCCCCGACTCAGATCCACCTTTGAAAAGTACCGAGCCTTATGGAGCCTAGCGAATAACTGAGTTGGATTCGGCAAAGGTTCCACCTGAAACTGTGTATGACTGTTCAGCAGTCGGTAATCTATACACAACCTGTGTTCTCCACTTGGTTTGCGTAACAAAACTACCCCCGCATTGTATGGGGATGTGGATGGTGCAATCACGTCATCCTCCAGCAGGTTTTTTATTTCCTCCTCCAGGGCCTTTTCTTTAGAGAATGGCACTGGGTAAACCTTTTGGCGAACAGGCTCCTGTGTGGTCAAAGTCATCTCGAACTCCACCAACCTCGTTCGTCCTGGTTTATCAGTCAGTATCTCCTTATGAGACTTGAGAACCTGGGTTATCCTTTCCCTCTCCTGGGAGGTCAGATCAGGGTTCACTTGTACATCCCTATAGGTTTCCTGGTGTACTAAGGGATATTCCCTGCCCTCGCTGGTTCCCACTTCTGTCTCCACTGCAACTGCCATTGCCATGAGGTGAGCTGCCTTGTCTCCGGGTCTCTCTTCGTATTTCCGCAAGAGATTGATATGGAAAATCTTCGACTTTCCCCGGATCCGGATCTGATAGTTGGTTCTGGATATCACCCTTTCCACGGGAAATGGTCCTTGCCAACCTATCTCCAGTTTGTTGTTTCCCGTTGGGAGTAGCAACAAGACTTTATCTCCCACCTCTAGAGATCTTTCTTTAGACCTACGGTTGTAGTAAGCCGCATGTCTTTTCCTGGCCTTTTTCAAGTTTTGATTTGCCAGAGTCCATCCCTTGTGGAGTTTTTCTTTCAGTTCCTCCACGTATTGATAGGATGAGATCACTTCTTCTGACGTCCCCTCTTCAGTCCAACTCCTCAACATGGCTTCCAACGGTCCTTTGATTGGACGACCAAACAGCAACGTAGCGGGTGGTAGTCCTGTTGAGCCATGAGGAACTTCCCGATAGGCAAAAAGTGCTGCTGGGATATATTCATCCCACCTATCAGGTTTTTCCTGCGCTAATTTCCTGAGCATTGTCATCAACGTGCCGTTGAAACGCTCTACTTGTCCATTGGCTTGAGGGTGGTAAGGGCTGGTATGTATGTGGTTAGAGTGAAACACCCTAAATACCTCCTCCATGAGTTTTCCACAAAACTGAGATCCATTGTCCGTCAGAATTTGATCCGGAAAGCCTAATCTGGTAAAGGCCTCCATCAGTGCGTCCGCCACTCTTTTCGAGTCAATCGTGGTCAACGGTATAGCCTCACCCCACATTGTACAGCAATCCACCATTGTGAGTATATACATGTTCCTCTTCCTAGTCCTGGGAAGTGGACCCACGATATCGATGGCTACCCTCTCGAAAGGAGAGTTCATGATGGGCATCTCACCCAACATCACCGGTGCTGTCCAGTGTTTCGGTGCCACCCTCTGGCACTCAGGGCATGACTTCACATACCGACGCACATCATCTGTCATTCCCGGCCAATAGTAGTGGCAGGAAATCCGCTGCATGGTGGCGGCAATACCCATGTGTCCACTAAAGGAGATGGTATGCCCCATATGAAGAATCTGGGACCGATGAGCTTTTGGGACGACCAACTGACCGTATAGGTTGTCTCCCCTTCCTGCTCTCCTGTAGAGTATCCTATTCTTCATGTAGTACTGCCCCCGTCCTGGTGGATCAGCACTTTTCTGCAGCTTTTTGTAGCAAGGACGTAAAGTATCATCCTCACTCTGGGCAGTTCGTAGCTCCCCCGGCATTGGGTTAGTCACAATTGCGTCTGCCTCTTCCGTTTTCGCCTGAGAGCGAGTCTGCATTGCTCCCATATGAATAGGCTCCCTGGGCATTCCCAGAAAGACATACCGGCAACCTAGGATGACTGGAAAAATGGGATCGGTCAATACAGCGGCCTTGATGGTGCCGGTGACGTACCTTGACCGAATCTCCACATTAGCAATGGGCAACTTCATGGTTGCAGCACTCTTCTGTGCAGGCTGTATATCCAATGTTTCACCTGTGAATTGTTCTGGATGTACTAGATCCGCAGAAATCACGGCCTCCCCGTCCAGTCCTGTGTCGTATAAACACTCCACTTGACGACCGTTAACCTCTACCAATTCCACTACAGGTGGTTTCTCCTGGTCTGGAGTCTCTTCCTCGGCCTCGACCTGTTCGGTGGGCTCCACCTTAGGTTTCCCTGAGCACACGACGAATTGAGTGTCTCCTGACTTTCCCCTGCAGTCAATAGCATTGTGCGTGTTTGACTTGCATTCGTTGCACCATTTCCCTGTCCTAGATTTTCTATTGTCGGACTTGAATGAGCTCTCCTGGTGGCGAGCTTCCTTGTTGACCTTGGCATTTTCCGTGACAACCTCCTTGGAAGTCACTTGACATGCTGCAAAATGAGGGTTCTTAGCCTTCGATTTGCAGTCCCTCGTATTGTGAGAGGGTGACTTACAAATTGAACACCACTTCTCCGACCACGGTCGTTTAGGTGTAGAGCTTGAGGTGCTCTTGCTTCCCTCCTTCTTCTTCTCTGAACTATCCTCTGATTTTTGCCCATAAGGTTCCCACTTTTTTGTTCCTGAGTTTTTGGCTTTCTTCTTGTCATGTTTCTCTTGACTTTTGGTGTTGGTGGAAAGGTTTTCCCCTGCCTCCCCATGTACCTCGACGAACCGTTCTGCTAATTTATTCACGAGGTCAATACGTTCCGCTCCTTGTTCTCCCAGGAACGTCCTGAGAGGTTTAGACATTTGCTTCTTCAGCTGGTCGACCACCATGAGCTCTTCCAGACTCTCATAGTCATGTGCGAACCCAGCCAAATCCATCCACTTATGGAGATAAGATTTAAGACGCAAACTGTAGGCGGCAAACAACTCTCCCGGTTCTCGTTTCGCTGCTCGAAATTTTTTCCGGTAGGTATGCGATGTAACCTCGAATCGTTTCAGCAGAGCCGTCTTTAATTCATCATAATTGTTCTCATGTCCTGGTGGCAGGCGAGTATAAACCTCGTATCCTGTCCCGCGTAATCCCTGGGATAGCTTAAGATTCCATTTGTTACGCTCCAGACCCATAGCAACTGACATAGCCTCGAAGCGTTGAAGGTATTGGTCAATCTTCTCTTTGTCCTCCTCGTAGACCGCTAAAGGAAACTTCATAGCATGGTACCCATGTCCACCTACTGGTGTTGATCCTGGGATGGAGGAACCTCCAACTGCTCCCTCAGTTTCTCCATTAGATTGACTCTTCAACTCGAGTTCCCTCATCCGGTACTCGTGCTCCCTTTTCTGTGCTTCCTGTTCAGCTTCTAATTTCCTAGCTGCTTGCTCAGCTTCAAATTTCCTAGCTGCTTGCTCAGCTTCCAATTTCCTAGCTGCTTGCTCAGCTTCCAATTTCTTAGCTGCTTGCTCAGCTTCCAATTTCTTAGCTGCTTGTTCCAACTCCATCCTTCTCAATTCCAGCTCGGCCTTTCGATCATCCCTTTCTGCTTGACGATACTCTCTCTCCACTTCCTGTATGTAATCCGTTAGAGCAGACCCAGCCAATCCCATTTCTTCCCCCTTTGCCTTTAATTCTAACGTGCTAAGTTTAGGGGTGGCCATTATACAGAGAGGTAAGCTAGCAGGTCTAGTACAATATAACTGCAAATTACTATACCGATATATGAACAAGTACTATAAATCTCGATATTACCACACACAGTACATTCACTCAGTGACAAGAGTAGAATCAGGACCACAGACCTATGCAGACGTGTGAAGTGTGAACAGGTAAGATATTAATCCTAACCCCTATCCACATTCACTCTAGCTGGATTCTCCAAAATGATATCTCCCTTTTATAACTAAGGATCCCGTGTCAAGGGACCCCGTTGTCAGAAGATCCCCCTGTCAAACGTTCCTGCTTGCAGGAGATCTCGCTGTCCAAGGATTCCGTTTACGGGAGATCTCGCTGTCCAAAGATCACGTTTACGATAGATCCCACTGTCCAAATATCCCGGACGAGCCCCCAATAATGTCGTGTCCTCCTTTAAAGTGTCGTCCCTGGAGTGAGGAGATCCGACACCCACATTATAATATTATTTTTTTTCCCCCTCAATATTCTGGAGAATCCACCAGCTTCCGTCCAACACACTCCATCAGCCTATGGACACCTTTTCCTATCACTCTCACACTGTCGTACTATGCCCCCTTCTCATACTTCCCCAACGCAACATACTCAACAACTCTTACTTCTAGAAATTAATAAAGATTAATTTATTAAAATAAAAGTGTAACGTGTATGAGACGTGTATGCGAAGAAAATGTGTGACGTGTTCTATAAAGTGTAGAGAATCTGACTCTCAGACATCAGATCAGTCCGCTGATCACAGCAAAGATAGACCACAGCACGTTACGTCAGAACAAGTACGTCTCACCCGTTGCCGGAACCATCCTGCCGGATACTGCTTTGCTTCTGTAGACCTCTGGTAATCCCATTTCATGAACATGAGAAATAGACACCGGTGGTATGAACAGTTACTTATGGACCGGATTCACTCTACACAATGTCCGTTCCTAATGTTCTCTAACCAACTGCACAAGTTCTTTTCTAGTGTTTACACAGTTAGTAAAGTTAAGTGTTAGTCGACAGATCATCCTCGTTGCACATCGAACCATTCAGTCCGCAAGTGCTAATTACTAATGTTAATTGTTACTGTACTAACACTAGTTACTCTTAACCGGTTCTCGGTTCGTTACCACTGTTTAATGCTGTATGGTGCAACTGTAATCTTCACTATGTTGGGTGAATCAACCTCCCTCTAGCTTTTAATCACGTCTGTAAGCAATCTTTATTGATTGCCGAACTGGTGTTCTTCAGACTGGGATTTTCTTCCTTCCCAAAACTTTATTGAGCTTCCTTGGATCTGGTAGGGAACCTAGGATAGAAACAACACACCTGGTGATAGTACTAGTTCATGATTCTTTCGGCTGAGTGTAAGCCTATCACCTTGCCTAATGATCGTTAGCTAACTAGACTTAGTCATAGAGCAGATTAGCTACCCACCTAGAATCGAATCAGGTTATGACAAAGAAAAAATCAGCAAACAGAATGTGGAACCCCTCCCACAAGGGACACCTACGGGAAATCCCAATTATCCCTCATTACTCAATTCTCAACTAGTAAAGCTTATCAACACTTCACTAATCTATTCTAGCTAACAGAGTCAAGTATCACTTCCCTACTCTAGCTAGTTTCCACTAACAGTGCTAATCATCACACTATAGTTTAACAAGGCTACTGCCTAAAGTAATTATAACGAATATATTATAATAGGTTATACCTTAAATGGCACCACTGCAGTCCTATCAATCATATCTACATCTGCCATTGTGATCTCACGGCTTCCATCTGCATTCAAATGTTGACAAACTTGTCAATCTTCTGTTCCGTGGTGACAATATATGTGATTCTAACTGGTAATGAACTGCCAACTCGGTGTATCCCTTCCTTCTCACTCAACACCAAATGTGTAGATGGGCTGACCCCACTGCTTCCATTTACATTCAAATGTAGACAAACTAATCAAGGCGATGCCAGGACCTGTCACCATCAACACCGACCGTTCCAAATCCGTTATAGATGTACACGTGCAGCTACAAATATTGTCCTGAGATTTTGACATCCGCGGTGTTTTTCCAGTTAGTAAAATAATGGTGCTGAAAATACACGCCAAGCAAACGTCGGGAATATTTATCTGTTTAACTCATGGCAATCTCGCGACAAATAGGACATACACTTGAGAACACCCGAGAATAGTTTCACTTGAAATGTCAGCAAGGCCGAATAGATAAGAACACGTATTCTTAAAGATCCGGTGTGCTGATGCCGAGGTACGGGGATCAACCTCTACACCGGACAGTTGGACTAAAATGTTGACCTGTCGTCCTTGACTTGGGGATGTTAATTACAAGTACCTCTGAAGTCGGAGTGGGTTTGCCTGATGGCGAGGGACACGGTTAATAGGGAAAGCTAATCCACAAGCGAAATTCAGCCCAGCACTACTAGAAGTAGAGTTATGGACTACGCTTGAGTTCAATAGCGAGCGATCTGCAAAAAAAATAAAAATTGCAAAGGTGTTTGTCTTGAATCCAAACAGCAGAAGTAACAGAGAAAAACCTAAGAAAACAAGGAGAAAAGAAGCAGAGAAAGACTTAAGACACAAGGAGAAGAGAAGAAGAGAAAGACCTAAGAACACAAGGAGAAGAGAAACAGGGAAAGACTTAAGAACAGACGAAGCAGAGAAGCAGAGACAGAAAGTAATAATATTAGGTGGACATGGACAGGGCTGCATTGAGAAATCTAAGGCTAAGTAGGTAGCTTATGGTGAGCTGGTTGACACAGGGCCAACAGGACGAATGAGAAAATAAACGCCCATAAACATGCGGATATTAACAATGGGCAGGTTTATATGGATACATGGACGTAGGAGAGTTAAAGTGGGGAAATATTTCATCATTAAAGCCGGCATATCAATGTGGAGCATGGGGAAGCTTATGGAAGCCATAACTGGCAGATACAGTGATAACTTCATCCAAGGTGGAAACTCGGCTTATTGCTATAGATGGACAAGCCATTCGGGTGGAATAAATCACCGTGATCTTGTGCCACGTAGATGGGGGAGGTGGGTTAGGATCCCGTCTCCCGTAATCACCAGAGTCGTGGGTCAGGTCCCTGTGTTTGTCCTGACTATGCCATTGCCACCACGCTGTCCAGGGTTTATCTTTGTTTGCATTATTCCCCTTATTTTCTTGCTCTTTGAAGACGAAGAAGAAGAAGAAGACGCAGAAGAAGAAGAAGAAGAAGAAGAAGAAGAAGAAGAAGAAGAAGAAGAAGAAGAAGAAGAAGAAGAAGAAGAAGAAGAAGAAGAAGAAGAAAACCAGTGTCATGTGACATATCTGCTAGTATTACACATTGCGCTGTACGAGAAATACTACACCATTCTAACCAATGATATTTCACGTAGCGAATCTTAGACTGTACGAGAAATACTACACCATTCTATCCAATGACATCTGACCCAGCAATCTTAGACTAGGAGAAATACTACACCATTCTAGCCAATAACATATCACCTAGCAATCTTAGACTAGGAGAAATACTACACCATTCTAGCCAATAACATCTGACCTAGCTATCAGGTTTAACGTACTTGTTGTTCCCATATGTGCCTCTGGAGACAGAGCCAGGATTCAGTGGCAATTGAAAGATGACCAGTCCAAGACATCCCAGCCCACACTCAATCAAAGATTCATGCGATCTGTCCACTTCATGTTTCATTTCAAATCAACAAAACACGTAAATAATAAATAAATACGGGATGCGGAGTGAGTGTAATCCGAGGATACGGAGTGGGATCATCAGAAACACAGGTCGTTAGCGGAAGAACGAATCCGAGGATTGGCGACTTCTGTGGGTGTTCTGTTTAATTTGTAGAGAAAATGAAAACATTAATATTTGAGTGATGGCGTAGGAGAGAGAGAGAGAGAGAGAGAGAGAGAGAGAGAGAGAGAGAGAGAGAGAGAGAGAGAGAGAGAGAGAGAGAGAGAGAGAGAGAGAGAGACAGACAGACAGACAGACAGACAGACAGACAAAATGTGTGTGCGGGAGAGTGCAAGTAACTAGTCGCCCACTTGACGGCCCGGTTGCCGTGTGTTCGAGAACATATCTAGGAAAGTAAAAGCGACCGGTGCGTTACTCACCGCATCACCCACTGATAATCGATGGTTGGTCAATATTTGTCCAACGCGCTTTACCGCACTTAAAGAGGTAGTTTATTTACTTCAATATCCGAGAGTATGCGTCGAAGTGCAAGTACGGGTGAGGGATTCTTAGGGAGTGAGTGGGTGTGTGCATTTTCTTGTTCTTGTCGTATTGTTCACTCGTGTACTGGACTCTCGGTGACTTGGGTCCAGTCTAGTAATTTAGCAGCGGTTTTATTCCGAGCATGTTGGTGAGTTCCTTTAGCGGCGAGTGCGTCATTTGAGTCAGGCGGTCACCATCATTGTGGAAGAAGAGAAAGAGAGACAAGGAGAGAAAGAGGGGGGGGGGGTAAGTGAGAGGGAGAGAGAGAGAGAGAGAGAGGGAGAGAGAGGAGTTAGAGGGAGAGTGGAGAAAGAGAAAGCGGATGAGAGAGATGGCGAGCGAGAGTGGGAACAAGAGAAAGAGATAGAGAGAGAAAGGGAGAGAGAGGGAGAGAGAGTGTGGGGGAGAGAAAGAAGAATATGAAGAGAAGGCGAGATAGTCAGGGAGAGAAGATAGAGAGAATGAGGCCCAGAGACAACGAGTGAGAGAAACAAACAACATGTACACTAACATATATCTGCCTCTTTCCTTCTGCACCTCTGCGCGTCACACTTATTCCCATAATTTCACTGATTCCTTCCTGGCGCCTTTCAACTTTCCACCGTCTATTACATACACTCCCTCATTAAACGTTAAACTGTACAGAAAAACATTTCACAACCAAGGACGCGGAATAATTACAACATTTCACCATTTTAATATGCAAAACAAGCGGAAACTCCTACAAGTACATAGATTCTTGAATTCAATAGCTGTTTATTTTTCTTTTTTTTTTCCAATTCTGGTCTCGTTCTTCTTCAAACTTTTCAAAGATATACTTTCTATTTAATAGCGAAGACATGAATAACGACCATACACATCATTCTTGCAGGCTTCACTCCTTTCTCTAAACTTCTTGGTTCAGCGCTTTTGAAATTACGATTAATTGCCGGTTTGGAATGTTCGTTCATTTCTTTGCAAATATTGTATTGGTGATTCGGCTTTGAATTTGCTCGAATAACTGGCGCGCTGTGGGGTATTTTTGGTATAGAGTTGTCCTTTTGTTGGGTAGGGAATTATGCCCCGACGTTTAGGTCAGGGAATTTTTTCTTTCTTTCTTGACAGGGAAATATGCCCAGACATTTGGATCAGGAGTTTTCTTTCTTTCTTTCTAAATAGGTAAATATGCTCCAGCGTTTGTACCACGGATTTCTTTCTAGATAGATGATGACGAAGACAACAACAACAACGATAATAAATGATGATGATGATGATGATGATGACAACAACGATAATAGATGATGATGAAGACGACGACATCGGCGATGAAGATACGATAATAACTAAACAAAAGATATCTAAGTCTCTACAAGAATCCTTACATGTAACACGCCATCGAACGCAAACAAATCAGACACGAATCACGCAACATAACTACAATCTCGCCTTCTCAGACAACTCCATCATAACTCGACTAACATCATTTGCTGTCACAACATTCAACATCGCCACAACCAACATTCTAATTAACTTCCGCTGTCGGATTCTCGTGTATTTTCCATCAACTATTTTGTTTCAATATTTCTGTTGTAATAATACCAGTCGTCTCCCCTGTCGTGGCGTGAGGAACTGACATTGTCATGGCGACAAGAAGCAAGTCCGTGTGTCTAAATTATCTGGAAGAATATTAGTAATCATACTTTAGTCTTGTCGCGAAGATATGTGTCGTGTTTTCCTCTTATACCCAGGCGCTGTGGCTTAGACGATAGTGAGAAACGCAGTATCATAATTTCTCGTCATACGAATGGAAAAAAAAAAAAAGAGCTTGTTTTTAAATATTCGGCGCGGCGTGCTGATGCCAGGGTAGCGGGTTCGTCCCTATACCGGTCAGTTGCACTAAAATGTTGACTTCTCGTCCATGATTTGGGGGAATCAATTACAAGTATCTCTGAAGTCGGAGTAGGTTCGTCTGATGGCGAAGGACACTGGTAATAAGGAAAGCATACCAAAGTACATCTTGTTTTGGTGAGGTGGGTAAAAGATCACTACGACGCAAAGATGTGTGTAAGCGGGACATGATTAATAGAGGCTTTTCCTCCGAAGTCGGAATGTCTGCTTGTACGGCGAGGAACCACCAGTCTGCACACCAATAAGTCAGACATGGGACAACGGATACTCACGCAAACCTCAGGTCCTGTATGACATCACACTGATGTTGGACAACAGGATGCCTTCATCCGACACACAGGACTTCGCGTTGGAGCTCAAGCCAACGAACACAAGCAAGCAAGCAAGCACGCAAGCAAGCAAGCATAGAGGCTTTGATATTGCGCATTGGGAGCAAGTCGCGCTGATCGTGTTGCATGGAGGGTAATGATTATAGACAAATAAAGACAAAGGAGAAAATTATTACAGATGGGTCACACACTGAGCGTGTGAGACGTAAGATGGTTCGCGACGGTGAAAATGACCTTGTGTTCACATGCATCCATTGTGGATGAACAATTACAGCGCGAATTGAACAGAACAGTCACATTCGCTACCACAATAGGTCGTAGTTATTATGGCTTTTTTAAACTCTTTGTAACAAACTACCGTCTGTCAGTAGTATCCCAAAAGCATAAATCTGTCCAGTGTACTAGAAGTGTATGGACTACACTTGAGTTAAAAGCTCGAGAATGCTTTAAAAAAAAGTCGCTTAAAAGTCGACATGATCGACTTCATTGCACCGTGTTTTATCCCATAGGGCTCAGTCTCTTTCCGCAGTGCGCAAAGTGTCGCACAAAGCACGAACTCCGTAGCTCGAGCGACGACCCTCAGGAGTCTCCGAAAAAATGCACTCGTAAACCGAAGGACGCGACCCGGAATCGAACCCTCAACCTTCGGAGCCCGAGTCAGACGTCTTGACCACTTCGCCACGGAGACTCGAAGGCAGGTTTTGGTGTTTCCAGGTAGAACATCCTCGGCTATCAGCACGAAACCGGTTGACGCCGGTACAAGACATGTTTATAAACCACCGGAAACAACAACACACAAACAGAAACTTACCTCTGGCCACGAAGAGTGATGTGTGAACACTAGCTTACATGAATTCAACAACCAACACTCTATTTACCACAGATCTATCACTCTTGTACAGTGGTGCGACTTACCTACAGAAGAAATGAGAGAAAAACAGAATCAAAAACATGGCATTAAATAGTGATATCATATTTCTTCTGTTCCTACTTTACTTTATTCTGCTCTTATGTATTCTGTAAAAAATACTGCTGCTCTTTGCTGCTACTGCTTCTTCTTCTTCTTCTTCTTCTTCTTCTTCTTCTTTACCGCCATGTAAAAGGGCCCGTTACTTTTACTTATACCCACACTACGACACCTCTACACGCACATCACGTCACTTCTACGCCCACATTACGACACCGCTATATCCACGTTACAACACCTCAACCCCACATTACACCTTCAAACGCACATTACGACACCTCTATATCCACATTACGACACCTCTACAGCCACATTTCGACACATATATACCCACATTGATTATTTAGTTAGTTTAGTTAGTTAGTTGGTTGGTTGGTTGGTTGGTTGGTTGGTTAGTTAGTTAGTCGACAGATCATCCTCATTGCACATCGAACCATTCATTCCATAAGTGCTCGGATCCCCTCCTCAGCACATCCTGCAACGTGTAGCGGCTCACGACGCCAGTTCTGTGTTGGTTTATCAATCTTCTTTGGCTTCCTGCCAAAGTGTTCCTGCCTTCCGTAGTGTTCTTGTTTGGCCACCCCTCTTTTAACTTGCTGTTCTCGCAGTCTGGCCATGGTTGTAGATTCACAGTCATCACTTGGTTCTCGCAACAGTCTTGCTTCTCGTAGAGCATTCAGAATATCAGCCTGGTCCATGGCGCGTCCTCCCTCCACCTTAGTCATACCTGCGAGCTTGTCAGCCCGCTCATGCCCTGGTACGAAGATGAAACTAATCTTTGTCAGCCGAGACCGCTCCAGAGACAGCAACCACTTCCTTCGGATCCACCCCATCTCTATCCTCTTGAGCATGCTCACTGAGGCGTTCAGAAAACATGCCCTACTGAATGTCTGTCTCGAGCCATGTTATTGCTTTACGTAATGCCATGACTTCCATAGTCATGCTACTTGTGGTCTCAACAAAAGCACCAGAGTCCTCCTTCACAATTTTCCCTTCGGCCCGCGCCGTGAAGGCCCATGGGCTTCTCACATGTCGGACGACCGACCCATCTGTGTAGATGACCGCGTCACCGTCTAACGAATTCTCGAAAATCAACGCTTGTACTTTAGCCTCCACAGCAGCCGGATTTTCTTGTCTGCATTTTCTGTCTAGTTGGATGCAAACTGAAAAGGACGTATAGAAATCTGTTGGCACTTGTACCCACTCCTCGCCAGGTTCTAAGTCCTCCAGTGAACACACCTGTTGAAGAATGTCTTCGGCTTGACCCATCCACGACCTTCCTCTTTTTAACCTGCTGCCCTTCACCTTCCTAATTTCACTATGCAGTGGATGTTGTGTGTTTGCGTTAATTCTGAGGTAGACACGTGCTCTGCAAATTTGTAGTCTGTCTTCAATGGTTGGAAAATCAAGAAGGTAGCGCATCGCCCTGCATGCTGTATCTCTTGTACATCCAAAAATAATGCGCATAGCTTCATTCTGTATCCTTTCCATCCTTTCCATCTGCTTACGGCTGAGAGTCAGGATCGCCATCGTATACTCAAAAACAAACATGGCCAGCCCCATGACCAGACAGGAGAGCGGAGCACTTATGGGTTGCACCCGTGTGCCGTGATGTTGATCCATCGACCAAACGGACTAAACAAACAGCCAAACCCTGCTTGGCCTTTGTTATCACCTGGTCAGTGTGCTCATTATAAGCAAGGCTTTGATCAAAACGTATCCCCAGGCAATTCATTGCCTGCGTTACCCACATTACAACATCTTTCAATACCCCACACCCATAGTTTGAAACCCATACATCCACATTATAACACCCTTACATTCACATTACGACATACCTATACCCACATTGTTATTCCCCTCTAAAATCATTACGACACCCGTATATTAATATTTCGACATCCCTACATCCAACTTAAGGCACTCCTAGATCCACATTACGAAACTTCTTCAAACACATACCGACAACCAGAAAAGATAGCGGAAAAGGTATCAACTAAACTGTTGCAATCACCCCACTCTTTCTCTATCTGTCAGCCTCTCCCCGTGTGTCTCTTTCTGTCTGTCTATGCCTCTCTTTGTCTGTCTCTATCTGTCTCTCTGTCTGTGTCCCTGTCTCACTCTGTTTTTCTATATTTCTCTAGCTGTCTCTTTCTCTCTGTCCCTGTCTCACTCTGTCTCTTTCGCTATTTCTAACATACACTCTCTCTCTCTCACTGTTCCTGGCTCACACTGTCTCTCTCTATTGTTCACTCTCTCTGTTCCAGTCTCACTCTCTGTCTCTCTCTATTTCTCACTCTCTCCCTGTCTCTGTCTCACTCTTTGTCTCTCTCTATTTCTCACACACACTCTCTGTGTGTCCCTGTCTCACTCTCTGTCTCTGTCTATTTCTCACACTCTCTCTCCGTCTCTTCTCCCCTCTCTCTGTCCATGTCGCACTCTCTATTTCTCTATATTTCCTACGCTCTCTCTCTGTCTCTCTCTCTGTCTCTCTCTCTCTCTGTCTCTCTCTCTCTCATTGTTTGTCTCACCATGTCTTTCTTTTTCTCTCTCTCTATGTCACTTTATGTGCCTGTCTCTCATTTTATCTGTGTGTGTGTGTGTGTGTGGGGGGGGGGGGGGTGTCTGTCTATCTCCCAGTATCTATCAATTTCTCTCTCTCTCCTCTCTCTCTCTCTCTCTCTCTCTCTATCTCTCACTCTCTCTCTCTCAACTAATTGCGCTGCATCAGCGACCGTGTATCACAGCAGCACACAGAGAAGATAGTGAACTGATTGTATCGACTGTTGACGTGTGATAATCACAAGTGATAACTTTTATAAATAACTGTATTTGTCAATTGTCCGCCTTTCAATAGTCATCTGTCAAAATGTTCGGAGTGTGCTAATTGATACGATGACACCTGTGGTGATGCTTACGTTAGAGCTGAGAAGGTGGTTTATGTATTCTTGTTCTCCATCCTCCTCTTACTGCTGTATTTGTTGTTGTTGTTGTTGTTATTGTTGTTGTTGTTATTGTTGTTATTGTTGTTGTTGTTGTTGTTGTTGTTGCTTCTTCTTCTTCTTCTTCTTCTTCTTCTTCTTCTTCTTCTTCTTCTTCTTCTTCTTCTTCTTCTTCTTCTTCCTCCTCTTCTTACCCACATTCCCACAATAGCTTCTTCTTCTTCCACTACCAACTGTATGATAATGTTTTGAACATGAAAGTAACCACTACTTTTATTACACATTTACAAAAAGGTGTGAGTGCCAACGAGGAATAGAGAGAAAGAACCCACACCATGAAAATGAGCCACGAAATCATGTGGAAAAGTTAGAAAAAGAGTTTATAATATGAGTAAGACATTTAAGAAACTTCAAAACATAGCAACATATAGGAGGACATGGCATGGAACGGTTGAGCGCTCATGCTTCTAAGGGGATTGAAAAAGTAGACGTTATTCTTATTTGCTTATCATCACGGACAACGCTGCAAGCGCGGGTGACATAAATCATTTCCGTTAATTATAAAATGGCCGCCAATAAGCAATGTGAATAATCTTCAAGACGTTTCCTGTCACGTGACATCCGCTTCCGCTGTCGGCATGCGTAGATTGGGTACGCCTTTTGCAGATTTGTACACGTGTTCAAAAGTGCCAAATGGACATTTGTGGGGTGTGAAATAGACGGCGGGTGTTTGTGGCATGTAAATATTCAGTTTCTGCCTTTTTTCTTAATTCTGCCTATTGTTTTAAAATTATGTGTGTGTTGCTGTTTGTTTCCACTTGTCTTGACATACTGTCAGTGTTCCACACCGTCTGTCTGTCTGCCTGTCTGTCTGTCTGTCTGTCTGTCCATCCGTCTGTCCGTCCGTCCGTCCGCCCGCCCGCCCGTACGTCTGTCTGTCTGTCTGTCTTGCGATCCAAGTTGAGTCTGTCCATTTGTCTGGTGTTTCTATGTTACTAACTTCTCAGTGTTTATTTGTCTGCATTTCAGTCGTGATTGAGTTGAGTCTGTTGTTTCTGTGCGTCTTAAAGGGTCTTGTTGGTTCTGTTTATCTCTGATTTGTTTGTTGTTATTTATGTCTGCCTGCATGAATGAATGAAATAATGCATGAAAGGAGAGAAATAAGAAGGGCAGATTGTTAGAAGGGCCAGCGTGTCTAATTTAAAAAAAAACATCGTAAAAGGCATGCTGTGTAGAAGATATAGAGAGAGCACCATGTACCCAGTACATCTCCTGGGGTGGGAGAGGATCACGTACTGTTACTTACTATTGTAATTCATTATTCCCTCCAGTCGGTTAACAGAGTTAGTTTATAAACCGGTCATAAACAGAGGCTTCTGAGACAACAAGTTAATCAGGTGACCTAACATTATCACCTTGATA
This sequence comes from Cepaea nemoralis, assembly GCA_014155875.1. Lineage (NCBI taxonomy): Eukaryota > Metazoa > Mollusca > Gastropoda > Stylommatophora > Helicidae > Cepaea > Cepaea nemoralis. Next base: position 570,519 of record JACEFZ010004774.1, on the reverse strand, counting down.
ACACGACCAGTTGAGGACAAAGAACACAATAGACTACAGATTACGGGTCTACGACCCGAGCTCCTGCAGTTTCTTGACGGGAATAACTTGGGTCGGGTGTATTGTTACTCGTGCACGGGCGACATTCTTGACTCGACACAGGGCTCGGGTAGTGATGTATGTATTCGCTTGTAACTATCGCTTTTATCTCTTGTCTTGAGGGGTGGGTTGGGGCGGAGAGGGAGGGGGGGGGGGAACATAAGGAAATGTGGTGCTTAGGAAAATATAATAGAAGAGGGTACAGAATAGATAGGTGGTGGTAATAGTAAAGATGAAGTAGAGAAGAAGGAGGCAGGGAGGAGGAAGAGGAGGCGAAGAATATAGTGGGGGGGGGGGAGGGGTGGGGGCTGGAAGGGGCGTATAACGAAATGGGGAGCTTAGAATATAGGATGGAAAGACGGTGGTGGTAGTAGTGAAGAAGAATGTGAAGAAGAAGAAGAAGAAGAAGAAGAAGAAGAAGAAGAAGAAGAAGAAGAAGAAGAAGAAGAAGAAGAAGAAGAAGAGGGGAAGGAAGGAGGCGGTTGTGGATGGGATGCATGCATGCATGCATGCATGCATCCATCCATCCATTCCTCCTTGCATGTATGCATGCATCCATTCATTCCTCCACCCCTATGGTTACAACAATCAAACACCTAACTAGACCCCCACAACCAATCCTCAATCCACCCTCTGCCTAATGCGCCACTCTGACTGGTGTTTTCCCTCCCATCAACAAAATCCAAATATCGCATGACATCACGAACTGGTCCGGATGACACTCTCTCAGATTCAAAGATATCGCTGTGAGATTAAATGCCCGATTAACTTTCTCCCATTTGGTAATCGGACAGTTAATTGGTTCTTCGCATTTCTAGATCACCATCAGGGGCTCTTCTCTGTCTAGAGAAGTGAAGTCGGCAGAAGATAAATTTTATGTTCCAAGGAGTGAAGTTTATACAAGAGACAACATTGCAGACACAGACAATAAATTTCAAGCGAACGAAAAAAGAAGAAGGGGAAGTAAAAGTCATGTGTCTTAGCACGGAAGCCAGTCAACGCACGAACTGATCTATGCCGTCGGAGATTGTTGTTTGTGGAGTAGCAGGATCGTCTACGCCAGTCGGCAAGGCACTTCATGAATGATAGGAGAGAGAGAGAGAGATATATATATATATATATATATATATATATATATATATATATATATATATATATATATATATATAGAGAGAGAGAGAGAGAGAGAGAGACACACACAGCTGTTTTTGGTCATGTGATGAGAATAGAGACATTAGAGAACATCGCGACAACTGGAGAGATCAACGGGACGAGAGGCAGAGGCAGACCAAGAGAAATGATGCTGGATGGACTGAGACGGTGGCATGAAGGAATATCATCAGCAGAGTTGATCCAGAACATCTAAGACCGAGATCTGTTAAGAGACATGAACGCCTAGATATTTCGCTTAAGTAGCGGGATAATCGCCGGTCTCTCTGGCCGAGGGGTTACAACACTTTCTCCGTAATCCCGTTTATCACGCAGAGTCTCGTAGCGGGCGAGAGCTGGAGGCGGTTCGACCCCCGTTGGTGACTTGCGGGATAACTGTGCCGGCCGCTCAGAAATCAATGGCAAACTACTGAGCGTAATCTTGCCAAGAAATCAACAGACAGCTGAAAGATGCTGCTGTTGACAGCGATGTCCTGTAAAGGATATGCGAATAAAAAAAAAAAAAAGCGGGATTATCGGCCTGATCTTTCTCGACGTCCACCAACCAAGGCATTTTAACATACGCAACGTGGTTACAAGTCCTGCGAGTTCTGCGCCTTTACCCCAGAAGGATAGATATCCAATCCACCACCCAAGGATTGAGGGACCGAAGAAGGGGCCGGGGGGGGGGGGGGGTCCCATTCCCAGGTTTTCGGTAAATACACAGATAACATTTTAACGACCCGACGACGTAAAAACAGGTGGATAATCACAAAAACTGATAGCAACATGTCCGCGGCAATTTGTGGAAAGTTGGTGTCGGAACATGTTACATCCGCTTCTACCCACATATGTTTGGTTACTGTAACTACGGTCGACGAAATGTTCGCGCTTATGTTATTGCTCAGCGCCCATGTCTCGGGGCTGGTGAACGCAGTTTCACAAGCCTGACACACCCGGTTCGATGTCCTCCCTAGGTGAGTAAGAAATAGGTCGTTTTGCGTTGATTTTCACAATGGTATGGACAACCAAAATGAGCAATCAGGACGTTCTGAGGGAAGCTGAGTCGCAAAGACAACTTACCACAAACATCAGAAAAAAGCTGTTATCGTTTTTGGCCACATTGTGAGAAGACAAAACCAGGGACATGCTGTGACAACCGGAAAGATTTGCGGAAAGAGAGTAAAGGAAGACAGGGTGGGAAAATTCTTGCCAGCCTTGTGTCATGACAAAAGGAGTCAACACACAAATTGACCAATGACGTCGGAGACGCAAATTGTGGAGAGGCATGATCGTCCTCGCCAGCCGGCAAGACACGGGATGATGATGATGATGATGATGATGATGATGATGATGATGATGATGATGAGCGTCGGCAATTAGAAAAGCAATGGCAAAGTACTGAATGCTAGAAAATCATACCAGCCAATACATGATGGTAAACTAACAAAAGAAATTACACGCAGTCAAACGGGATTTTTGAGCACATTATGAGAAGAAATAAATTAGATAACTTGGTGACAACTGTCAAGATTGAGTGGAAAAGAACGAGGGGAAGACAGAGAAGTAAATATCTGGATGGCTTGGCCACATGGCATGAATGAGACGGATCTGATCCACGACTCTGCTGATCGAGTGAGATGGTGAAACATGACATTTCAAGCTTATTAAAATGGCACATAATGATGATGAATAAATTACTGGGTTGACTGTGGCGTCCTGTAAAGAACATGGAATTAAATGTATAGAACAATGTTTTATACATGATGTCCCTCCCTGCAAACACTTCCGCGCCAGTCGGCAAGGCACTTGTTTACGGTGATGATGATGGGTTTACGTTGTAAATGAGTGGAGAAATGCTACGTAATTTCCGGAAGTTTTCTATTAGCAATTCTCCTTGAAACTGATTTACCAAATTAAAACTTGAAACGAGAAAATAAATGTTGAAAACGTGAAACTGAAGAACTCAAATAGAAAACTATGGAAACCCACGATGGCCAGAGAGTAGAAAACAAATGTTCTTGAAAGCATAATGTCACTGATTCACGTACAACATAACAAATCCTAAGAAATATCTCGTCTAAATGTAAAATGTATTGGGATTTTTAGTTCGCAATATTTTCTTTCGCTTCAGTGTGTAAGAATTTCTTTCAGAAACGAAAAGAAATGGACGATAACAAAATTCTACAAAATTCTACAGAGCAGGCCATTGCATGATTTCATAGGCCGTTACAATTTGGCCTTATTGTCTGTTGAAGGGGGTCTAGACAATAGGACAATCTGGCAAATTGGAATCTGGATTTTACGATGGCATTTTCTTCTTTCAGGAAAATGAGGAATTTTTTGGAGACAGGGGGAAAATTGAAGGGTGGGTGGGAGATGCATGCTGGACAAATAATGCAAAACAGATGAAAAGAATGATAGATAAATTATTTCCGTAATGTAAACAATAAGGAATTGGAGCTCCATAAAAGACATTAACTAAGAACAGAACATCACAGCCTGGAGAGAATGGTGCTGCAGGGAGTGACTAGAGGATCTGGCCGCCACTCGGGAAAGGTCGGACGGACACATAATTAGACTGTTACTAGTATCATTGCCTGTTCCGTGGCGAAGGCGTTACCGATGCAGTTCGTAATCTCGCAACCGCGTTCGAAACACAGCTACGGGCCATTTGGCCGCAGACCGCCTTGCGTTGGTTTATTTTTTTTTATTAAGTGGTATGTGTGCCGGTTGTTCAGAAAGCAACGGCAAAGTACTAAACGTAAACTTGCCAAGAGATCACAAACAACCAACAAAAATGTTGGGGTTGATTGCGACGTCCTGTAAAGGATATGCAACTAAATTTAACTGGTATCAATAGTATTGGGACTCTTCGCTGATTGTTGAATATGAGGACAGAGCGTGTATGTTAATGCCCCTAGAGTTGTGATGAAGATAGTTGACCAGTCTTTGCATGTCGTTACGAACGTTGAGTACAGTCATCGCACCCAGGCCCGACTGCATTGAGGCCGTTGTCGGTGCAACTTCCTACACGTTTTGTCAACACGACCGTGCTATGATCGAGTTTATAGAGTTGTAGATCATGGCAGGATTGTGGATACAGCGCGGTCTGTACGAGGAGACCGTGCAAAGTGACCCGCTTCGAGCGCTGGTCACTAAAGCCTGGAAAGCGCTCGGGACGTTTTACGAAAGGACAAAACGTCACTTTCAAATGAGTTGGGCTTGAGCCACTGTCGAGGTTAGACGTGGTTCCTGGCCCCGTGGCACGGCCACACAATGTGCCGCTACATTATTAAAGTTTATAGTCGCTGTATATTCTCTAAGTGTTAGTATGAGTAGTAAGCGTGTATAAATGACATTGTTTTATAAATGACAATACTGACAATATTTAGAGATAATAAACAAGTGGAAACAGTGTCCGTTTGATGGTCTTGAGGAAATGTTGAATTCTGTTTCCAATGCCAATAGCTGATTGATATCAAATGTACAATGGAAGAGAGGAACTAGAGACTAATATAGTAGCAGAGATGGCGATGATAAGAAAACCACACTATCATCTTGAGAGATCAATGAAATGGCGCAGAAGTACGCCCGTACAGAGAAGATGTGCACTTCATAGAAAGGACGTGCTGTCCGCACATGAGTTGCTACGAACGCAGTCATCAAGATTGTAAACTCGACTATGAGGTATAAGATCACGGGTATCACCTCAAGTATTGTAGACGCCAAGATATCATCACTGCCAAGTAACAACACGCATCAGCCATAGGAACAGTACCCATCAACTTGTCGCCTATGGCAGCCGCTCGTTAGTATCTCCGTACACTTAAAGAAAAGATGTAAACATAAGAGGGCGGGGAATTGTAAACAGATTCCGCTTTTATTGCGTCGAAAACTAGACACTTGCGACAAACACCACTCGTTAACATCAGTCGACGCGAAACACGATAATGATGACCTGGATAATTTGTACTATCTGCTTTCCTCTTTCCAGCAACTTAATTTCCAGGATGCATCATCCATGTCGCATCCACTCACCCGTATCACATTCATTCTTCATGTATCCGTTGCTAGTTTTTGACGCGGCATCATCCCCTCAACATTCATGAATAGGGAATCTTTCGGCCTTGCGGTATTATGTATTCATGGACCTGACCTTTGAACTCCCTAACTTATTTATCACGGACATTTTTTAACCTGGATTAAATTACGGATGGGAGGTGGGGAGATGACGGGGTAGGTACACTGAAAGTTTCATATTTCTAGGGCGGGTATTATATGTATTTGATGGGGATACAACAGTTACCAATATGCTCATTTGTTACAACGTAATGGTAACACTGGGTCGTGAGTGCACAGAATGGGTAGTGGGTCGCGAGTGCACAGAATGGGTAGCGGGTCGCACAGAGTTTGGGGTGCAACAGCTGATCCAGAGTAACACACATCAAGGTGACATAGTGATCTACACCGATGGGCCAGTGGTGAGAAACAGACATAGTGGTTGGGGTTTCATTGTGAAGGCTAATGGGTGATTCTAAATAGGAGAGTCTGACAGATGAGGCTACGACTTCCAACATGATTATGAAGGTGGAAGCGGTAGCAGCGGCATTCCGTTGGTTAGAGGAGACCACTGCAACACACAAGCGGCATTCCGTTGGTTAGAGGAGACCACTGCAACACACATTGTCTTCAACACGGACTCAGAGAGTATGCGCAGTGAAGTGGAGAAAGGAATGTTTCGTGTAATAAGGCTCACCTCGTTTCAGAGGTCACAGATTGTGAGAATTGTATTAATTTTTGCCCTGGCCATGCGGGAGTGCGGGGAATGAACAGGTTGATGGGCTGCAAGGAATGCACCTCTTGGTAGTAGATTGCAATGGACAAGGGAGAGGTGGTCGTGCGCCTGTGTGACCAGTTGGAGAAGGTGAAGGAACATATTTAGAACTCTTATGTGGAAAGAAAGAGATTGTGGGGGATCGGTCGGGGTTCTGGAAGTATCTCAAAAATGAGAGGGAAGACCAGGAAAACTTGCAATCAGATAGCATTGGGAACTATTAGTTGTATGATTCTTCGCTGGCTGTTGAACGAGGGGGTGGAGCGCTTATGGGAATGTCCTGAGTGCAGTTGTGTCAGTTCGTAGCTCAATTCAATTAATTTCTTACAGTCTATTTTGTTTGACTTTGTATTTCTGGCTTCGCAATTAACAGAAATAACAAGTCGGGCAACATTTCAAAATCTGAAAACCAATATACAGCAATCTAATTGTAACAGGTGTAATCTGGCATTTAGGGCTTAATGCGCTTCCGCTGAAATTTCTGGTGCACTGGCGGCACGGTATGGAATTCATTAACTACACAGTTCATTGTCAACACTAAATGGAGTTTATGTGCAGTTGTACGTTCAACAATTTGTTATTACTTACTGAAAAAGAAGACCAAATTAATGCTGGGGTATGAAGACCTCGCATGGCCTGACCTACAGCGCACTGGAAGTTTAAGAGCTAATGTTCTTATCGTCTGCGTGCCCATTTTGTGACCCTTTGAAACGAAACTTCGTTCGTTCGTTCGTTCGTTCTATCTCCCTCTATATTCTATATATCACTCAATCTATTAGTGATATCCTTTCTTATTGCCATTCTATGTATTCCAGTACAACATATATTGTATATTGTTCTTCTATAGACCTTCATGACATGCAGGTTCCTCTAAAGAGGACGCGCGACTCTCCTGGCTGCTGTCTTATGGCAAGGAATGTTCTTGCCCACTCGTTACATGCCCCACTCACAGCATTCATCACTCTACTTCCACTCCGGCGTTCACGTTGATTCCACATCTGACAACACTCCTGAAACCATGTTTTCAAATTGCTGTTGTCATGTTATATTTATTCAGAATTTAACATACATTTTTGGGGGGATTTTAAAAAAAAAAAGGGGGGGGGGGGGAGGGGGTATTCTACCTTTGTATGATCGCTGTCCTACATTTCATTCCATTAAAGTCGTGTATAAACTCAAATATCGGTTTATCAGATTGTTGTCGATTTTTGCAATCCATTTTGCGCGCGCGTGTGTCAGATAAGTACCCTTAATATTGTCATGTAGTGTGTCGGTTTGTGTTTGTTTGTTCTGTGCTGACGAAGGCTTTGGCCGCAACGTCCAATTTGTTTCTTGTAATCGTGTTTCAGTAAAGCTCACAATCTACTTCTCGTTTATTTCTGGTGATTCGTTCATTGCTATCAGCACAGGGCATTCTCTGGGATTTCAATATGTATCAATCATTTCTGCTGTGTCAGCACCTAATAGTATAGTCCATGTCATACCGTGTTAGTGAACCATGTTTATCCACAACCTGCTGTGTCTTCTGTGGTTTATCATTTCTGACATTGATGTTCCTCCATGCCATGAAGATAAACTGTTCAGCAACTTCTCTCTTGGTCTGCTCCTCTTTCCTGTCCAACTTTTCCAATGTGATGAGTTAGTTTAGCGTTTCCCTTGTCATGACATGCCATTCCTGTCCAACTTTTCCCATGTGATGAGGTAGTTTAGCGTTTCTCTTGTCATGACATGTCATTCCTGTCCAACTTTTCCCATGTGATGAGTTAATTTAGCGTTTCTCTTGTCATGACATGCCATCCCTGTCCAACTTTTCCAATGTGATGAGTTAGTTTAGTGTTTCCCTTGTCATGACATACCATTCCTGTCCAACTTTCCCCATGTGATGAGTTAGTTTAGTGTTTCTTTTGTCATGACATGCCCAGAGAATGTCGCCTGTCTTCTTCTGATACGAGTAACCAGTTCTTTTTGTGAGTGAACTTCTTTTAAGATGTCTTAATTGAACTTCTTTCAATATATATATATATATATATATATATATATATATATATATATATATATATATATATATATATATACACAGGGAGTCTCCGTGGCGAAGTGGTCAAACCGTCTGCCTCGCGTTCCGAAGGTTGTGGGTTCAATTCCCGGCTACGTCTTTCGGGTCACGAATGCATATTTCTCGAAGACTCTGGGGGTCGTCGCTGGAGCTGCGGAGTTCGTGCTTTGTGTGACGCTTTCGGCAGGCCGCCGTGCAGAAAGAGACCTAGCCATAAGGGATAAAACCCGGTGCAATGAAGTCGATCCTCTGGACTAAGACTAAGACAAGTACCTCAGAAGTCAGAGCGGGTTCGCCTGATAGCGAGGGACACTGGCATTAGGACAAGCTAAACCACACGCAAAAATCAGTCCAATACACTAGAAGTGGTAACACGTGTATGAACTAAACCTGAATTCAAAGAATGCGCGCAACACAAAAAATACCCACAACCCGTCAAGTTTATATACAACCGACCTACCAACTATATTTAAATAAATACAACCAGCTAATATTTTCTTAACACTGCAGCCCTGATCTGCTGAATCAGGCATTGTATTTACTTACAAAGACCTCAAGTTGACATTACACACAAAATGGTGCTTAACCCACTCTCTCCAACCCCTTTTCTTCTTCACCCCGACCCACCCACAACCCCACATACATTCAATTTTACCGCCAAAAACAGAAATAAACCTAGCTAATCCACAAAGAGCGAAAAGGGACTAACAATGTATTTATTCTTTATAGAAATAGATCTCCTGGCTTTAAGTCAATACAAGAAAAGGCGGTCCATTGTATGACTAAAGGCGGGCCCGTGCAGACAAGGTGGTGTGTTGAATCGGTAGGTCCGTTAAGTTCCCCTCTAGGGGGCGCTTAAGGTCGTTAGAGGGTAGTGCGCAAACATAACTAGGATCTCCCGAAGGGGCTGAGGGGTGACGTCTCCGCATTCAAGGAGCAAATCTCTGATTACGCGGGATTAGTTCACTTCATACTTTGTGACGTTAGGTAAACTATGGTGTAGCTGGCAGAACGAGTAGACGTAAGATGAGATACGGGTGGCTGTGTGTCACCCGTACGTTTCTGCCGGGGACTGGTGGTTTGGGGATTTTAAAATGTGTTTTATGTGAGTTGTTCCTGGGGTATAACGGTTTCGCATGACGTGAGAGCGAAGGGAGGAGGGATGACTGGCGGCAGATGTTTTGAGAGGGATTGGGAGGGGGGACAACAGATCAATCAGGAATAAAATGAGTAGAGATATGTGGAGAGGAAAATGAAAGACAGAGAGAAAAAGAATCGAAGAGAGAGAGAGAGAGAGAGAGAGAGAGAGAGAGAGAGAGAGAGAGAGAGAGAGGCAAAGATAGGCAGAGAGACAGAGACAGAGACAGAGAGAAGCTTGGAGAGAAGCAGAGAAACATTTAGACGGAAAGAGACACGCGGTTGTAGATGTGAGAAAATAGTAGAAGGGGCTGAGTGAGAAAAACATTAGGAGAGTGGAGAAAGAGGGGGGGGGGGGGGGGTGGTCACATATGGGGAGATGGAGAGAGACACAAAGAGAGACTTGAAGAGAGAAACGGTCGGAGAGGAGGGAGAATAAGATGGGGAAAGAGAGACGGGAGAAGGGAGGCACGCAGACCAAGGTTGTAGAAACAGACAGAGAGATAGAGACGATAAGGAGATATATACTTTTATAGATGACAGATGGACGGAGAGAGAAGAGACGGACGGACGGACGGGACTGACGTGCGGGAGGACGGACGGACAGACAGACAGACAGACAGACAGACAGACAGACAGACAGACAGACAGACAGACAGACAGACAGACAGACAGACAGACAGACAGACAGACAGACAGACAGACAGACAGACAGACAGACAGACAGACAGACAGACAGACAGACAGACAGACAGACAGACAGACAAACAGACAGACAGACAGACAGACAGACAGACAGACAGACAGACAGATAGATAGATAGATAGATAGATAGATAGATAGATAGATAGATAGATAGATAGATAGACAGATAGATAGGGCATTGATAATGCACATTGGGAGCAAGTCGCCGCTGAACATGTTGCATGGAGGGCAACTATCAGAAATGGAATAAAGACAAAGGAAAAAATGATTGTAGATAAAGCACACACAGAGCGTGAGAGACGTAAGATGGTGCATATGGTGGAAATGACCATGTTTCCAGATGCATCCACTGTGGACAAACATTTGCAGCGCGAATTGGCCTCATCAGACACACTCGCCACCGCCATAGGTTGTAGTTATTAAGCCTTTTTTTAAGCACAATGTACCAAACTATCGCCTGTCAAGCGGAAAGGTGCTAACAGACAGACAGACAGACAGACAGACAGACAGACAGACAGACAGACAGACAGACAGACAGACAGACAGACAGATATCATGGCGCCGTAATATTTGTGTCACGGTTCCATTTTATGTGTCACGGCGCCATTTTATATTTGTCACAGCACTGCCTTACATGTGCCATGGCGCTGATTTATGTGTGTGAGGGCACCGTTTGATATGCTCGCCCACTCTAACATTAAAACCTGTCTATGCCACTGACAACATCCTATCCACTCTTTTACGTCAGCAGTCCATCACTTCCCCAGACTTCCCATTCTCTGTTTGTCCTCAACGTATGCCCCCCGAAGGAATACCTCCGATGGGGTGTTATGCCGTGGACAAATCCCCCAAAAGTGGCAATCTTTCCACTTTCCACCCGTACCACAAACCATTCTTAAATGCCCCGATGTGATAACGCACATAGCATTAAAAAAAAAAAAACATTATGCGTGTGCTCTCAAACTAGTATATGTGAAACACTAATAGAAATGGCAGGAAAGGTCACAGGGACTCTACAATACACAACCTTGCTTGGTCAATGACATAATTCTGCACTCCTTGGAGGGGATAAGAGAAGACGGGAATCATAGAGAATACGCTACAACAAATACCATAATGAGACGCTTCAACGGACTGATGAACGATTTAATTTGTTTTTTTCAATGTAGCTAAAGATTGGATTCCATAGACGTGAGGAGAGATCAGCGGTTCTCTAGCTTTGTGATATGACATCAGCGGTTCTCTAGCTTTGTGATAACGCATCAGCGGTTCTCTAGCTTTGCGATATGGCATCCGCGGTTCTCTAGCTTTGAGATATGACATCAATGGTTCTCTACCTTTGTGATATGGCATCAGTGGTTTTCTACATTTGTGATATGACATCAGCGGTTCTCTAACTTAGTGATATGGCATCAGTGGTTCTCTAGCCTTGCGATAAGACACCAGTGATCCTCTATCTTTTTCTTAAGACACCAGCGTGTCTCTGACTAAACTGGGCAGATCTGCGGGATACGGGAAGCCTCAGCAGGGCAATGGCTAGACCGCTTGCCTGCCAGCCATGTGACAATTACTTCGAGTTTGAAATCTAGACAAATATGTATTAAATTAGCCTGGTTCCCATCCCAACACAGCCCACAATGGGTATCAGTTACTGACGTGGGAGGTAAAGTCGAACTGAGTGACACCATAACGCAGGAAAGTGTTAAGGGAAAATGAGTTAGAAGGTATCAACGATATATTTCTTCTTCTTCTTCTTCTTCTTCTTCTTCTTCTTCTTCTTCGTTCGTCCGGAATGTTGTTCTAGACATAATTGCGTTGCGCCTGGGAGTCTCCGTGGCGAAATGGTCAAGCCGTTTGGCTCGGGTTCTGAGGGTTGTGGGTTCTATTCCAGGCCGAGTCCATCGATTCATGGGTGACATTTTTCGAAGACTCCTGTGGGTCGTCGCTAGAGCTACGGAGTTCGTGCTTGGTGCAACGCTTTCGATATGGGTTAAAATCCGGTGCAATGAAGTCGACCCTGTCGACTTTTAAGCGACTTTGTTTTAAGCGTCGTGCCTGTTTACAGCACAGCTGCGATATTTGAACCTTTCGGCGGACACGTCGACTTCTTCAGGCATTTGTTGGCCGGGTTACCTTCCAGGGGCAAAGATATACGAGGATAGACACGGGTTACCTTCCAGGGGCAAAGATATACGAGGATAGACACGGGTTACCTTCCATGGGCAAAGATATACGAGGATAGACACGGGTTACCTTCCAGGAGCAAAGATATACGAGGGTAGACACGGGTTACCTTCCAGGAGCAAAGATATACGAGGATAGACACGGGTTACCTTCCAGGGGCAAAGATATACGAGGATTGACACGGGTTACCTTCCAGGGGCAAAGATATACGAGGATAGACACGGGTTACCTTCCAGGGGCAAAGATATACGAGGATAGACACGGGTTACCTTCCAGGGGCAAAGATATACGAGGATAGACACGGGTTACCTTCCAGGGGCAAAGATATACGAGGATAGACAATGTCAAAATATGGCCAGGCTACAATCTAGCATAGTGTACAGCGAATACTCGGGGCATACATTGCTGGGAATTCAGTATCACTAACTTATCATTGCGGAGGAGGCACAGCATGACTCTCTCTCTCTCTCTCTCTCTCTCTCTCTCTCTCTCTCTCTCTCTCTCTCTCTCTAGGAAAGAAAGAAATAGTCGAAAAAATTAGGGAAACAAAGAACGGCCAACAGAGAAAGAATAATAGACAAAAGAACTGTATAAAGAACAATTGATAGAGAATAAAAAACACACACACACAACAACAGAAAGAATAAAAGATGAAATTGTGGAAGAAATAAGAAACCAAAGAACGAGAGACAAAACAAGAATATTAGAAACAAGAATTGCATAAAGAAAGAAAGAAAGAAAGAAAGAAAGAAAGAATTACAGAAACAAACAAACAAACAAACAAACAAACAAGAAAGACAAAGAAAAAACATACAAGAAGATCGCTAAAGGAAACACAGCAGGTAAATAACAAAATCATTAAACGCAATCAAGAAATAGACAACAAGAAATTAATTCAACTAGCAGGCAAATACAGCTGCTTCCGTTCGGATAACGTGTACATTAATTATTGACAGAAACTACCACAAAACGGAGCGGACGAAATAAGAAAAAGCAAACTACAAACAGACAGAGGCAACGAAAGAAAAGCCATACATAAATCAGGTCATAATTAGCCGCGCTTGTAAATATAACCAACATTTTCCCGCCATTTTATAACAAGCGGTTTAGCTAAACAAACAAATTACCTGCAATTACCGTCTGCGAAGATTGAGCATTACATGTTTCTGGGTTAAACAGCCATAACCGTAACAACACCAACAACTGCAGCAACAACAACAATAACAACAACAACAACAACAGCTTAGGTATTACAGATAGGGAAAATAAAGAAGATGATTGCAAATTTTTTAGACCAAGTCTTCAATTTGGTTTCAGCTAAATAAACATGCAGGTTGAGATGATTACCAGGGGTGGGGGAGTGGGATGGATTACATTAATTGACGTCATGGAGAAAGGATGAGGGAAGTGAAGAAGGCAAATTGCGGAGATATGATCAAAGAATTATGTAGGATAAGTGTGTCGAACGTATGTCTGCTTTACCCGTGGTTTGTCGGGAAGGGGTGATTCATATGTGGTTTGTCGGGAAGGGGTGATTCATATGTGGTTTGTCGTGTAGGGGTAATTCATATGTGGTTTGTCGTGTAGGGGTAATTCACGTGTGGTTTGTCTGATAGGGGTGTCTTACGTGTGGTTTGTCTGATAGGGGTAATTCATATGTGGTTTGTCTGATAGGGGTGTTTTACATGTAGTTTATCTAACAGGGGTAATTTATATATGGTTTGTCTGGTAGAGGTGTTTTACATGTGGTTTGTTTAAGAGGGGTAATTTATATGTGGTTTGTCTGATAGGGGTGTTTTACATATGGTTTATCTAATAGGGGTAATTTATATGTAGTTTGTCTTGTAGGGGTATTTTACATGTGGTTTGTCTAATAGGGGTAATTCATATGTGGTTTGTCTGTTAGGGGTGTTTTACATGAGGTTTGACTGATAGGGGTAATTCATATATGGTTTGTCTGGTAGGGATGTTTTACATGTGGTTTGTCTAATAGGGGTAATTTGTATGTGGTTTGTCTAGTATGGGTATTATACATGTGGTTTGTCTGTTAGTGGTCATCTATATGTGGGTTGTCTGGTAGGGGTGTGTAAAATGTGGTTTGTCTTCTAGGGGTAATTCATATATGGTGTGTCTGGTATTAATGCTTTCAAATAGACAGACATACACGCAGACATGCACATTAATGCATTCCGACAGACAGATAAACATTCAGTGCATTCCGATAGACAGACAGACAGACACATTCGTGCATTCAGAAAGACAAACAGACAGAGATACAGACAGACAGACTGAGAGATTCATGCATTTCGACAGACAGACAGACAGACAGATAGCCAGATTCATGCATTCAGACAGACAGACAGACAGACAGATTCATACATTCAGAAAGACAGAAAGACAGACATACAGACATACAGACAGGCAGACAGACAGACAGACATATTCATGCACTCAGAATGACAGACGGACAGACAAAGATACAGACAGACAGGCAGAGATACAGACAAACAGATAGATTCATGCATTCAGAAAGACAGACAGACAGAGATACAGACAGACAGACAGACAGACAGACAGATTCATACATTCAGAAAGACAGACAGACAGACAGACAGAGATACAGACAGACAGGGTTACAGACATATAGACGGACATATTCATGCACTCAGAATGACAGACGGACAGGCAGAGATATAGACAGACAGGCAGAGATACAGACAGACAGATAGATTCATGCATTCAGAAAGACAGACAGAAATACAGACAGACAGAGATACAGAGATACAGACAGACAGACAGACAGACAGACAGACAGACAGACAGACAGACAGACAGACAGACAGACAGACAAACAGACAGACAGACAGACAGACAGACAGTAGATAATAGACTGACACCCATGCATAAAGTCTTTGTTGTTTGAATAGCGTATACACGGCAGACGAAAATTCCATGTCAAGGCCACCGAAATGGGTTAATTATATGTAGAATGTTTTTTGCTAAAGGTCACAGTTCATAATGCAAATGAGATGGCGTGAACTACATATTTGCTGCATATTCAACAGAAAGGTGTGACTTTCGCGCCAAAATACGGCCGTGCTGCATACATTTATAGGGCCTAAAACAATATTTCTTTTCAAATAGCTCTCTACTTTGTTGAGCTGCCCT
This sequence comes from Cepaea nemoralis, assembly GCA_014155875.1. Classification (NCBI taxonomy): domain Eukaryota; kingdom Metazoa; phylum Mollusca; class Gastropoda; order Stylommatophora; family Helicidae; genus Cepaea; species Cepaea nemoralis. Next base: position 555,205 of record JACEFZ010004774.1, on the reverse strand, counting down.
TTGCTGAGTCAAAAGCCGACATCACAGCACTCTGGACATGCTTATACGCTCCTTACTCATCTTCAACATTCAGCGAAGAGTACCAATACTAATGTTACTATTTGCAATCTGTATATGAGCCGGTGCTGAGTGCCAGCCAGATCTTCTGTTACTCCCTGCAGCACCATTCTCTTCAGGCCGTGATGATCTATCTGTTCTTCCGCACTATACACACGATCCCAAAGAGCCTTGACCACATCTGCCTTATCCTGCACCAACACCCCACGAAGGGGTGCAGATCCGGTCAAAATATTCCCCCCCCCCCCCCCCCCCCGCTCGTTTTCCAACACATGTCACTTTGCAAGAAGCATACCTGTCTTCATTCTTAGCTTCATTATTGTAGAGAGATTACTTAATGTAGAGAGATTACTTAATGTAGAGAGACTACTTAATGTAGAGAGACTACTTAATGTAGATAGTCTACTTAATGTAGAGAGACTACTTAATGTAGAGAGACCACTTAATGTAGAGAGACTACTTAATGTAGAGAGACTGTTTAATGTAGAGAGACTACTTAATGTAGAGAGACTACTTAATGTAGAGAGACTACTTAATGTAGAGAGACTGTTTAATGTAGAGAGATTACTTAATGTAGAGAGACTACTTAATGTAGAGAGACTACTTAATGTAGAAAGATTACTCAATGTGTAGAGACTACTTAATGTAGAGAGACTACTTAATGTAGAGAGACTGTTTAATGTAGAGAGAATACTTAATGTATAGAGACTACTTAATGTAGAGAGACTACTTAATGTAGATAGTCTACTTAATGTAGAGAGACTACTTAATGTAGAGACACTACTTAATGTAGAGAGACTATTTAATGTAGAGAGACTACTTAATGTGCAGAGACTACTTAATGTAGAGAGACTACTTAATGTAAAGAGACTGCTTAAAATAAAGAGACTCTCAGGTGGAGAAACTATTCCATTGAGGGTCGCTACTAGCGGGGTTGTTCTCAAATGTTGAGCACGAAAGCAATCCATCCATCCATCCATCCATCCATCCATCCATCCATCCATCCATCCATCCATCCATCCATCCATCCAATGCCATCTTCGTTGCTTCTGCCGTTGTTACTGGGTGTACCTGCTGCCACTCTCGCTTTTCCCCCTCTCTAACCAAGGGACGAAATATAACCGACAGGAGCAGCCCGTCGAGAAAACTCCTGGGGATCTGTGACGACCTCAAGCGAACTATCCGGGTTTTGGCCTGTGTCGGAATAGACACATAGAGAACGTTGAGCGCTGAAGTAGAGACGAAGAAATAACATGTGGCACGTCCTTTGGAAGAGGTAGCTATCAACCCCAGGTTTATTTCGACAGCGATTACGTTCATTAGTTTGTCATTGCTTTTTAAATTATAAATCAACTTAGGGGAATACCATACAAGATGATGATACAGTTATATACCGATTGTACCGAGCAACACAGCTCCGGTTGATGTAGGTTCTGTTAGGGGTTTAGAAAACCGAGACGCCGATGTCTCGAGCTTAAAAGGCTAAAATTAACTTGTCCAGGAGATTTACAATCAATAATCCAACTAGCCAAACGAATGAGAATAAACGCGATGGATTCGTTTCATTCGGACATTTTGACTTCTCGTGCAGAAAGCATTGGCAATCTGCTGAACGCAAGATGACCAAGTCACTTACAAACAGCCTATAGGTGCTGGGGTTGATATTTACGTCCTGCCAAGGACATGTAACTTATATCTCATCTCATCATGTTCCTCTTGTACCTTGCGGTGTCGAGGTGAAGTATAAACATCGTGAGAGTGCCCGATTATGGGCTTCATATAACGATATTCCCATGGACTCTGCTATTCCCTCCGTCCATCGTTTACGTGGCCGGCCTCTTCCCCTGTTTCCATCTGGTCTGTACATCATTGCTTGTTGTGGTAAGCTGTTGAATGGTAACCTACTTGCATGGCCAAACTATTTAACTTGTATACATATTTTTTTTTGCATATCCTTTACAGGACATCGCTGTCAACACCAGCATCTTTCAGCTGTATGTTGATTTCTTGGCAAGATTACGCCCAGTAGTTTTCCATTGCTTTCTGAGCGGCCAGCTCACATACCCCGTAAGTTACCGACGCGATTCGAACCACTGCTGATTCTCACCGTCGTCACGTTACTTACGAGAGTATACGAGATTACGAAGTAAAGTCGCTAACCTCTAGACCAGGAAGCCAGCATTTAACTTGTATACATATAGAAAATACATATGGGGATTCTGTGGTTAAATCGTGTGCCTCGCGCTTTGAAAGGTGTGAGTTCGTTTCCGGGCTACGTCCTTCGGTTAACAAGAGCAGTTTTCTCGGAAACCCTCCCCCTCCATCTTGTTTTTCCACCCCCACCCAGAGGGTGGTCGCTGGAGCTACGGAGCTCGCGCCGTGATCGCCAGCGCTAGTCGACACGGCAATAGAACATGACAACGACGAAACCTGGCTGCCGACTCTGCTGCGTATTTAGTCTCAGTAGAAGCTTTCGGCAGGTCGCCCTGAAGGGAAAAAACGTAGCTGTATGGGGTGAAACCCGGTGCTATGAAGTCGATCCTCACGACTCTTTAAGAGATTCAGTGACACACAAAAAGTAGGTTTGGACCAAAGAAAAAGTAGGTTTGGACCAAACAAAAAAAGTAGGTTTCGAGCAAACAAAAAGTAGGTTCGGACCGAAGAAAAATAGATGGCTGTAAACGAGAAGTAGGGACGTGCCACAGTTATGATCTAAAGGTTGTTAATATTGTAGCAGACATGTTGTATTATAACAAATTGACAACGTTTCAGTGCAGATATACAAAGCCATGGGAGATACGGGAAGTCGCTTAAGACTATTAATCATCCCAGGACATTTAATCAGTTAATCACAATACCTGCGCGCTATATGTATATTTTCGTTTTGTCTGTTCTTGCCTCATGCTTTCTCACACAATGCTTTTATGTCCGTCATCTCTTCAGTTGACATATCGCATACATGTCATTTGTCATTAACAATTCCGCGAATGGTCCTAGTAACATGCACAGCTGTCATAACATGGACAGTTGTTTATGTATCTGGTACTGACATAGTCAGTTCAGTGATGAAGGAGTTAAGGACAAATTTCGTAATCCCGCATACCCGCGTTCGAAACACAGCTTTGGGCGATTTGGCAGGGGACCGCCTTACGTTGGTTTTTATGAAATGTTATGTGTGTCGGTCGTTCAGAAAGAAATCGCAAACTTTGTAAACTTGCCCAGGAATAAAGAAAAGCTAAAAACTTCTGGGGTTGACTGCTAACGTCGTGTAAAGGATATGTAACTAACTAACCGACAACTCCAATGCACACCATATGGAACATGGTGCTGTCAACACAAAACCACATGATATGTTGTGTTGTCAACGTGTGTTGGGTAAAATGGATGACCTATTGACAACATTCCTACCAATTGCGGGTTAATTTTCTAAGCAATTGTACGTCCAGTAGTTTGCCATTATTTTCTGAAAGAGAAGTCAACATTTAAGGCCAGCTTAATGTCGGTGTGAAGGTTAAACCGCCTAGATCGCCATCAGCGCCACGGCAGTTTAGAAGCGAGCGCTCTTATACTTTCTACTTCGTCATCCAACATCCAAATCACATAATGCATCGCATTATCAACTCACAAACCACATAATATATCGTGCTATCAACTCACAAACCACATAATATATCGTACTATCAACTCACAAACCACATAATATATCGTACTATCAACTCACAAACCACATAATATATCGTACTATCAACTCACAAACCACATAATATATTGTACTATAAACATAAACACAAAATATGTCATCGCAATTTCAACATATATTGAGATATGATATAGCACTACAAACGTACAAAACATATGCAATATCGCACTGTCTGTCTGTCTGCCTGCCTGCCTGCCTGCCTGCCTGCCTGCCCGCCTGTCTGTCTGTCTGTCTGTCTGCCTGCCTGTCTGCCTGTCTGTCTGTCTGTCTGTCTGTCTCTTTCTAGCCCACGCTCTCCCGTTCTATCAGTCAGTCATTCTGTCTTGTTAGTCTGTCGCTCTGTCTGTCTTTCTCTTTGCTCTGCTTGTCCGTATAACGGAATCCATCCATCCATCCGTCTGTCTGTCCATTCGTATCCGGGCTTTGCTGTATGTATGAACGAGGATATAGGAGCGTGTGTAAGAGAGAGAGAGAGAGAGAGAGAGAGAGAGAGAGAGAGAGAGAGAGAGAGAGAGAGAGAGAGAGAGAGAGAGATGGAGAAAGTGGGTATGTATGTACCAGCAAACTTTTGTGAGTGAGTTTGTGATTGTGAGTGAGTATTTGTGTATTTCTGGCTTATTTATTGAGTGGGTGCATAGAGATTGCGTAAATGACGTATGTATCAGGTGATCGAGTGAAATGGCGAATCATGACCGCCAACGCTTACCGGCATGGTACATGATGGATGGATGGATGTATGTGTTTATGCAGTGCTGTGTATTTGTGTCTGACTGCCTGTCTGTCTCATAAGATAATAATATGCATTGATCATACTCATACATTCAGTTGACAATATTTTCTCTATGTGAAGCTAACAGGCAAAATAGTTTATTGATGAAGAGTGATTGGAAGGGCCGAATGTAAGACGGGATTGCGTCCCCAATTTGTGACCCTTTGAATAGTTCGGTCGTTCGTTCGTTTCGTCTGTCTGTCTATCCTTCATCACCCACCACGCCCCTCCTCCATCCTTATTTCCCCATACAGAAGTATCAAATCGAGGCGCCCGCCACCATAGTTCGGCAGACGAAAGGTAAATATATGCTAAACTGGTTTATGGTTGCGAAATGGCAGACGGCCCAGGTTTCCGGTACTTGATGACACGGATTGATTGGGCGACCTGTAGCCACGGACAAGGTCCCTCTGTTGCCATAAGAGAATGGAGTCAGCAATAAATGGAATAGTACTCTCGTCAGAAACCAGCAACATTTGCCCAACACTTCAGCAACGCCTCCTCCAAAACAGAGGGAGGGAGGACACGGAGTTTTATCACGAAATCACGTATTTGTGGTACCTTCTGCTTGAACTGCGATGGTAAACGAATAATATAGTACTGTACGGCCGTTCATTTTCTCTCCTCATCAAGAAATGCTGGTGTGAGCGATAATGGTATCCCGAATCTCGCAATTTCCAACATAAAGTATCGTGTCTAGTCTTTTCTCTTCTGCCCTGGGTTAAATAAATTCATTATAAACTTGTCTAGGCTTTTCTCTTCAACACTGGGTTACATAACTATTACGATTTTGTCTCGTCTTTCCTCCTCTAGCCCAGGTTATATAACTATCATGATCTTGTATAGTCTTTCCTCTTCTACCCTAGATGATTTAACTGTACCACGATCTTGTATAGTCTTTCCTCTTCTACTCTGAGTGATATAATCATCACGATCTTGTTTAGTCTTTCCTCTTCTACCCTGGATTATATAACGATTGCATGGCCGAATGGATAAGAACACTCGCTCTTAAGCTTCCGGTGAACTGATGCCGAGTTAGTGGGTTCAACTCCTACACCTGTCAACTGGACTAACATGTTGATATCTGTCAGAATCTCCGAGTCTTCATCTCCCGAGCCTGGCAATAACGACCAGGTACAACCGTAAACTCGACTCGCGTTACTGCGCAGTGCATGGCCAAGGGTCAGCGTGGGACACGGAAGCCAGGAGACCCGAAAGCCGGGCCAACGAGGAATCACGGCCAGTAGCTCAGACGAGCCTAGGACTTCAGACTGGACGGACATGAAAGTGTGCTGCGGTGTATGATTCGATGCTTGATGAAAGAAAGCCTGTATGCTTTGTTGAGTAGAATACAGAGTGCGTGAGTGTATATTCTATTGCATTGATGAATTGATTTATGTACATTGAATGTTTCTGGCAAGCATTATCGCGGACTTTGCGCGATGCCTGATATGTTTGCTGTGTGAGAAATGCGATTAAAAGTGATTGAGTTATATCGCCGTGTGTTGCTACACTCATTTAGTGAGTGATTGTTTTCACGCCTGTTAGTTTATACGAGCCAATGGTCTTCTAAACAAGACCCTGACAATATCTCGTCCTTAACACGTAAATAACAAGTACCTCAGAAGTTTGAGTGGGTTTGCTTGATAACGAGGTACACTAGTAATAGGAAAAGCTAACCCACATGCAAACATCAGTCCTGTGTGCTAGAAGCAATAGCACGTACATGGACTCCGCTTGAGTTCAAACCGAGCTAACGCATAAAGCTGACAGTCCACCAGATAAGTACACACAAGAACATATCCCCATGACCAGTATCAAGTCTACCCGGGAAGGTTAACACGGTCAATAAATGCCCGCAGAAGTCGGATGTTTCGGCCTAAATGCGCAAGTATCGCAGCTCTGCTGTAAACCGGCACAATGCAATCACGTCCGGGAAAAGTCTCTGGGTGAACGAAAAAGAAGAAGAAGAAGAAGAAGAAGAAGAAGAAGAAGAAGAAGAAGAAGAAGAAGAAGAAGAAGAAGAAGAAGAAGAAGAAAAAGAAGAAGAATCACGTCTCAGAAACCGAAATACTGTAACCATATTAAATATCACGGCGGAGTGGCAAGAACAGGGTTGGAAGCCTTGGTTCCCGGGAAAGGAGATAGGAGTAAACTAGCAGGAAGCTGATACAGGGCATTGCATACATCTTTGGCATGAGGGCGCATGAGGCGAGAGGCCTGGCCAGGAATGAAGAAACTTGCCATCAAATGGTGCTCGGAAGATAGAGTTCTGTGTCACCATGGTGGCTTTTACTCCCCTAGTCATTTTCTGGTAGCCAGTTTTGTTCCAATCAGGTCAATTTTGAAAATCAGCGCCAATGGGAAATCTCCCGCAGCTGTGTTTCGAACGCGGTATGCGGGATTACGAATTGCGTCCGTAAACCCTTTGCCATAGTGCCGGCGTCTCATAACGTGGCCAACAGATACTAGCTGCCTTTGTCTGAAGTTTGTTATCATTTGTCTGAAGTTTGTGATCATTTGTCTGAAGTTTGTGATCATTTGTCTGAAGTTTGTGATCACTTGTCTGACGTTTGTGATCATTTGTCTGAAGTTTGTGATCATTTGTCTGAAGTTTGTGATCATTTGTCTGAAGTTTGTGATCATTTGTCTGAAGTTTGTGATCATTTGTCTGAAGTTTGTGATGACTTGTCTGAAGTTTGTGATCACTTGTCTGAAGTTTGTGATCACTTGTCTGAAGTTTGTGATCATTTGTCTGAAGTTTGTGATCATTTGTCTGAAGTTTGTGATCACTTGTCTGAAGTTTGTGATCATTTGTCTGAAGTTTGTGATCATTTGTCTGAAGTTTGTGATCACTTGTCTGAAGTTCGTGATCATTTGTCTGAAGTTTGTGATCACTTCTCTTCCTATCTTGGCCTATTTCTTCTTCTTCTTTCCGCTCGCTAGCTTTGAACTCAAGCGTACTCTATACATACTACCTCTCGTAGCACAGGACTGCATTTTGCGTGTATATTAGCTTTCCCTATTACCAGTGTCTTTCGCAATCAGGCGAACACCCACTCCGACTTCAGAGGTACTTGTAATTCACGTCCCAAAGTCAAGGACGAGAAGTGACCATTTTAGTCCAACTTTCCAGTCTAAGGGTTGAATCCCTTAACTCGGCATCATCACACCGGATGTTTAAGAACGCGCTCTATTATCCTATCCATTAGGCCATGCTGAACTAGCCTATTTCGAAACGTTCAGATTACTCATTTTGACCGTCCAATGAATGTTTGAACATTCTTCAGACCGCTCTGGTACTTTGTAAATAGTTAAGGAAACATTACGCGTTGCTAAGCACTGACAGAGATAAATACGATAATAGGACAGACAGATAGATAGATACTATAATAGGACTGTAAGATAGATAGGTGCCCTATATACGCTAATGTTCCGAGGAATTATTACGCAAGAAGATAATACACTAGTGTAAACAACCAGGGCGAGTCAATAAGTAAGTCACACAGTTCTGTGGGATGGCAGGTAAATGTAGTTGATGATTTCTACAGGTGTCATTAGGTGACAGCAACTTCTAACTTTATATTCCCGTTCGGCAGGTGGCGCTATGTGTCTCATGCGCATGCGCAGCGCATAAACACAATTGCGACTGTACTTACGAAGTGTACAACCAAAGAGCAGCGTGCTGTTGTGCGTTTTTTGTGGGCAAAAGGACTGCCTGCAAAGGACATTCGTAAGGAAATGCTTCCTGTTTATGCTGACAAATTTTTGTCCCATAAAGAGGTGCATAGCTGGGTAGCAGAACTTTTTCAAGGACGCTCTAAAATTGTTGATGAAATCTGGTCGTCCTATTGACATTGCAACAAAAGCACCCGTGCAGCGGGTGGAAGAGATGATTAGAGGTGACAGACGAGTAACGATAGACTCTGTAGCATCTGCAATAGGGTGCTCACTTGGTTCAGCATACAGCATAATGCACGATCAATTGAAATTTCCAGGACTGCTGACTAGAGGAGTGATGCTTCTTCATGACAATGCCAGACCACATACGGCTCGATTAACTCAGGAGAAAATTAACCAACTAAGGTGTGAAGTTCTGTAATATCCACCTTACAGCCCCAAGACGGCAGACCAGACGGCACCTGGTACTCGATCGTTGACGTTACAGTTGGGTCAGTTTTTGATTATTCGAATTCGCCAGATGCGGATTGAAGCCAAGACAACCAGGCTAGCAAGTTGCTCTCCAGCCACAACACTACTGTCCAGTCACAACGCTACCGCCCAGCCACAACACTACCGTCCAGCAGTCACAACGCTACCACTCAGCCAAAACACTATCTTCTAGCAGCCACAACACTATCTTCTACAGTCACAACGCTACCTTCTAGCCACAATGCTACCGCCCAGCCACAACGCTACCCTTCAGTCACAACGCTACCGTCTAGCCATAACGCTACCGTCTAGCCTCATTGCTACCGCGGCTCCCGGGGCTATGACATTGTGGCAGCGCCACATTTTCGTAGACCATTTGGTACTCGATGGGTGATCTGGCATATATCCCGCCGGCTGCATGTACTTTCCATGACATTTCCTCGCACCCATTATAGGCTGGATCGACATGAAGACCTAGACGATTAAAAAAAAAAACATCAGGCGTGATTTGGATTCGAACGCATTACCACTGAGACAGCTCTACAACCAGTGCTGACTTTCACAGTTAATTCACGTCAGAGATTTTCATATGTGAAAGGAACTAAGATGGCATTGAAGACAATTGCGGGTTTCTCCTATAGCGTCATAATTCTGATATTCCATGTACTAGTTCTGGAGATTTTTCCAGGTGACAGGAAATAAGATGGCGTTGAAGACTCTTTGCGGCTTTCTCCGCGATCGTCATAGTTCTACCAGATGAACCTAATTTAATCTTGGATGAGGTACTCTTCTGTCCTTTGGATGAGGTACTCTTCTGTCCTTATTTGACTGAGAGACAAGAGGATGTTGCCGACACTCAGTACACCGATGACAGGCCAGACGGACACATAATCAGATTGCAAAAGGTACTATTTATATTGGGACCTTTCGCTGGTTGTTGAAGATTGTGACGGGAATGTCTCGAGTGCTTTGATGTCGGTTCTTGACCGAACTCTTTTTCTGACTTCGATGTAGACATGTATAAAGTGATAGACTAATTCATGTGCATATTCAGCGTTGTGACGTAATTAGTGCTCTCGGAGATCTCTCTGTTTCCTTAATTCATATCAAGACACAGCATTAACGTTATGACACGCGAAATCTGCTAGTATTGTATCATCTGGTGTGGAAAGACAGAATAACCCCCTAGTTTTGTTGTTGTTGTTGTTGTTGTTGTTGTTGTTGGTCTTCTTCTTCTTCTTCTTCTTCTTCTTCTTCTTCTTCTTCTTCTTCTTCTTCATCTTCTTCTTCTTCTTCTTCTTCTTCTTCTTCTTCTTCTTCTTCTTCTTCCGTACACTTGAAATTTATTGTCTACATCTGCAATGTTGTCTCTTTTATCAACTTCACAGTATATTTTTAGCTCACTCAGTGGCCCATTGAGTTGATCTCCCACTATTGTTTCTCTAGGCCAGAAAGTTTGCCTAGATATGTAGTATTTCTGGCAATACCGGTAAACACTCCGCCGCGAGGAAAACACGTCAGGGGATATCCGATCATCAGAAGTTAATCTTCACCAAATGTTTCGTCCCTTTTCTAACCTTACACTCTCATGAGGAGGACCAGTCCGGGACATGACACCGGGGCGTTTTATACCGGATAAAATTTCCGAATAAAACTTACAAAGCACTTTAAAATAATGTGCTTTCTGTAACGAAGTGTGGGGGACCCGTAATAAGGCATGTCGGGTTTGTTTGAACACTAGTTGTAAATGCACCTGCACAGGTAATCCAGTCACAGCGAAGCTTGGTTCTCAGATCAGCAAATACACTCTGAAGTGTTACGTCAATTCAACACGGCTGTCGACAAGCGTCCTTGACATACTAATGAGGGCAACTGTTATAGTTCTCGAGAACTGCTCTTGTATTTGTTTTTCGCTCGCTCGCTTAGAACTCAAGCGTAGTTCATGCACTACTTCTAGTACAATGGACTGATATTTGCGTGTGGATTAGCGTTCCCCTTTACCAGTGTTCCTCGCCATCAGGCGAATCCACTCCGAAATCTGAGGCACTTTGTAAATTAAATCCCCTATTTAAAGAAATATGATTATCGGAATAATAATGAAGGACCATCAGTTTTGAAGATGGAAGTTCAGAATGCTCTTAACATATGAAAACTGGGTATAGACAGCATCACAATAGAAATGATTAATGCCTTAGAAGAATATGGAATAGACCAAGCCACCACGACTGCTGAACGCAATATACAATACTAGAGATATACCTCCTGAATTATGTAACTCTATATTAATTGCAATCCCAAAGAAATCAGGAACCTTGGAATGTGATCAACATAGAACAATTAGTATAATGAGTCACATCACAAAGATTTTGCTAAGAATTATCATGCAAAGAATGAGGAAGAAGATACAACCTGAAATAGGGGAAGAACAATGCGGGTTTGTAGAAGGAAAGGGTACAGTAAATGCTGTGTACATGCTGCGAACAGTTATTGAACGTGCTATAGAAGTAAACAAGGATATACATCTTTGCTTTATTGACTATACAAAGGCTTTTGATAGCGTTAGACATGTCAGCATGGTGGATATGCTTGCAGATCTACAAATTGATGGGAAAGACATTAGACTTATAAAAAATATATATTGGAAACAACAAGCTGCAATAAGGATTGATAATGAAGTGGGACAGTATCAGCCAATTAAGAGAGGTGTTAGGCAGGGATGTGTGATGTCTCCAGATCTTTTTTCCCTGTACAGTGAAAATATTTTCAGAAATGTAGAGGATATAAATGGAATCAGCATTGGAGGACGAAACATCAATAACATTAGATATGCAGATGATACAGTATTAATTGCAGACAATGCGCAGGACCTGCAACAATTAGTAGATGCGGTTGTTGTACACAGTGAACAACTGGGATTAGAATTAAATTGTAAAAAGACTCAGGTTATGGTCGTCAGAAGGAAGGAAGAAGTGCCACAATGTAATATACAAGTAAATGGAAATATTCTTCAATAAGTGAATCGGTACAATTATCTTGGAACAGTTATAACATCTGATGGGAGATGCCTTGAAGAGATTAGAACAAGAATCGCCATGGCGAAAGTAGCCTTTAGCAAGATGAAAAACATTCTGACCAATAAAAAGATGTCAATTGAAACGAGAAAAAGAGTGTTGAGGGGATACATAGAGCCTGTTCTTTTGTATGGATGTGAAACTTGGACAATGAGCAGTCAGTCAAGCTGAAAAGCATCTGATGGCTGCAGAAATATGGTTTCTGAGGAAAATGCAAAGAATACCATGGACAGACAGAAAAACCAATGACCAAGTACTACAGGAGACAAATGAACATCGTAAACTGATTAGAGAAATTAGACGTAGACAGTCAAAATTTTTTGGACATGTTATGAGAAGAAATGGGTTAGAGAACTAAGTGACAACTGGCAAGATCGAGGGGAACAGACCAAGAGGAAGACCGAGAGGAAAATACCTGGATGGCTTGGCCACATGGCATGGACGAGACAGGAACACTGAGCTGATCCACAACACTGGTGATCGAGTGAAATGGCGAGTCATGACCGCCCACGCTTTCCGGCATGGCACATGATTGATTGATTGATTATAGACAACAGCAGACAGTACCGAATAGATTACACAAAGACATTTGATTGCCTGGAATACAAACAATTATAAAACACAATGAAGGAAACGGGTTTTTCATTACTACTAATGCATATGATAATAACACTCGTAGGGAACAAACAGCAGCAGTGAGAATATGTGATGGTACAACTGTTTAATATAGAACGGGGAGTCAGGCATGCTGGCATTGTTTAAACTGTACACTGACGCATCTTTCAAATGTCTCTCCTATCAAATGTCGATGGTACTTGATATGTCTACCATGTTTATAACTGGCAACAGGGAATCATGGTTCGATTCCGGAGAGGGACCATGAGAAACGGCTACCACATCCGAGTACTTACCCAGTCGCGGCACGGGGAGGTAGTGACGAAAATTAACTATACGGGACTCTATAGAGGCCCGTAATTGGAATGAGTTAACTTAAAATTGGAGAGCAAGTATGACGCGATCCAACGAGGATCTTAAATTGGCGTAGCCTTTTGGTCAGTCCGGTCCAGAGTTACTTGTAGCTCGTCGGTGGGTGTCCAGTGGTTTGTGTGACATGGTGGTAGTAGCAAATATAAAAAGGGTTAAGTAGGTCAGGAACTTATGACAGGTCTAGCGAATCGTTAGGAAATCTACTTGACCATAGAAATATATTATTCAGGAATCATGGAGGAAATTGGAGGAAAGGCACCAGTCACAGGCGCCGGAACTTCAATAACCCTTCCTACGACACCTAACGGCGTAAGTGGACGACGGAAACAACAACAACAACAACAACAACAACAACAACAAATGAAAACATCACTGAACATGTTAGAAATAAAACCAGCGTATTAACTGCCATGGGATGATGAATCGTTTTATTCAAAATTTCCGTAACCACCACGGGCTTATATATCAAACTAGTTAACGTACCAATACAGTCGTTTTCCCCAAACAACCTCCTTTACGAGTAATTTGATATATAATACAACATGTCTGCTACCATATTAACAACTTTAAAGGCATAACTGTCACACACTCCTACTTCCCATTTTCCGCCATCATTGTTTTGTTTGATCCAAACCTACTTTTTGCTTGGCTCGGTTAACAAGAAATAATATGATTCGTTTGTAATCAGAGGAAAATAAATAACAACAATTATTAAAATAAATACTTCCGTATGCTGACGTCATAGTATTGCTATCAACGGCGCCAATATGAATTGAGAAACTAATTAAATCCGTGCAGGAATAAAGTGCAAGAGGACAAATGATACCTTTTAGATCTACGTTGTTATTTTCATAATGATTCTTCTTTGTCAGAATGTTTATCTTGTTGTTATTTATCAGCTCTTTGCAAAGATCAAGGACTGTCTGTGTGAATAATTTAATGTTGAAAGATGCCGGAAAGAAATAGCTCAGCGATGACGCATCCATGGTTACGTCACAGTTTCCGTCAGTGGTTCTCAAATTTGTTTTCTCTTCAACCCCCACTGTCGCGTTTATGGTTTTATGGATGAATGCTGAAAATTGCGGTAATTGGTCAGCCAAATTCAGCAATCTGGACATTTTGAGGGACGCTAAGTCCCAAATATAACTTATTATAAACATCAGAAAGAAGCAGTCATTACTTGTGGGCACATTATGAGAAGATAAAAACTTAAACATGTTGTGACAACCGGAAAGATTTGTGGAAAGAGAGACAGAAGAGATCAGAGTGAGAAAATTCTTGACGGTCTTATGTCATGGCACGGAAGAGAGTCAATACACGAATTGATCCATGCCGTCGGAAATTGCAATTTATGGAGAAGCTTTTCCGCCCGCACCAGTCGGCTAGGCACTGGATGATGATGATGATGATGATGATGATGATGATTACATATTAAACTTTTTTCTGCAGTACGCACTTGACGAGATACAGCGAAATATGCTAGGCAATAAACCGTGCAATATGCTGTTCGCGTCTTCGTTAACCAAATTCATAATGTGAACTAATTGTTTCATCTCATCTGATCTCATCTCATCTTGTTCCTTTGTACCTTGCTGTGTCAAGGCGAAGCATAAACAGCGGGAGAGTGCCCGTTTATGGACTTCATACATCGAGATTTCCATAGACAGTTATTCCCGCTGCCCATCGTTTACATGGTCGACCGCTTCTTCTGCTTCTATTTGGTATGTAAATCATTGATTTTTGTGGTATACTGTTAGTTGGTAGCCGAGTTATATGACCAAACCATTCAACTTGCTGTTTTCTAATGAAATCTAACGCTGCTATAACCTTTAGCACTGCTTTCTTCATTTCTTATTTTCTCTCTTCTTAATACATTGAGTATTCTTTCAGAAATCCCATTTCCGTTGTAATTTTTCCTTTCTCGTTTTCTGTCATTGTCCAGGTTTGCCATTGTCTCATTACGTATCTATTTTCCATTTCCTATCGTAGAACGATCCACCACACTTTAAGAACCACCAGACAACATGGATAATTGTCCTCTGTTCCCAAAGACATTACCCCACCACCCCTCTTCCCCTCCCAGACATCCAAGAATACAAGACAACCGCTGCATAGAATACCCGAACAAGAATCTTTGTGCGGAGATCTGTAAGTAAATTCTTGTCTCGAAAATCCCCAGCATTTGGTGACTCATAAGGAAGGAATTCTCTTGTTTGTATATTTTATGAAAGGGGAAGACACCGCTTGGCTTTGAGGAAAGGAAACGGGTGAATAACAACATCGACGCAGATACATAGCAAGTAGACTTTCTTGCCTGGTCGCCTAATCCACACACCTGCTGCAACTACTTGTAGTTGCTAAAGTTAGTTGCGTGTCCATTACAGGGCGTCACAGTCAACCCCAGCATTTTTAACTGTTTGTGATTTACAAGGCGTTCAGTACGTTATGTTCAGTACGCTATGTTCTCGTTTAGAAAGAAATGGCAAACTAATGAACATAGAATTGCCAGGAAATTCATCCTGGCTTTTATTGCAACGTTCTGCAAAAGACATGTCAGATTTGTAAGTTGGATATTAGCTTCTAGAACGAATGATGCTAATACCATTTGTACAAATCGACATATGGCGGTCTCTATATATATATATATAAAAGATTAATAATATTCTCTATAATTTGTATTTGTCATGGATATGAGGGAAATATAATATTTTACTATACCTTAAACTTCCTTAAATCATCTTCCATTGAACCATATTCTTTGATGTTGCATTTTGGTAAATATAAAGGAGGAGGTGGAGAAGCAGAAGAGGAAGAAGAGAGGGAAGAAGAAAGATGAGAAGGAGAGGGAGCAACAGCAGACAAAGAAGAAGAAGAAGAAGAAGAAGAAGAAGAAGAAGAAGAAGAAGAAGAAGAAGAAGAAGAAGAAGAAGGAGGAGGAGGAGGAGGAGGAGGAGGAGGAGGAGAAGGAGGAGGAAGAATAGGAGAAGAAGAAGAAGAAGAAGAAGAAGAAGAAGAAGAAGAAGAAGAAGAAGAAGAAGAAGAAGAAGAAGAAGAAGAAGAAGAAGAAGAAGAAGAAGAAGAAGAAGAAGAAGAAGAAGCAGAAGAAGAAGAAGAAGAAGAAGAATTAAAAACAAAAACCCCAAAGAAAAGACAAATGTCCAGACCCTCTGTTTACGCTGTCTGTAATCATCCGATAAATCTCGGGGGCGAGATTGTTTTTAATACTGGTTCCGACGTTTATCATCCTGTAACTTGTCATTCAACGTTTTTTAGCATTACAACTTGTCATTCTTGTGTTCTTGTTAACAACGCATAATTCAGTTGTTAACTGTTAGATGAATTACAGCGACCACCTCTCAACGAAGGCGTTGTTGGCTGGGTGGGTGGACAAGACTTCCCCAGTCTACCGGAATCGGGAGAAGGGTTGTCGGTCTGGTCCTGTTTGCTGAATATTATTTGTTTGTTTGTGTGATTGTTTGTTTGTTTGTTTGTTTCTTCGCTCGCTTTAAACTCATAAATGTGCTATTACTTTTGGTCCACTGGACTGTTTTTTTGCGTGTGGATTAGCTTTCCCTATAACCTGTGCCCCTCGTCAACAGGCGAACTCACTCCGACTTCTGAGGTACTTGTAAGAGCGAGAAGTCAACGTTGCAGTTCAACTGTAGGGGTTTACCCAGCTACCTCGGTATCAGCACACCGGAAGTTGAAGAGCGAGCGATCGTATCCATTCGACCATGCTCACCTCTGTTTGCTTATTTGCTTTGTCTTTTCTCAGCAGCATCGTGTGCCATATCAGTAGGCGCGGGGGAGGGGGCGGCGGGAGAAGAGGGTGGCGGCGGTTCAGTAGCTCATACCAAAGATTTGGATCAACTCTATATTCTTGTATTGAGAATGCCATGTACCCCAGTCATCCAGTTAATTATCTCTTGCCTTTACACTACTATTGTCCTTTTAAAATTTCCAGTTGTCATTAAATTTTCAAATTTTTTAATAATTACAAATTGCCCATTAAAACTTTAACAGTCTACATTTACTACCTAATAAACTGCCAAATGATTTATTGAAAGCTAACCTCTAATTCAGGGGTGGCCAACACGAGGCCCGCGGGCCGCAAGCGGCCCGCTTGCAGTCATGTTGCGGCCCGCGTAGTGAGAAGAGACGATGTGGTCGAAGCTGTAGCACGCTTGCTTGTTTACTTTAATTAAAACAAAATTAAGTGCGTGGCCCGGCAGGATATAATATTCCTGAAATTTGGCCCGCCTGCTCTAATTGATCTACTTAATTTAACAGTTTTCAGTTCTTTCTTAACGGGCTGTTCCATTTGTTTTTCTGTCCCTCCAAGACTTATTTGCAGTTTTCTAAGATACCATCTTTTCACAGCTCCGACCTCAACACTCGCACAATGACGTCCATTTACACTGGTTCCATACCCCCGCCTGATGATTATTTTGTTAAAGAGAGAAAACGAATGAACGAAACACGAACAAACTTTATTTTCAAAGGGTTAAGAGTTGGGCACGCAAACCCATCTGACATTCTACTCTGCTGATCTCTCTGTTCTCATACATTATTCAATTCATACATCATTTATTACAATAATATTAGACAACCACGACAACGGAAACAATATATACATAACAAACGCGTGGAAAATGTGCAGTAATCAATAATACATGACTCACAAAAACTAATTGTTGACAAGGCAATTATAATTCGGTAAGATAGATGTCACGTACCAGACCTAAGGGAATGTTTATTTTACAAGTTGTCCTTTGAGAAAACGCAGAACCAAGAGCAGTAACTTCCTAAGAATGCCTTTCTTGTCCTTTTAGTTCAGCCTGGATTGTTTACCCCTATCATTAGGTGTTGACGTAGTTGATAGAGAGCTGCGCTGGTAATGTCATGAGCGAGGTAAGACAAGGCTTCGACGCTGCGTTCGTCGTCTGACTAAGTAAGGGGGAGACTGGACACCTATTTCTCCATGCATTCAGGCGCTATCACACAACAGCTCACATCTAAACCGCCTTGTTACTATGTCACCCGGTTTCTAAACTGCCCGTTGTAAGTTACCATATATCTAAGTCACCCCGTGTCTAAGTCAACCCACATCTTAATCACCCATGTCTAAATCACCTTATATCCAAGTCACTCTGTATCTAAGTCACTACGCATCTAAGTCATCCCATATCTAAGTCACAATGTCTCTAAGTCACCCCATTTCTAAATCACCATGTATCTAAGTCATCCTATATGTAGGTCTTCCCATGTCTAAGTCACCTTGCATCTAATTCACCCAATGTCTAAGTCACCACGCATCTAAGTCGCCTTATATCCAAGTCACCCCGTATCTAAGTCTCTACGTATCTAAGTCATCCCATATCTAAGTCACAATGTCTCTAAGTCACCCCATATCTAAATCACTACGCATCTAAGTCACCCCATATCTAAATCACCATGTATCTAAGTCATCCTATATGTAGGTCTTCCCATGTCTAAGTCACCTTGCATCTAAGTCACCATATATCTAAGTCACCTCATGTCTATGTCACCTGATATGTAAGTCACAACGTATTTAAGCCACAACGAATCAAAGTCACCACATATCTAAGTCACCCCATATCTAAGTCACCATGTATCTAAGTCACCCCATATCTAATCACCCCATATCTAAGTCACCCCATATCTAAGTCACCATGTATCTAATTCATCCCATATGTAAGTTTTCCCATGTCTAAGTCACCTTCTATCCAACTCAACCCATATCTAAATCACCATGTATCTAAGTCATCCAATATCTAAATCACCACGTATCTAAGTCACCCCATGTCTAAGTCACCATGTATCTAAGTCACCACGTATCTAAGTCACCGTATGTCTACATCACTCCATGTCTAAGTGACCACGTATCTAAGTCACTCCATGTCTAGGTCACCCTTTATCTAAGTCACCATGTATCTAATAACCCCATATCTAAGTCACCCCATATCAAAGTCACCCCAAATCTAAGTCACCCCATATCTAAGTCACCAAGGATCTAAGTCACCCCATGTCCAATCCATCTTGTATCTATACACCTCGTATCTAAACCACCCCATTTTTCAACCACCCAGTCTTGAACCCTTGTTCCTGATAAAACAAGAAAGCCTTCCCTCTGTATCTATGTTGACAAGACCACATACGTCAAAGTTCCCAAACCAACTTATCGACATAAACAATCTTTTCACTTCAACATACACATAGACAAAACCCAGCCTCTACTGAAGTCTTCTGCACTCAAAAACACGTTGCCCTCGACCGACAGCTCCTAACCTCTTACACGCAGAATCAACTCGGCGCCAGTAGACCTCTTAGGAACCAATGGTGATGAAATTTGTAGCGATGAAATCAAAGCCTGAGCAGTAACACGGAGTGCTAGAAGTCTTTAATTCTTCAAAGATTAAAGATACACACAATCACAACAACAAAAGGTGAACATTAGATAGTTCTATCATTATTGCTGGCTGTAATCTACAAATTAGAGTGTTGGCAGGTTTGGTTCTGGAGCTCAAAGATTGAAAGATCTAAGTTCAGACTTCTCAGCCTTAAAAACAGTTCTAAGACAGATCGTCTTCTTCGTCTATCCCTTGACCCCGGCTGTGGATAGAAGAGGTGCCACAATATCTTCATCATCATCAAGTGCCTGACCGACTGGCTTGCTGGGAAGAATGATTCTGTAGCTCAAAGATTGAAAGATCAAAAGTCCACACTTCTCAGCCTTAAAGACAGTTTTAAGATATAGATGGCGGGATAAGGGTAGCCCCTATCGAAGGAGATAGTAATGTGCCCCCTTCCCTCCGCTAAACTACGGGACAGCCTTGGGCAAGCTGGAGTACCGGTTTAGATTTCCCGATTATGGTTACGGGAAGTCAATGGCGCAGGTGGTGGATGAAATTGAAGAGCAACCGACGGATAGTTGTAACTGATGGTCTCAAATTTCGCAACGGTTGGCAGAGGATTTCTTTTTGGAGACAATGGCTACGGCCATGGATCAGTATAGTCACTGCTAAAAGGGAAAGCAATGGTAAACTACTTTCTTTACAGATACCAAGAATGTCATGTTTTGTAGTGTGGCGAAACATGACCGTCCATGCTTACGTGCACGGCACATGATAAATAATGAATACTCAGGTCTTTGTGTATTCATTGACTCCAGCTGTGGATATGGGAGATGCCACAATATCATCATTATCATCCAGTTCCTTGATGGCTGGCGGGCAATTATGCTCCTCCACAAATTACTATCTTTGACAGCTTCAATCAGTTCATGTGTTGATGCCTCCCTTCCGCGCCATGACACAAGACTGTCAAGAATGTTCTTACTCTGTCTTCCTCTATCTCTCTAGCCACAAGTCTTTCTCTTGAAGCATAATTATTTTGGGGAAAATACAGAGATGGTTTCACGATTAACAACAACGGACATTGAGATGAATTGAGTCGAGTTGAGTCAAGAACCGACATCATTGCACTCAGGGCATTCCCATAAGCGCTCACTCCTCATCTTCAACAGCCAGCGTCCACATATTAATGGTGCCTGTTACAATCTGTTTATATGTCCGTCTTGCTTTACCTCTGAATGAGGACTCTATCAGATCCTCTGACCACCCCCTGCTGCCGCATTCTCTCTAGATCATAATAGTCTATCTGTTTTTCTACATTGATCACGCGCTCCCAAAGGGCCTTCACCGCATCTGCCTTATCATGCATCAAACCACCCATAAATGATGCAGCACAGGCCAATCTATCTGCTTGTTCATTCCCAACCTCACTAGCCTGCCCTGGAGAAAAGATCCAGAGAATGCTCACAACCCGCGACAATTTAATTTATGCATACCATTCAGCACGATGCGTAACTGTCTTCATCTTTGCTAGCATGCTTTGTGAATCAGTCACAATCACGTCATTAGTATTCCGTTTGTTTTTCAACCAGTGGACGCCTGCAGTTACCGCTTCCACCTCGGAGATTACTGACATGACGTCATGACAAGTCAAACCTTGGTTCCATGATCAACAACGGATATTGTTGAAAAGAATTCACAAGGCAAACCCTTGGATCAATGATCAACAACTGAGATTGTTGACAAGGCATTAGAACGAGTCTGGTCATCGGAATCCAATGCTCAAAAGACAGGAAGAACCTACAACAGATCGCAAGACAACAAATAACAGTGCACATCACGAGAACACTCATCTCTTCTATTTCAAGATCTTTCTCTTGTTCTTACCTTCCTCAAATTACCTCAACGAAGTGCTGGGGCGCTTTTATTGTATATGCCAATAGTGGATCATTTCACAATGACTAAAATAAAAGTCAAGGATTTTGAACTTAAATGCCATCCAATCAACCAACCAAGAAGCTAATCAGCTAGCCGAACAAGAAGCCAATCAACCAGTCGATCAACTAGTCAACCAACAAATTAACCGGACAAGTAACCAGTCAACCAACCAACCAACAAAACAGGCAACCAACGAGTCAACCCACCAACAAAGGAGCCAACAAATTAACCATCAAGCCACCCAGTCAACAAACTAGCCAGTCAACCAGCCAATTATCCACCCAACCAACCAGTCACACAACCAACCAGCCATCCTAACCAACCAGACAACAAGCCACTCAACCAACCAACCAGCTATTAATTAAACCAAACAGTCAGACACCCAACCAATCAACCAGCCAGCAAGCCAGCCTACCAGTTGGACAATTAACGAGCCAATCAACTTAAAATCCAACCAATCACCCAACCAACACCCAGTCAACCAACCAGCAAACCAACCAACGGACCAACCACACGACTCCCAATCAACTAACCAACCAACCAAATAACCAACCCGTCAGTCACTAAACTAACCGCTAACCAATCAGCCAACCAATCAATGAACCAGCCAACCAACAAACCAACCGCCACCCAACCAACAAAATCAGTCATCCAACCAACTACCCACCAACCAATCAGCCAACCAGCCAGCTACCTAACCAACCAACTAACCCCAAATACGAGCTTGCATAAAAATAGAGTGAACCCGCACACACTGAAAAGCCTGTCAGCCATGGTAGTCAACCACACAAAACGCTGAGAACCACTGTGCTACATTCAACCCCAACTCATCACGCGCCACCGAAAGTCACACCTCCCCCAACAAATTACCACGAAAAGATGATGTTCTTCTCAACAGCCGTAAACTCATTCATAAGCCCGCCCTACGGCCTATTATCTCCAGCATCCCTCTTACAAGTCCCACAAACTCTAAATCTGATTTTTGTCAAGACTTAATTGATCTGCAGGTTTACAATTTCCTGTCTAACAGGCCCCTTCCACCCCCGCCTAATGCTTCTACTTGGCGGTTACATTCTGAGACAGGTGGCAGAGTTCCCGGAGAGACGAGAGGCACCAGGTGTGGACCGTCTGGCCCAGGACACGCTCGTGAGTGTCAGTTATCTGCAGGAAGTATTGCACACGAGGATGCCGCGAGAGTTCATGAGAGGCGTTAACTCATTTCCTCCGCCAATTATGCGAATGTGAATGCAGTCAGCAGTGATGTCTCCCTCATTCTAAACGTGCTTTTGTTTCATCTAGTGCAATTTAGCTTCATATGGTGCAATACAACTAGAACATTATATTCTTCAAATAAAAACAGTAAATATTTTTGTTTTTGTTTTGTGAATATATTCTGAACAAGTGAAGAACAAATGTATCATTTTTCGATGTAGTCACCACTGCGTTCAAAGTAAAATCTCCAGCGCCGATAAAGTGCCTGGATTCCTGTAGAAAAAAAAAAAAATTCTCTGGGGCAACTACTCGGTGTGCCTGACCCGGTCGTGAACAGTCTTGTGACCAGTCTGTCACAGAAGTCAGGCCGTGTCAACAATTCCTACTCCACTCATACACTTGCTGGACTGGCAAGCATGCATCACCATACTGTAGCTTCATTCGCTGATGAATTTCTATAGCAGTGGTTCTTAACCCTTTTCGGCCCATGTACCCCTTTACCATATGTTCAGAATGCCCCCCCCCCTTTCGTATTTCCTCCCTATAAATTCCCCCCGCCCCTACACAGTATACGTAAAACTGAAAGCTAAATTTAATAACGCATACTAGAACAAGTCTATACGTCTGCATAAAAAGCGATTTGTAGGTCTATTTACATTATAAAACGAATTTCAGAAGGGCGAAAAGTACAGAACCGTAACGTATGGAGGGGAAGACAATATCAAGTAATCGGTTCTTGAATTGACACGATCTTGAAATAATCTTAATTCCCCCTGGAAACCCTAAAATTTCAAATGGGATTCCCCACCGGTTGAGTACCACTGGTCTATAGGTTCCATACCTTGACTGTTCACATAACATCCAGAAAGCTGCTCCTCTTTGGGCCATGTCAAAAATGGGGCGATCATCTTTAAACCTTCCCCATGATATCACCGTATTCGTCTCCGCCGTGATGTCACGTGCTTAACACTCTTGACATCCGGCACAACAATATTGATAGGCTACAAGACAATGACATGGTACGAGCTACCTCGTACAATGATAAGAAAGAGACAAACAACTTTATTTGGTCATGTGATGAGAAGAGAGATATTGGGGAACATCGGGACAACTGGATAAATGAACGGGAAGAGAGGCAGAGGCAGACCAAGAGAAATGATGCTGGATGGACCGAGACGCTGGCATGGAGGAATATCATCAGCATATTTGATCCAGAACACAAAGAACCGCGATCTGTGGAGACACATGAACACATGCGCCAGCTGACAGGACACTTGATGATATGATGATGTAGTGCAATGTAGTTTCATGTACTGCAATGTAGTTTCATGTAGTGAAATTTAGTTTCATGTAATGGAATTTCGAATCGGTACATCTATTTCGGAACAATCATCACAACTGATGGGAATATGCCTTGAAGGGATCCAGAAAGTATCATTTTTCAAGAACAAGAATCGCCACGGCGCAGGTAGCCTTTTACAAGATTGAAAACATACTGACCAATAAAAAGATGTCAATTGCAACGAAAAAAAAGTATTGACATGCTACATAGAACTTGTACTTTTGTATGGATGTAAACCGTGGACAATGAGAGACGAATAGTTGACCAGTCTTTCCTCACTTAGCGGACGAACAAGTGTTAGTCTTTCCTCACTTAGCGGACGAATAAGTGGTCAGTCTGTCCCTCACTTAGCGAGACGACCAAAGCATTCGTCAAACCGCGCTCCGACTCCGCATATGACATTATCACCGCAGCTCCCCATCCACTCCACCAACTCGCCGGCTCCATTAAAACACACGTCAAGAATATAAAGTGATATCCTCAACTCCACTCAAGTGATGCCTGGAGCACGGACTGGGTACAGACAAGTTAAAGGTCGGGCCATACATTTCCAACAATTTTCTTAAGAGCAGCCTCCTGTAAAAAAAAAAAAAAATCAGGTTGCGTGCATACATATGAGATAGTGTAGATTCCTTCAAGGTATAATCTAATAGTTTTAATCTGGAGATGGGAGAAATATCTGGCAATGACGTTATAATGACGTGGATGCAGACGTGAATTAACAGAAGAAAGATACAAAAATAAGGAATTGGAGATAGGAAAATAACAACAAAAGATAAGACATAGGAAGACAATCAATTTGTGAGAACGCATTTCTTGTGTTTTTGTGTGGGCCTCGGGGGATTTTCCAGTGTGTGATTTAACATCGCGTTTCGAATAATAAATGAGAGAGGAAAAATCGAATTTTTGTCAAGTTCTCAGTTATTGGAAGTCGACGTTCCTGACACGTTTAACGAGCTTAAACTTTCCCCCTTTAATGTGACGTAGTTGATACATTACATTACATTCTATTCCACACACACACACACATACGCGTGCGCGCACGCGCACACGCATACACACACGTACACACACACGCACGCACGCACGCGCACACACACACACTTGCATATGGTCGCTAAATTCAGCCCAGGCTTTGTGCTATAGAGAGGTATAACTCCATCCCTGGTCCCCGATATGGGCTTAGATTAGCTATACATTCACATCAGATAATAGATATAGCTTAGATTAGCTATGCCTTCACTTTCAATCAATCAATCATGTGCCAGGCCGGAAAGCGTGAGCGGTCATGACTCGCCATTTCACTCGATCACCAGAGTCGTGGATCAGCTCAGTGTTCCTGTCTCGTCCATGCCATGTGGTGAAGCCATCCAGGTATTTTCCTATCGGTCTTCCTCTTGGTCTGTTCCCTTCGATCTTGCCAGTTGTCACTAAGTTCTCCAATCCATTTCTTCTCATAACATGTCCAAAAAATGTTGACTGTCTACGTCTAATTTCTCTAATCAATTTACGAGTTTCATTTGTCTCCTGTAGTACTTGGTCATTGGTTTTTCTGTCTGTCCATGGTATTCTTTGCATTTTCCTCAGAAACCACATTTCTGCAGCCATCAGATGTTTTTCAGCTTGACTGCACATTGTCCAAGTTTCACATCTATACAAAAGAATAGGCGCTATGTATCACCTCAACACTCTTTTTCTCGTTTCAATTGACATCTTTTTATTGATCAGAATGTTTTTCATCTTGCTAAAGGCTACTTTCGCCATGGCGATTCTTGTTCTAATCTCTTCAAGGCATCTCCCATCAGATGTTATGAATGTTCCGAGATAATTGTATCGATTCACTTGTTGAAGAATATTCCCATTTACTTGTATATTACATTGTGGTACTTCGTTCTTCGTAGTGACGACCATAACCTGTGTCTTCTTACAATTTAATTCTAACCCCAGCTGCTCACTGTGTACAACAACCGCATCTACTAATTGTTGCAGATCCTGCGCATTGTTTGCAATCAATACTGTGTTATCTGCATATCTAATGTTATTGATGTTTCGTCCTCCAATGCTGATTCCATTTATATATTCTACATTTCTGAAAATATTGTCACTGTACAGGGAAAAAATATCTGGAGAAATTACACATCCAAGCCTAACACCTCTCTTAATAGGTTGATATTGTCCCACTTCATTATCAATCTTATGGCAGCTTGTTGTTTCCAATATATGTTATTTATAAGTCTAATGTCTTTCCCATCAATTTGTAGATCTCCAAGCATATCCACCATGTTGACATGTCTAACTCTATCAAAAGCGTTTGTGTTGTCAATAAAGCAAAGATGTATATCCTTGTTTTCTTCTATAGCACGTTCAATAACTGTTCGCAATATATACACAGGATTTACTATTCCCTTTCCTTCTACAATTGCATTGATATAGTTTAGACTAGCTATGCCTTCATATCAGATAATAGATATAGCTTAGATTAGCTTTGTCTTCATATTAGATAATAGATATTGTTTAGAGTAGCTATGTCTTCATATCAGATAACTGATACAGCTTAGATTAGATATGTCTTAATGTCAGATAATGAGTATAGTTTAGAGTAGCTATGTCTTCGTAATTCATTCATTCATTCATTAGCATGTCCGTTGCAGAACCTCGCTCCCATAAGAACTTTCTGGAAAACTTCTCGGTCATGAGCAAAATGTCCCGCGTCCGACACACCCATCTGGAGATCATCTGCTACATTCTTCCCCCATCTTCGCTTTGTCTTCCTCTTCCTCTCTTCCCGGGCATATACCCCTCCATTATTGTTTTCTCCAAACTTTCATGACGTTTTAAGTGACCAAAATGTTTCAATTTTCTTTGTTTTATCGCCTTTAGTAGACATATTCTTCAAATATTCTTCAATATTTAGATCTTGTCGTGTGGTTGCATTTGTTATTTTCTGTAGCCAAGATATTCTTGGAACCCGTCTATAACATTTCTCATACGTTGTTCAGCTTATTTAGTAAGTGTCCAGGTCTCATAGGCGTATGTTGCAATGGGAAAGATGTATGCTGTTAAAAATCTATTGTTTGTAGGCCTATCTGTCCCACTCCACAATTTATTCAGTTGTTTTAGTTTTCAAAGAGCAATAGATACTCGTCTTTTAATTTCTGTCATTGTGTCACCGTTATTGGTAATTAACTACCCAAGATATTCGAAATTTTCCACCACCTCAAATTTTCCGCCTGTAACATATATTTCTTTTTCCATAGCCTTCGTAACAGAAAATAAATACAGCTTAAATTAGCTATATCTTCACATTACATCATAAATATAGTTTAGAGTAGCTGCGTCTTCATGTCACAATCGCCAGCTGTCTCAGACTTGCCGATTTGCATGACAAATTCACTAGTTGCCCACAGTGACCAGGAGAGATACAAGATTCATGGCCAAATCGCCGGGGAGAAGGCCAAATGATGTAGATTTAAACGATCGGGGTTGAGCAGTGACTGTTATTTGATCGCTCTAATCACCCGGCTTTTGTTGGAGCTTGATAGGAATAGGGGCTTGTATCTGGCCAACGAGTGATATCCGATATAGGACGGTCTAGTTGTGCGCGCGCGCGCGTGAGTGTGTGTGTGTGTGTGTATGTGTGTGTGAATGTGTATATTTGTTAAAATGTGTGTGCTTGTGATGTGTGTGTGTGTGTGTATGTGTTCCAACCAATGTGTTTGTTTCCTATGCGCGCGCGTGTGTGTGTGTGTGTATGTGTTCCAACCAATGTGTTTGTTTCCATGCGCGCGCGCGCGTGTGTGTGTGTGTGGATGTGTGTTCCCACGTGTATGTGTATGTGTTTGTTTTCTTACGTGTGTGTGTTTGTGTGTTTAAATGTGTGTGATTGTGATGCCTGTGTATGTTATTATTTTTTTTCTAAATTTTCCCCTGTGTGTGTTCGTGCGGATGTGCGTGCGTGCGTGATTGTGGGTGGGTGTTTACTTTTCATGTGTGATTGAATGTCTTAGTGTTTTTCGTGTGCGTGTGTTCTTATTACTTGTGTGTGTGTGTGTGTGTGTGCTTGATTGTGTATTTTTCATGTGTGTATGTGTGTTCTTGTATGTGTGTGTGTGTGTGTGTGTGTGTGTATTTGTATTATTCACCTGTATGCGTGCGTGTATGTGACTGTGTGTTTCATGTGTACGTGTATATGTTGTGTGTGTGTATGTGTGTGTGTGTGTGTATGTGTGTGTATTTGAATTATTCACCTGTATGCGTGCGTGTATGTGACTGTGTGTGTTTCATGTGTACGTGTATATGTTGTGTGTGTATGTGTGTGTGTGTGTGTGTGTGTGTGTGTGTGTGTGTGTGTGTGTGTGTATGGGTGTATACATATGTTTGTATGTTTGGGAGCGTATCTGTGTTCTTTGTAAATATTTACATGTACTTTTGTCTGAGTCTGTCTGTGAGTGTTTGACTATGTTTTCTGTGTCTGTCTGTGAGTGTTTGCCTATGTTTACCGTACCTGTCTGTGAGTGTTTGGCTATGTTTTCTTTGCCTGTCTGTGAGTGTGTGACTATGTTTTCTGTGCCTGTCTGTGAGTGTTTGACTATGTTTTCTGTGCCTGTCTGTGAGTGTTTGACTATGTTATCTGTGCCTGTCTGTGAGTGTGTGACTATGTTTTCTGTGTCTGTCTGTGAGTGTTTGCCTATGTTTACCGTACCTGTCTGTGAGTGTTTGGCTATGTTTTCTTTGCCTGTCTGTGAGTGTGTGACTATGTTTTCTGTGCCTGTCTGTGAGTGTTTGACTATGTTTTCTGTGCCTGTCTGTGAGTGTTTGACTATGTTATCTGTGCCTGTCTGTGAGTGTTTGCCTATGTTTACCGTACCTGTCTGTGAGTGTGTGACTATGTTTTCTGTGCCTGTCTGTGAGTGTGTGACTATGTTTTCTGTGCCTGTCTGTGAGTGTTTGACTATGTTATCTGTGCCTGTCTGTGAGAGTTTGACTTTGTTTTATGTATCTGTCTGTGAGTGTTTGACTATGTTTCCTGTGCGTGTCTGTGAGTGTTTGACTATATGTGTATGTGTATGTGGTGTTTGTTGCGTTTGTATGTGGGTTTGTTTGTGATGTCTGCGCGTGTAGTTCGTTCTCGTTCTCTCTCTCTCTCTCTCTCTCTCTCTCTCTCTCTCTGTCTCTCTGTCTCTCTCTTTCTCTCTGTGTGTGTGTGTGTGTGTGTGTGTGTGTGTGTGTGTGTGCGTGCGTGTGTTTCTGTGTCTGTACTTGCGATTTTACGTGCGTATTTCCATCCACATTTTTGCTCGTCTTTTGCGTTTGTGCCAATGGGGGAAAAAAAGTAAAAGAAAATGGTCTTGGCACAATTCACAGAAACGTCGAAAAGATCAAAAAATGTGTGCCAAGACGCTGTTTACTATACTCTCTTCCCATATTGCAACGAGATATATTTGATGTGAATGCGGGCGAGTTCATGTAGCGGTTAGCACGTTACTCGAACACTTGCATGGGCGCAGTTGAACGAGGGTTCGACGCCAACTTCCGACGTTGGCTATGGGAGGAAAATACTAACCACATATTCCTCGATTCAGTCCTGGGGACATTCCATTATGTCCTGGGGACATTCCATTCTGTTATGAGGACATTCCATTTTATCCTGGGGACATTCCATTCTGTCCACAGAACTTTTCCCATCTATCAACAGAACTTCCCCATCTATCAACAGAACTTCCCCATCTATCAACAGAACTTTCGTCATCTATCCGCGGAACTTTTCCCATCTATCCACAG
This sequence comes from Cepaea nemoralis, assembly GCA_014155875.1. Lineage (NCBI taxonomy): Eukaryota > Metazoa > Mollusca > Gastropoda > Stylommatophora > Helicidae > Cepaea > Cepaea nemoralis. Next base: position 525,822 of record JACEFZ010004774.1, on the reverse strand, counting down.
AACTTCCCCATCTATCAACAGAACTTCCCCATCTATCAACAGAACTTCCCCATCTATCAACAGAACTTCCCTATCTATCAACAGAACTTTCGCCATCTTTCCACAGAACGTTCTCATCTATCCATGCAACTTTCCCATCTATCAACAAAACTTTCACATCTATCCACAGAACTCTCCCATCTGTCCACATAACTTTTCCATCTATCCACGGAACTTTTCCCATCTAACCACATGACTCTCTCATCTATTCACGGATCTTCCCCATCTGTCCACAGAACTTTTCCATCTTACCACGGAACTTTCCCCATCTATCCACATGCTTTTCCCATCTATTCATGGACCTTCCCCATCTGTCTACAGGACTCTTCCATCTATCCATGGAACATCCATCATCTATCCACAGAACCCTCCAATCTATCCGCGGAACTTTCCCATCTATTCACATAACTTTCCCATCTATTATTCACATAACTAGTTAGCTAGTTAGTTAGTCGACAGATCATCCTTATTGCACATCGAACCATTCAGTCTATAAGTGCTCAGAGCCCTTCATCGGTCAATCCCCATCTAATCATAGAACTTTCCCCATCTATCCACGGAACTTTCCCAACAATCTTGTAAACGTTCCCGCCGCACATTCAGCTCACGCGAAAGATCGTAGCGGCCTCGACAACGCAGACACCTTAAGTCAACACAACAAATTCCAGGGACAAAAATTGTCAAAATTAACAACTTGCCTAGACTGACGAATCAGCAAAGTTGTTTGTAGCAAACAAGAACACAAAAACAGCCCCGCTTCCTTTTACCCCTTGAGCATCTCGTCCCACTTGCCAGCAACCGGCTCATGGGAATTAGTTCCTCGCCGCAAACTCCTCAAAGTTTAAAATTGTTTAATTAGCTAGGGCTCTCATGTCAAGCCAGCCTAAAATTGGTACCAAGACATTTTTGGGGAGGTAAAGGTTGCAGGATTTTTATTGGGGGGGGGGGGGGGGCGTTCTCTAGCTTTGAGCTCAAGCGTAATCTATACACGTGATGCAACTTCTCGTGCACAGGGTTGATTTTTGCCTGTGGATTAGCTTTCCAAATTACCAATGTCCCTCGCCACCAGGCGAACCCATTCTGATTTTTGACGAACTTGTCATTTACGTCCCAAAGTCAAGGACGAGAAGTCAATAATTTAGATAGGAGGAACAAGAGGCAGAAGAAGGAAAGGAGGAACAAGACGCCGAAGAAGGCGAGGAGGAAATAGACTCTGAGGAAGGAAAGGGGGAACAAGAAGCTGAGGAAGGAGAGGAGGAACAAGTAGCTGAGGAAGGAGAGGAGGAACAAGAAGCTGGGGAACGAGAGGAGGAACAAGTAGCTGAGGAAGGAGAGGAGGAACAAGTAGCTGAGGAAGGAGAGGAGGAACAAGAAGCTGAGGAACGAGAGGAGGAACAAGTAGCTGAGGAAGGAGAGGAGGAACAAGAAGCTGAGGAAGAAAAGGGGGAACATGTAGCTGAGGAAGGAGAGGAGGAACAAGAAGCTGACGAAGGAGAGGGGGAACAAGAAGCTGACGAAGGAGAAGGGGAACAAGAAGGTGAGGAAGTCGAGGAGGAACAAGAAGCTGAGGAAGGAGAGGAGGAACAAGAAGCTGAGGAAGGAGAGGAGGAACAAGAAGCTGAGGAAGGAGAGGAGGAACAAGAAGCTGAGGAAAGAGAAGAGAACAAGAAGCTGAGGAAAGAGAAGAGGAACAAAAAGCTGAGGAAGGAGAGGAGGAACAAGAAGCTGAGGAAAGAGAAGAGAACAAGAAGCTGAGGAAAGAGAAGAGGAACAAAAAGCTGAGGAAGGAGGGGAGGAACAAGAAGCGAGGAAGAAGATGAGTAGATAAGAAGATAAAGTGACAGGAACAGGGAAGCTGGAGAATGAAATGAAGTAGAAGAAGATGGATGAGATGACAGGAGAGAAAGCCATCACAGAAGCATCAAGAGATTGTCTGGTACCCCCAGGTGAGACCGCCATCAGCGCGCGGCTATGGGGATGTTATTGATGTTCTCACCTGGAGTCAGGTAACACAACATTGTGTCTGTTTTGACGTCCTGAACGATCGGGTCCGTGGACGTTTGGGCGTTGAGTGTCTTGGAATGATGCCGGTGAAATACTTCTCGGGATTTGATGGTTGTAATTCATCGGTTTGTTTCACGTGGAGGGCAGAGATGAGAAGGAGGAGAGGGGGTGAGGGAGAGAGAGGAGGAGGAGGAGGAGGAGAGGAGAGAGAGAGAGAGAGAGAGAGAGAGAGAGAGAGAGAGAGAGAGAGAGACACTAACAGGAAATGAAACGGGCACAAGAAAGCCCGAAAAGATGGACAGAGACAGACAGACAGACAGACAGACGGACAAGCAGACGGACAAGCAGACAGACAGACAGACAGACAGACAGACAGACATAGACCGATGGTCAAAGAGAATTAAATCGACAGGAAACGAGCGGGTGAGAGAGAGAGAGAGAGAGAGAGAGAGAGAGAGAGAGAGAGAGAGAGAGAGAGAGAGAGAGAGAGAGAGAGAGGAGCGAAAGTGAGAAAGAGACAGACAGAGAGTAGAGTGAGGCAGTATGTGAGACAGAAATCTAAGGATAATGAAATAGATATATAGCGAGAGCGAGTGAGAAAACGATAGAGAGAGGGAGAGAAAGAAAGAGAGAAAGATAAAGGAAGTATTTATTATTTCTTCTCTTTAAGTTCTATTCTCATCTATCCTTTCTACCATTCCTCATTTTCACTGAGACGAAACGTCTACTCTTTCTTCTCTCTAATTTCTATTCTCATCTACCCATCTAACCAAACCTCCAGACAATACACAAACCACAATGCTGTTCGCCCTAACCTTATTCTCATCCAACATTCTAATTTCCTTATTCTATTCTACACTTATCACCACACAGACACCGAGAATGAAGACCAGGATTTCACACTCTTTATTCCCATTATTACATTCATTAACCTTCACAAAACATTCTCAATTTGTCGATTCCCCCACTACAAAGATTCTCAACATTCCCCTTAAGAGGAGAATGTTCGCCTCTGACACCGGTATCCTCATTTCATTACTTATGCTGCGGCACATACACACATAAGCGCACATGCGCGCGCGCAGACATATTTAATAAACGAAGATTAAGCAAACGGTGTGATGTGCTTTGACTACAAATTTCAGGAAAGCTGGGATAATTGTCCCCATAGGGACAAACTGCAAAATGTAACAGGAAATCAAAGTAGTGACTGCTTCGAGGGGGTGAAATATTAATGAGTTCACGCATATACTGTCAATGGATTTGGAGGTTGGATGGTCGGTTCCATTACTCGCTGCTGTATCATTAGGCGGTTGAAAGTTGTGAACGCGTGTGGGTGTTTGCAGATTTGGTGAGATGAATAGATGCCGCGTTGTGGTCAACAGGTGGTGGTATTTGTGGTGACAGTTATGAAACCTTTCAGACGGACGGAGGGAGGAAGGGACGGACGGGCGAATAAGAGACCGACAGAAAGACGGTAAACAGACAGACAGACAGACAGACAGACAGACAGATAGATAGATAGATAGATAGATAGATAGATAGATAGATAGATAGATAGATAGATAGATAGATAGATATATAGATAGATAGATAGATAGGCTGACGAATGGGACCTATGAAATGATGGACGGAGACAGACAGACAGACAGACAGACAGACAGACAGACAGACTACACGCATACAGACGGAATATCTCGCATAACTACAATACCCCACCAAGGCCAGGCAACAAACGATCATATAGAAACCACGTGAGCAGACAGGGCGTCGTGCACGTGGGAAAATCGCAGAAGACATTTCACGTATTGATGCACGTGTTTACACATAAATATGTGTATGAAAGGCAGGCAAGTGGGCCGGCACACAGGCCCGTGGCCTATTTACTAGCTAGAAGCCAGGCTACCATCAGATGGAAAAATAAACAAACAGGCGCCATTTTACTCCTCGGCAACCCCTGTTTGTTTGGTGGCGTATTTTTCTTTTATAGATCCAGTGTGTATGGAGGAAATGTTCTAGGGATTGAAATGTTCTAAGGATGTGTATGGATAATTCTAAGGATGGGTCTGGGATAGTTTTGGAGGATATTCTAGATATTATTCTATTGGTTGTAGTGATGTTTTCGAGATGTTGGTGTAGGAATTGTTCTATTGACAGCCCAATGGATGGTTCCAATCTTTGTTGCATTGATGGGTCTAAGATGTATGTAAACGGCAGATAGGTCACACACCGAGGCTGTGAGACGTCAGATGGAGCGTGATGGTGTAAATGACCATGTGTTCACGTGCATCCATTGTGGAGGATCATTTAACACTCAAAACGGTTTGATCAATCATATTGGCTACTGTGATGGATTGCAGTTATTATGTCTTTTTTTGTGTGGTTTGTTTTGGAAGCACAATGTAACAAACTATCGTATGTCAAATACGGCAAGATGCCAGCATGTTGGGATGGTTCTAAACATTCTACTGTGGATGATCCTTAAGGTTACTCTGGGGGAAGTTCTAGAGATTGTCCAAAGGATAGTTCTATATAGCTTTCTTCAGATAATTCTTGATACTGTTCTAGAAATTGTTCTATATTGTTCTAGGGATGGTTTCAGAGATTAGTGTATGTGTAGTTCTAAAGACTGTTGTAAGGGTGGTTTCAAAGATTGTTCTGAGGAACGGTTCTAGACATTAGTAACGCCTAGTTCTAGGGAAAGTTCTAATAAAGGTTTCCATGATGACTCTAAGAAATTTTTCTAGAGATTGTTCTAGGGGTGCTTCTGAAGATTGTTCTACGGAATAGTTCTTCAGATTGCTCTAGAAATTTCTCTAGAAATTGCCCTAGAAATGCTTTTAGTGGATGATTGCGGAAATTGTTCTATATGTTGATTCTAAAGATTGATCAACCGGGCTCCGTGGCTAAGGCCTTAATGACGCGATTCGTGAGACCGCTTACCCGCGTTCGAAACACAGCTGCGAACGATTTGGCAGCAGCAGACCGCGTCGCGCCGGGTTTTAACGTCTTGGTAAGGGAGCCGTTCGTTTAGAAATCAATGGCAAACTACTGAACGTAAACTTGCCAAGACATCAACAACAGCAGTAAAATGGTGGTGTTGAAAGCGATGTTCTGTGAAAAGAATATGCAAAAAAAGATTGAAAAGGGGGATCGTACTAGAGATTTTTCTACGCTTGCTTCTATGGATATTTTGTTGATTTGGTAACATAGATTTTTCTTTCTCAGGCATATTCTAGATATTGTTCTATGGATGGGTTTGATGATTGTCATAGAAAATATTTTAAAGATGCATATATGGATGTTTCAAGAGATAAACTGAGACACGGAAAGTTGAGATTATACTTGTTTCTACAGGTTATTGTAAAGTTGTTTTAAGACTTGTTTCTAAAGATGATTCTATAGATGATTATAACGATTCCTCTATCGATGGTTCTATAGATGGTTCTACACTTGATTCTATTGATAATTCTAGATATATAACGATTGTTCGACATATGATTCTAGAGATATTTGTATGGATAGTTGTATAGGTGGTTCTAGGTACAGTTCTGCTTATGGTTCTACATATTGTTCTAGAGATACATAGATTGTACAGTAGATAATTTATAGAGATAGTTTTATTGATGGTTCAATAAATAGTTCTAGTGATAATTCTAGAGAATGTTCTATTGATGGTTCTAGACATAGTTCAATCGATGATTCTAGAGATAGTTCTATTGATGATTCTAGAGTGTTCTATTGATAGATTTAGAGATTGTTCTATTGATTGTTGTAGAGGTACAAAGATTGTTTTGCATATGTTGCTAGAAATAAATTCTATGAATGGTTGTATTGATGATTATATAGATGTTTCTACAGATAGTTCCTGCTATGAACAATATTCTCATAATAATTTTGAGACAATACCTGTGAAACTTTTATTGTTCTTTTATTTTCATTCTTTTAAAAACCTCTAAAGAATCGAATGTTCTTTCTTGCTTAAAGTTGATACCTCTAGAACCTTGGTTGCTCTTTCTATTTTATTCTCTCCTCCCGCGTCATCTACCGACTCAACTGCGCAGTACCAGCCCAGCACACCTCCCGATTAGACACATGACTTCAACAAGTGGCAGACATTTCCTGTGTGTTGATGGAATTTGTCTTTGCATTTGTTCACATCACGTGACCACCGACATGCCCCCGGGGAGCCGACAAGGGCACACATGCTGTCGATACGTTCAGATTTACGGCCCAAATCTACGACTGGTATGGGAGTTTGGAATGGCTGGTCCAATGGTAATCACTCCGTGGATTAGCTGGCGGAGCGTGGTGCCATAGAGTGAAAGATGTTGGGGAGGTTGTATAATTGACTAAAAGGGGTGAGTGCGTGTTGGAGAGTGGGGCGGTTGTGTTGTGTGATTGAGAGATGACTGTGTTGTTTCGTCGAGTGTGTTGTTTCGTCGAGTGTGTTGTTTCGTCGAGTGTGTTGTTTCGTCGAGTGTGTTGTTTGAGTGAGTGCGAATGTGTTGTTTAAACGATGATTCTGTTGTGTTTACAAGAGTGACTATGTTGTTTTAATGTGTGATTGTGTTGTTTCAACGAATGTGATTATGTTCTTGTACCGAGTGCGATTCTGTTAAGCTTATAAATGCGATTGCGTTCTTTCGTCGAGTGTGATGGCGTTGTTTACAAAAGTGTAACCGTGCTGTTTAAACAACTGTGGTCGTGCCGTTTAAGCAAATGTGATTGTGCTGTTTAAACAAGTGTGATTGTGCTGTTTAAACAAGTGTGAATGTGCTGTTTAAACAAGTGTGACTGTGCTGTTCAAACTAGTGTGACTGTGCTGTTTAAACACGTGTGATTGTGCTGTTTAAACAAGTGTGATTGTGCTGTTTAAACAAGTGTGAATGTGCTGTTTAAACAAGTGTGATTGTGCTGTTTAAACAAGTGTGATTGTGCTGTTTAAACACGTGTGATTGTGCTGTTTAAACACGTGTGAGTTCATCTTCAGGTTGCATTTCCTAGCACCAGAATAAGGCTTGTAACCTCAATATTACACTCCACCGCCCGAATCTGTTGGCACAATATAGGGTGTCGGGAGCTGGTGATCGCCGCCCAACATTCGGCGCTAAGAGAGGGCAGGTATAACCGTCTACTGTCATGCGTTAGTTAGAATAGTACATAGCGTTATAAGTTGGCAGACAGTGTTCATTGGTCACAAAATGAGAAGAGAAGTACTGAACAAAAATAAATAAATTCTGAAGTGATCGTGTTTACTTATTTACCGACTGTCCAGAGTTCACAGTTGTATGTTCTTCATTCGTTGGCTTCACCGACTTATATTAAAAGGGCATTTTTACTATCCTTCAATGGCAGGAATTAATTAACTCAACACAACCGCCAAACGATTCAAATCCTACACAACATCCTCACCCCCCCCCCCCCCCCCAACTCCACACAACTGACTAACCATCCGTTTCAAACTTCTACACCAAATTCAATGTCCAACAACTGCCAAACCACTCAACTCCTATGCCACGTCGTCACTCCATACGACTGTCAAATCACTCCACACCACATCTCTACATCTATACCACATCTCCACTAAATCTCTACATCCACAATACATCTCCACATCCACACTACATCTACACATCCATACCACATCTCCACATCCATACTACAATCACAAATCAACTCCACATCCACATCACATCTACAATCACCACTCCACTATTCAACCCGGCGCGGGAGACTTCAAATGTATCTAGCAATGAACCCCGAACCTCCAGTCAAACACACAACATCCCCAACCCTTCCCCACTCCTACCACCACGTCGCTCCACTATTTACAGAAACATGCACAGAACAATCCATCGCAACTGGACCGCTATCGGGTTTTCCACAAATTTTCATCTATTCTTTAACTGCAACCACTACACAAAAAACACATTTAATATATTCCCTTACTCATACAAAATGGGTCCCGCGAACTACGCTAGCGCGATCTCATTGTCACCGACCTGTTCCCTTACATGTTTCCTTACCTGGGCACGCTTGAGCGATTACATTTAAAGAACGAAAGCAGGTAGGGGCATTTCTTTCTGAACGCCAAGTAACAATTAATATTTCATCCTCGCTTACACGTCATTAACCGAGGCCTAGATATGTTACAAGAGCCCACAAACAGGCCAGGATCTCTTGCGCTGCTGTGACATCTCGGTGACATCCGTTTGTAGAATAGTTGTATCCCCAGGCATGCCTCGTTTTGGGAAGGGGGTAGGTGGGTTGGAAGGGTTTATATTATGCCGTGGAACAGCGGCGGGACTGTCTGTTGCCGTAAGCGTGGAGTGTAAAGGTTGAGGAGGTCAAGGACCTTCATTGCTTGTAACTGTCATTTCTTCTTTTCTCTACTACTACTACTACTACTACTACTACTACTACTACTACTACTACTACTACTACAACTACTACTACTTCAACTACTACAACTACTACTACTACTACTACTACTACTACTACTACTACTACTGCTGCTGCTGCTGTCCTACACTTACTACTACTACTACTACTACTACTACTACTACTACTACTACTACTACTACTACTACTACTAGTAGCATGAAAGTAAAATCACAGGTACTGAGTGGAACTTACAGAAGTAGAGAAAATAAGCGGAGATTAATAGAGTTGAAGCTTTAATCACCACACCCGGAATAGAACCTCTCTCCTTTAAATGACGTTAGCACCTCGCTGCAGGAACAAGTGTAGTCTGACGCACGGCCAATTAGACACCCAACCCCGTCTTCTACTTCTTTTTAAAGAAAGAGGAGGAACAGAAGAAGAAGAAAAAGCAGGAAGAAGCAAAAGCGGAAGAATTAGCGAACAAATAAGAATTAGGAGGAGGAAGAGAAGAAGAAAAACAAGAAAAAGAGGAAGGAAGTGTAGAAGAAGAAGAAGAAGAAGAAGTTAATGAATATACAAATGAACAAATCAAAGAAGAAGCAATAAAACTCGTGTCAAAACAACGCAATCACAACATCAACAATAGACAAAACCAACCACCAACGTTCAAAGTTCAACTAAACGCCACGAATGTACCCATAGACAAGTCCATTACAACTTACAAACCACATTGTGACAAGTACTGAACAGCCAATATCGACTGCTATCTACATTCACTGCACTTCCGTTGTGCCTGTCCCTGTGTTTGCTTTAGATATCCCGTTGACAACTCCAAGGTGATATATTAGGCATACATAAACTTCAGCCTGCACACCGAGTGCTTAGTCACACAGTTACTTGTAACAATATTAAGGCCAGCAATACTGTCACTCGTGTGTTAGGTTTTACAGGGGCCTGCGTAATGTTGCGAAATCGCGGGTAGGAATTGTACGGGATCTGCGTAATGTTTCTCTGTTTAATGCTATCTAATTGTAACGGGGAATAAAACTCTGTTAACGTGTGCCATTGCAGAGGTGGGTTAGTGCGATGGATATAATGTTGGATGTTCAGGGCTCCAGAGGTGGCAAATTTGATTAAATCAATATTTGCTTTAATGAATGATGGAGGGAAAAGTAAAGGCAATAGAGGGTAAATGGTGACGGAGCAAGAGAAGAACTCACAGAATAAATGACGATGAGTTAAGTAAAGGGGGAAGAGAGCATAAACGAGAAGGAACAAGTACAGTACTAAAAACGCATAATAATCATGGGGCATTTTATGTAATGTCATGTCATGTTATTTTATTATGTTATGTTGTCATGTCATGTCATGCTGTGTCGTGTTATATTATATTATGTTATATTATATTATGTTACGTCATGGTACTATTCTGTTATCTCGTGTTATGTTATGTCATGTCGTGTCATGTTATGTCATGATATGCCATGCTATGTCATATTATACCATGTTATATCATGTTATTTCATGCTGTGTCATGTTATATTACATCATTTTATGTTATGTCAGGTTATATTATGTTATATCATGAAATTCCCAAAGAATGCGACCCGTCTTCTTCTAATGTGAATAACCAGTTCTCTTTGAGACTTCACTTCTTTCAAGAAGACTTCACTGGTCTTCTAATTGTTCTTCTGTAACATCACATCTCCGCAGCGTCCACGTAATTTCTCATTGCCTCCTAATTGTCCATGATTCGCTTCTGTCCATCAGGATCGGCTCAATACAGTCTAAAGAACATTGTAAGCTGTCAAGTTCAAAATCAATGCATTTATAACTTTCTAATGTTTTATTTTCAAGTATATTATCCTGGAACGAATGTTGCGAATTCCTTGAACTGCCAGAGTAACAAATAACGATCGCCTGAAAGAGGCTAATGAAACTAGAATATTACACACAACAATAAGAAAGAGACAAACATTTTTCTTTTGTCATGTGATGAGAAGAAAGGCACTGGAGGACATCGTGACAACCGATAAGATCAGGGGGAAAAGAAGCAGAAGCAGACCAAGAGAAATGATGCTGGATGAACTGAGACGCCGCCATGGGGAATATTATCAGCAGAACCGCGATCTGTGGAAAGACATGAACGCCTATGCCAGCTGGCACGGCACGTGGCGGTGACGATATGTCTTGTACCCAATGATATCACATATCCTTCTCTGAAGATCAATGAATAACTGCTAATTCGTGTTTCTTGTTAAAGCCCCACGTATGGCTCATATCCGACCAAAACATCACTTTCACCATTTTCTTCCCAGAATGTCTTGTTCGCTTAATCAAATTCTCATTAAAATCTCCCTCAACATTTGCATCATACTGAACATTTGATTGATAGCGTCCAGACTCGACATCATGGGTCGGCCATTCCCACGTGATCCAGACAAAAGAACCAATGGCAATCATTTGAATATGTCAAAATGGCCAATTGAAAGACGTTCCAGTAATAAGAAAAATGTCGAAATTGGCTGAATTCACACTCTTTTAAGTTATGTTCGAATGATCGCTCGATTGAATGAACATTCAAATTCTGCACTTTAGAATAAAAATGTTGCACGATTCATTTAAAAAAACTGGAAAAAGGACGTTTTTCACACGCCTTGGTGGCGTGTTGGCATACGATACTCTGCATGTTTTAGTAACCAACCGGCACTTGAAATATGATGTGGTCAGTTTCACATCCGTTGCGTTTATTTCCCACAGCTTGTTCTGGTACCAATTTTAAGTTGGATCGACTGGAAGAGAAGATCAAATTTAAAAATAGACCTTGATTTCGTCCCCATGACCACTTGTTCGTCCCCATGACCACGGAGTCGGCAGGCAATTGTTTGTACACGGCACTCATCATCATCACGTACCGTGCTGAACAGCGTCAGCGGTCATGTTTCGCCATCGGAATTAGCACTCCCGCATACCGCGTTCCAAACACAGCTGCGGGCGATTTGGAAGCCGGCCATTGTGCTGGTTTTCACTTTTGTGCTAGTTTTAAAAAGAATGTATGGACTACGCTTGAGTTCAATGTGAGCGAGTGCAAAAAAAAAAAAACACACACACACACACAAACAAAAAAAACAACGGTGGAATGGCGCGACTCCTGCTTGTAGTTTCATTGACCATACATCCCGCTACATCGCTTTCTACACCAGTGTAAAGCTGATAATGGCCAACATATTTCTGTTTCCAGGGGGGCTCGTTAGCGCAGTGGATATGTAACTGCTGATGATATCATGAGCACGTTCGGAGAGGTGGTCGGGCGCCTGTGGGACCAGGTAGACATAACGGGGTAATGAACAGGCTGATAGGCTGGCAGGGAATGCACCTCTCGGAGGTAGATTACCTATTGGCAAGTGAGAGGTGGCCGGGCACCTGTGGGAGGGGGTGGAGAAAACGGGGGAACAGACCGTATGTGGAGTGAATAATATGGCGGGGAGTCGGCAGGGGTTCTGGACGAATCTCAAAACTGAGAGGGAAGACATGGAGATCTTTCAATCAGATGGCAGTTGGAACCATTGGCAGTATAACTCGTCGCTAGCTCTTGAACGACGGGACGAAGCGCGCGTGGGAATGTCATGAGTGCAGTTTTGTCGGTTCTTAGCTCAACTCTACTCACTCAGGCGAGGGTTCGTCGACTGCTAAGTGCGGGGATGATTAGCCACCTAATCCTTCAAGACTAAAATATGTGACGGCCCTATCACACGACAGACTCATAGCAAGAAATTGCTTCGGGACAATTGCTTGTTATTTCAGTTTCCGGCGTGCTCTGCTGTTTTTACGGCGGTTTTATTCTATATTCCGATCTTGTCTAGTGTCAGTATTAGGCTTTCCCTTGTATATAGGATTCTTCCTCTTGTACATTCGTCTCCTTCTTCTTCTGCGTTCATCTGGAGTTTTTCGGACGTGATTGCGTTATGCTTGTGTACAGCAGAGCTGCGTTCTTGCGCCTTTAGGCCGACACATTCGACTTATGCGGACATTTGTTGACCGGGTTAACCGGGGGTTTCGAAGGAGATTCGACTCTCACTTGGACCTCTTGTACAGACGATTCTTTCTGTTGTAAAACGATTCTTTCTGTTGTAAAACGATTCTTTCTGTTGTCGGACGATTCTTCCTATTGCAAAACAATTCTTTCTGTTGTAAAACGATTCTCCTGTTGTTAAAGGATTCTTCCTGTTGTAAAAGGATTCCTTCTGTTGTAAAACGATTCTTTCTGTTGTAAAACTATTCTTTCTGTTGTAAAACGATTCTTCCTCTTGTAAAACGATTCTTCCTCTTGTACATGAGATTCTTCAACTCGATCAGCCAATCACAAACATGAAAACATAAAATCGGCTGTTTTTGTAAGCTCAGATGACTGTGTTTTGGGCTGATGCAAACTCAGCTATCATCCATTTGTCAACTGTAATATCAGATTCGAGTATCAGCTATCGCTTGGAGTTATAACTGGCGACTGGCTGTTTTGTTTCCATTATTGCGGGCTTCCATGTGGGTGTTTGTGTGTGTGTGAGATAGATAGATAGATAAATAGATAGAGAGAGAGAGAGAGAGAGAGAGAGAGAGAGAGAGAGAGAGAGAGAGAGAGAGAGAGAGAGAAGAGAGAGGTCAGAGAAGAGAGAAAGTGGAAAGGGAAGAAAGGGAAAGGGAGTCAGGGGATAAAGAAGAAGCGAGAATGAAAGAGGAAAGGAAAATAAGAGAGACGGAGAGAGAGGTAAAAGGGAGAGGGGGAGACAGAGTGTGAGAAACAGAGAGAGAGAGAGAGAGAGAGAGAGAGAAAGAGAGAGGACAGAGAAAGAGAGAAAGGTCAGAGAAGAGAGAAAGTGGAAAGGGGAGAGAGGGAAAGGGAGTCAGGGGATAAAGAAGAAGAAGCGAGAATGAGAGAGGAGAGGAAAATAAGAGAGACGGAGATGAGAGGTAAAAGGGAGAGGTAAAAGGGAGAGGGGGGAGACAGAAGAAGAAGCGAGAATGAGAGAGGAGAGGAAAATAAGAGAGACGGAGAGAGGTAAAAGGGAGAGGGGGGAGACAAAGTGTGAGAAAGAGAGAGAGAGGAAGAGAGGAAGAGAGAGAGAGAGAGAGAGAGAGAGAGAGAGAGAGAGAGAGAGAGATGGGTACGACGTAACTGCCAAAGTGATTGAGGATACATTTTAGACTATATCCGACAGTAAAATAATTAGACAGATAGGTAGGCAGGTAGGCAGGTAGGTAGGTAGGTAGGCAGGTAGTTAGGTAGGTAGGTAGATAGGTAGGTAGGTAGGAAGATGGGTCGGCGAGTACAGATAGACAGGCAGACAGACGGTCAGACTGGCGGAAGAACAGAGAGAGGGGGGCAGGGGACGGACGGACAGACAGAGAAACAGACAGACAGAGAGAGTGAGTTGAACAGACAGAGACCGAGAGAGAGAGAGGGAGTTGAACAGACTGACACACACAGAGAGAGAGAGAGAGAGAGAGAGAGAGACAGAGAGACAGAGAGAGACAGAGAGAGAGAGAGAGACAGAGAGAGAGAGAGAGAGAGAGCTGAACAGACTGGCCGACATATCAACTACCCAGCCCAGGAATCCTCGTCTATTCCACAGATTTAAAGATCTGTCACCTCACAACACGCTTGCCTGAGAGAAAGACAAGGGCCTCTACGGCGCTTCAATTTAGACTCCACAAATCTGTTGCCTTCTTCCTGTGAATAACAATGAGTTTACCAGAGGCAACCATCGACCTAAAAAATCCAGACTTAACTGGGAATGTGCCCAGGTAAATAGGTAACACAGCATGACGAATGTTGGAACAAAGGTGACAGGTAGACAGTCTCCACGGTAATTCTGTCCCACATTCCGGGTCCTCTTCGGAGTTGTCATTGCTGCCCAGAGGACCTTGTGGTGTAGGACAGGGCGGGAAGGAATGGAGGTGGGGAGGGGGGATCTTGAGTCTGCATTTTCAGTCGTGAATTCAAGCAAAAAGTCAAATTGGTGGAATTGTAGCACGGCTGTGAAGATACAAGGAGTACATTAGTGGACACGCGACCAAGGGAAATTTCATGAGGAACATTACCCCGTACGGACAACAATCACCCTCGGATTAATAATCCTATGAGGGTAAAAACAAGGGGCAGCTGCTAAGCGGCTGACTAAATCACAGGACTATCATTCTGAGCCGGTCATGGACCCTAACTATAACTTCTCCTTGAGGTTGAACAGGGTAGGAGTAACGGTAGAATCGAAATCGACGCGATTTTTCTTTTTCTACAGGATTTCAAGCTCTTTATCGGCGCTGGAGGACTTGCATTGAACGCAATGGTGACTAATGACACATTTGTTCTTTACTTTTACAGAATATATTCACCAACAAAAATAAAACACATTTAAGCTTTTCAATTGAAGCTCCATCGTACATACATATACACATACACACAGAAAAACAGACACACGTCGAGCTAACGGTGACGTTAACTACGTATCTCCCAAAACTATATCTGAATACGTGCATATTATTCTCCCGCCAGGACGTTATCTCCCGATCTTCCCGGTCACAAAAGCCTCACAGTTATAAAGAGACAAGGAGCTGTGTAGCTATGGAAGTCAGCCTCACACGGACAGGAATCCGAGATTAATTTAGACGCTGCCAGGTCGGGGTGTTTCTCCAACTGACACCGGAACCACAAACATAACCTTTCACACGAGGAGAAATTATGCACAAACAAATGCACTCACGTACACGCCATATATACATATCTATATGTGTCTGTATAGCTAGTTAGCTGGCTATCTGACTGTACGTTTGTCGTGTGTACGTTGTACGTCCGTCTGATATAGTGTGTACACCCGTCCGTGTCCGCCGGTCCGTCCATACATCCGTCCATTCATCCCTCCGTCCGTCCATTCATCCGCCTGTTCGTCCGTTATTTCGTCTGTCCACCCATCCATCCTTCCGCGTGTCCGTCCATTTTTCCGCTTTTCCATCCACCCACCCATCCATCCAACTACCCATCCGTCCGTCCGTCCATCCACCCACCCGTTCAAGCATTCACCCACCCGTCTATCCACCCACCCACCCGTCCATCCATCCACTCACCCACCCGTCCATCCAACCGTCTTTCCATGCATGTATGCATGCATGCATCCATCCATCCACCCACCCATCCAGACATGTCTGGGTGTTTCTCTTGTTTCAGTGACGCGCTGTATTCTACCTTACTGGGTCTTCTCGCGTTCTATGTTTGTTTTGCGAACTGTAAAAGTAAACAACGAGACGCATTGAGTCTGTGGGAAGTAAAGGAGCCCTTTAAGACGCCTGAAAACCCGATGGGCATATGGTGCTCTACTCATATGTGTAGAGACCAATCTAGACTAAATGGGCGTTGCGGCAAAATTCACACCCAGCGCCTTTATTCCCCAAAACATTTCCTGAATCAATCTAGGATCTCAGTTCAACTTACAAATTTAGCCTATATTGAGATTCGAACCCATGACCATCGGGTGGGTAGGCAGCATTACAACAGAGCGTAAAACATAGGACGACAAGTGCGCAAGGAGCAACATCACAACAGAACTTGAAACATAGGATGACAAGTGCGTGAGGAGCCAAAAATTGTATAACCCTGGCTATAGACAAAGACCTAAGGAGCCAACAACTTTAAAATCCTGGCTATAGACAAAGACCGCAAGGAGCCAACAACTTTAGAACCCTGGCTATAAACAAACACAGGCAAATGAACGTCCTTTTCAAACCGAATGAGATAGATTAGGATCCCTCGGGTGTCACTGATCTGTACTGTAATTACCCTGTGTGTTAATGACTATCTGAACGAATTCACATCTAGACCAGACATTGAAGCCACTGTTATCAGTATTAAAATAACTCGGCGACGGTTTTTATGTTCGAGCTGTGGTTGTTGATGATGAAAACATAAAGTCACTATTGTTGATGATACAAACATAAAGTCACTAATGTCGATGATGAAACATCAAGCCACTATTGTTGGTGATGAAAACATGAAGCCACTATTATTGATGATGAAAGCATAAAACCACGATTGTTGCTAATGAAACATAAAGCCATTACTTTTTATGATAAAAATAAAGCCACTATTGTTGATGATGAAACAAACAGCCACTATTGCTGGTGATGAAAGAAAACGCCACTATTGCTGATGCTAAAAATAAGACCACTATGTATATGAACGACGGATACACAAACCATTATATGAAAACCACTGCAAGGCGGTCTGCTGCCAAATCGCCCGCAGCTGTGTTTCGGAACGCGGTATGAGGCATTAAGAATTGCATCCGTAATTCCATCACCGCAGAGCAGACTAAAGGTCTCTTTACGCGTGGTAACACTTGGCATATGGTGCTAGAGACCCATATTTGTAAAGACCAAACGGCACTTGGTGGCTGATGCGGCCTGTGTCACGCAAGCCACCGTACTTGACAAGACATTTCCACGCCATAAGACAAGATCCACGTTTTTATTGAAGCTTGACATAATGGATACTTTTTGGGCTGATACACATATTCGTGTATTTACTATGAGACCTTTTCTTAACTGGAGAAATTGATGACAACTGGCAAGATTGACTGAAAAATAACAAAGGGAAGGTAGAGAAGTAAATATATGGATGGCTTGGCCACGTGATATGGTCGAGACAAGAACAGAGAGCTGATCCACGACGTTGGTGATCATGTGAGATGGCGAAACATGACCGCACAGACCAAGCAGCATGGCGCATGGTGATGATAATATTGTTATTGACCAATCGACACTCAAGGCAAAATGTGGCCCACATCAGACCAACCGCCTTCCCTTCCCACACCATGTCCTGGTGCCTATCTTAGGCTAGGTCGACCTGGAAACGTTTAAAAACCCACCACGATGAGAATTCGAACCGTGACTATTGAACGGATAGGCACGCGCCTAGCCAAAGCACAACCGCTTCTCTCATTTTGTCATTAATTAAAATATCTTGAATTCCCTTCCCCTCCTCCCAGGACATGCTGGTGTGGTGGGAAACGATCAGATAGACATATTGTCTGGGTATGCACGGCTCCGTGAGGGGTATTGGTGCCTGATAAGTCAGATGTGGTCGGGGCATTTTGTGATCTTGTGTATAGTTCTGAAGAACAGATAGATCATCACGACTTGGAGAGAATGCTGTAGAGAGTGACCAGAGGATCTGGCCGCCAATCAAAACTCCGAGTAAAGGCCAGACACATAATCAGATAGCTACTGGTACCGTTAGTGTGAAAATAATATATAATAAAATAATAATAAATAAGAGTGAAATAATGTATGAGAGGAATTAGAGAAGAAGGGCGGAATGTCAGACGGGCCTGCGTGCCCAATTCTTAACCCTTTGAAAATAAAGATTGCTCGTTCATTCGTTCGTTTGTTCGTTCGTTAGTGTTGGGACTCTTCGCTGACTGTTGCAGATGACGGAGCACGTATGGGAATTTCCCGAGTGATGTGATTGTTGGTTCTTAACTTAAATCAACTTAATTTAACTATTGTAGATAATAAATTAGTACTCCTGATGTTTTCCTCTAACACTGTCGAACTGTTGGATGTACAACATTGTGTTGTATTATGTAAAGAAGTAATTTATCGCCCACCAAATATTTACACATTCAGCAGTTAACGAGTGACACTTTTATTTAATTCCACCATAATGTGCTGGCTATTAGTTTATCGAGACTCCTCTCTGTTCCACTTTTCACATGTCGCAGTGTGGAGTATTTTATGTGATATTCAATGGCACAGGAATGGAGCATTATGGGGCTACCATTTGCCGTGAAGTTGGAACCACGATTAACGACTAACTAACTTAATTCCACCGGTAATTTTCTGTTGTGCGTTTTTCTTTATCTTCTTTAATATTAGTTATTTTCTCTTTCAGATTCAGCTACCGTGTACTTTTCTTCTTTTCACCGCATCTGCTGTCCATCATTCACAAAGTATTAATGACGTGCTTTACCTGCTTGTGTTTATTAATGTTGAGCTTTGATTGCTCGCTTGTATGTGTTTTTTAACCTATTAAATTCTGAATACTTCCAGGTGAAATAACATGTTCTATGTTCGGTGGTGTAATAATGAAGTGCTTTTTCTTTTTTACTTATCCTTCTAATTGGACTAACTTCTTGTTCTTGTTCTTCTTGTTCTTCTTATTCTTCTCATTCTTTTTTGTTCTTGTTCTTCTGGTTCTTGTTCTTCTTGTTCATGTTTGTGTTCTTATTCGTCTTATGAATCTGCTAGTCCTTCTTTTTCTTCATCTTCTACTCCGCTCCTTTTCCTATTCTATTTTTTTTTTCTTCTTCTTCTTCTTCTTCTTCTTCTTCTTCTTCTTCTTCTTCTTCTTCTTCTTCTTCTTCTTCTTCTTCTTCTCATCCCCCTCTACCCCCTCATCCTCCTCCTTCATTCCCCGGTCGATGACAGTATATCACCCCCAGGTACGCACCTCAAAGGTCAGTCTATCGGACTTGGCCACGCCTATATGTCAGGTTTGCTACCTCTAGACACACCCCATTCACAGTCAAGAGCTCCATCGGCCCGTGGGCAGGTTTTCTTTCATGATAATTTCGCCCAGGAACAGCCTTACGGCCTACTCTTTGCAATTTCCACATGATGTAAAATGTTCAGCTCGCACACAGGACCTCCTGTTTTTTCACACTTACCCGACAAGGCTAGTTATCCAACCTCCCAACCCTATTGATCAGAAAGACGTGAAATAGCATCTGATAACAATAGTTCTTGGACAAATTCCCATTCCTATGTTGAGATTGAACCCGTTACTTTCTAAACTTAACACCGACACCCTAACCACGGCTCTTCTTGTTAGGAGATCATTTTTTGAATCAAACTGTGTTAACTGTCTCAGTGCCAAACTAAAAATAGATTCAGACCAAACATGGCGCACAATCACTCATTCATTAATTCATTCAATCATTCAGTAGCATATCATTTGTAGTGCCTCGCTCCCATAACAACCTTCCGGAAACTTCTCGGTCATAAGCAAGATGTCCCGCGTCCGATACACCCATCTGGAGATCATCCGCCACATCCTGCACCCATCTTCTCTTGGCCTTCCTCTTCCTCTCTTCCCGGGCATATACCCCTCCATTATTGTCTTCTCCAAACTTTCATGACGTTTCAAGTAACCAAGATATTTCAAAAATCAAATGAACAAATATTATAATATAAATTTCCGTTCACTGAGCATTGAAATTGCAGACGATACCACGAAACAAAACAGATAACAAGATGACCCTAGTATTGCGATATCTCATCCTTCTGTCCAAATGGCAAGTCACATTGGGCGATATATTATCCATTGGCACTGAATAAGTTAATATAATGTATTTATATGAACTACGTGAGTGGAATAAACATGACGGAATGGGCGCCACCAATACCAGGTCTGCCGGGTTGTAGGTCATGGAGAATTCACACAAATATCGGCCAACCATCTCCACCTTGATTTCAAGTTGCTGAAATGTTTTGAGGAGGTAAGCATGGCCGAATATATAAAAGCGCTCGTTTTCAAACATTGGGTTTGCTGATGTGGAGGTAGCGGGTTCAAACCCAACACCGATCAGCTGGACCAAAATGTTGACTTCTCGACCTTGACTTGGGGAGGGGGGGGGGGGTGGTGGGGTAAATTACACGCACCTCAAAAGTCGGAGTGAGTTCGCCTGATGGCAAGGGACTCTGGTAACAAGGAAAGCTAAACCACAGGCAAATATCAGCCCAGTGACACTAGTGCACGTCTATGGACTATGCTTTAATTCAAAGCAAGTGAGAGCAAAAAACCAAAACCCTTGTCGGACCAAGCTGAAGCCATTGCCAGCCCAACGCCCTAACGCTTTTACTAAGGAGCCAGCTGCCACAAACAAGAAATTTGAACTCAGTTGAGCAGATACAGATAAAAACATGAGCCCATTGACAAGAAAGCACAATAAAAAATGACAGTTAGCGGATAAACAGCGTTATCGGATAAACAGAAACGAACAGCGGCCACACACGCGGAAAGCAGAACAAGAAATATAGATAAAGCAAACGAATAAACACACACGAACAAAACGCACACTGGCGCACCAGAAAACAAACCAAAACGTTCATAAAGACAATGTAAGCGCATAGACAGGCGAAATATTGAACAAAAAATGATTAGTGTGAGCAAATAACCAAACACAAGAATGCATGAAGAGAAAACAACATGTTTTCTGCCAGGGAGGAATCGCATCTCGTAGTCAACATTACAAACCCCGTGATAAATTGTCTCTCCCATTGCGCTAATATTCTTGTCGCTACGAATAAAAAAAATGTCCCGAGAAGAAACACTGTTTCGCAATCATTGATGTTGGGAATATGTAAATACAGACAGCCAGTGGAATTTAAAACAAAAACGTCGTTGGAGTTTGATCCGGAAAATACATTTCGTGTTGAAAGTAGAATTCAAAACAGGCAAAAATTTGACACGAAGTGTGGAAAAGTTCCTGGCAGACAGACCTGTGTTGTAATCATTGTTTGTGCAAACAGGCACAGTGAAATGTTCAAACATGTTGTTTTCTTCCAAGCCCTTCCCTCCTCTACACTGAGATGTAGGTCTTCCTTGGTCATTGGTCATTTCTCTTTAACCCAACCCCGTTCGACCTCATCAGACGTTTTAATTAGAACCCATCTCAGCCTCAGATTAATAATCCTATGACCGAATCAGCCATTTTTCGGATATTAATTTGAAAGGGACTGTCTTCCATCATCATCATCAAGTACCTTGTGCCAGTTGGTGTAGGCGTTCATGTCTCTCCACACATCTCCGTCATTGGTGTTCTGGATCAACTCTATTGATGATAATTCTCCATGCCACCGTCTCAGTCCATCCCGCATCATTTCTCTTGGTCTGCCCTTGCCGCTCTTCCCCTCGATCTTTCCACTGTTCGAAATCAGTGTCGATACGGTTTGAATCCATGACTACCGGACCGGTAGGCGAAAGCCCTTAAGTGTCGTGCTCAATGAATACCTGGTTACGTTCTTCTTCTTCTTCTCCTTCTTCTTCTTCTTCTTCTTCTTCTTCTTCTTCGTCTTCTCTATGATCTTCTTCGTACACTCCATCGTGAACCCGCACACATTTAAAGAAAGCAACAGTCAGCTTGAGCTTGTTGACACCCCCCATAGAGTTTGCCCTCACAGACCAGAATAACTTTCTCTGTTCTACATTTGTTGGACACTCATGCAACAAATTTTTAGCTGTCATTTCATAAGTTTCATAGTTACATTTATCAAACTACTGAACGTAAACTTGCCAAGAAATCATAAACAGCTATAAAATGCTGGGGTTGGCTGCGACGTCCTGTAATGGATATGCAAGTAACTAACATTTATTAGTAACCCATATCTTAAGCTTGTTGAGCAAAACTACCTCAGTCTATCTGTCTTGAATATTGCTACTTGTTCACTTCGGTGCCGAGGAGCGTAACTAGGAGTGTACACGCCTTATCCTGGTGCGAGGAAATGCAACCTAAAGACTACATGTCATGGCAGGGCAGATAAGGTCCCAAGCTTTTGCTGGCAACTGGTCTAGGATCGAAGAAATAACAGACGGACATTAAGACCATTGCTTTGCTGATCCTGCAGTTTCTGCAGCGTGTCTTGTTCCTTCCAGACGTATTGCAGTAAACTAGGCAGACCGAGAAAGGGATCACGCTGCATGGAAAACACATAGTCTCTACAATTCAGCCCAGGCTTTGTGCTATGAAGAGGTTAATATGCCTTTTTAAAAGCACTATGTAATAAACTGTCGTCTGTCAATACGGTCAGATTTCAGTACTTCCACAGTAATCTTCCACAAGAAATCAATGACACCACCAATCATTATACATAAAGTCGCAACCTGTTTGAACACTACCTCAGGACAGACTACATGCCCCCAACAACAAAGACAATAATAATGGTAAATTATCTCGAACGACAACTAGCCAAAAAAACATTCCAATATGTATGGCACGTTACGCATTCCTTGGGTATTTATAATGCCCATGTTAAACATTGCCTCAGTGAGTCATATATTATTGATTAATTTTCATGTGTTTTAATGCTTATTGTTCTTTTGTTGTCAAAGATTTGCTTCATAAGAGATGTTGAATGAAAGAATGTATGAGAGGAAATAGAATAGAAGGGCAGAATGTCAGACGGGCCTGCGTGCCCAATTCTAAACCCTTTGAAAATAAAGATTTTCGTTCCTTCGTTCGTTCGTTCGTTCGTTCGTACAATACTCCGTATAGTTGGTAATACACATACTCTATCTGGTAGCCTGGATGCTCTGATTCCCACTTGATTATTAGATACTTGTATAAGTAAACTGTATGTTGCGGTACAAGAGAAACATGATGAGATGAGATGAGATGTTTCGGGTATATTTTCAACTCTTTTTTTTTTCCTAAATCTAAATTTATCCCGACTAATGGCCTACTCAATAAATGCAAATATGTGGGTACGGTCATGATATGACGTCAGAAGGTTGATGCGTGACAACGATTAAGAACATAATAGGCCAAGCAGAAGCGGTATTTCAAAGGATGATAGTATATCATAAATCACATTGGTTGAATATCTCAAAGAGAGTTAATTGCATATCCTATATAGGACGTCACGGTCAACCCAGCATTGTTTCCCCGTTTGTGATTTCGTGGCAAGATTACGTGCAAGTTGAGAGACAGAGAGACAGTCGTTAATCGTTAGTTGCGGTTCCAACTTCACGGCAAAGGGTCACCCCATAGTGCTCCGTTCCTGTACCAGTGAATATCACACCAAATGCAAATAGATTACGGACGTGTTATGTAAACCTGTTCTGCTGAAGGGCAATCAATTTTGGAATGTGAATCAACAAATTAGAAAGAGCTTAGACGCAGCAAAGATGTGGTTTCTGAGACGAATGTTGTGAATACCTTGGACCGGCAGAGTAAGTAACAAACATTTCGCGGAAGAGGCTGTTGAATGTAAAACAGTGTATACGACTATAAGACAGTGACAAACAGTGTTCTTTGGTCTGTGATGAGAAAAGATAAATTGGAAAATAACGTGGCAACTGGAAAGAATATTCGCAGAAGAGAGGGAGGCAAACAGAGAGAAATTAGGAGTATCATAATGATTCATATGTAGAAATTATCTAGAATACCAAGGACTGAAGTCTGTGAGGAGATGTGAACGCCTAACCCACCCGGAGCAGCTGCTTTTGACGATAATGAAGGCAACTGTTACTGCTACTACCACTCCTGTTTTGGAGACAGCAGAGATGGAGGTCATAGTTCGTGAGAGAAAAGGCTGGAGGAAATCGGAGTCAGGATGGACACAGGTCACTGCAGACACCTTGGGCTTAATGGTGCATAGAGCAGGAGAACTGGTAAGAGATCAAGATAATTTTCGGTGAGCCGCGACGAGAGTTATATTCTGCACAGAATAGGCTACATTATAACCCCAATACATTGTCTTGTTTGCCAACACAACGGGCGGCGTTCAGTTCTCAGCAGTGGCATAATGTAACCTCAACCAATATGGATATGGCAATCAGTGGGCTCGTGGCGTTATTGGCCTTTAGCCCCTTTGCCCCCCCCCTTCCTTTCCCGTCACAGTCACATTTCCGGTTTAGCCGCATTGTTATAATCATACATGCGGTATTCAACCACATGCGTGTCCACTCCAGAACAAGGAACGGATGAGTAATTTATATACATATATATATATATATATATATATATATATATATATATATATATATATATATATATATATTCATGTAGAGTTTCCCATGTAGCTATATCGGCGTGTGTTTGTTGTTTGTGTGCTTTGGCAGCAAAATCCATGTTGCTACTTGTGACAGTTTTCTACTAAAGCTTACCAATTCTGCGTCTGGTTTTTGTTTTGATTGTTGGTTATTCAATCGATATGGCTGTTTGACAACCAGACACGTGAAATGGACACAGCATACTTTTCACAACTGTCTGTTTTATAGGCAAGGGCAAGCGAGGAAGGGAACGCTTCACCTCATCCCACTAGGCGGTACCTAAAATATGTAATGGCCTAATGCTTTACAAATTTACGGTAGTGTGTGTGTCATTTATTACTCATTAACGGAACACTTGTAAGAGAAACTGGTGTTCTTTGAGCGCAATCTGATCCAAGAAAGTGAGGATAAGAGGCACAAGCATAAAATACAGTCACTTACTGCGGGACCTGCCTGGTCTTACAGAGGTGGAAACTGTGACAGAGATTGTCACTCTCACATCGGACTATACAGTCACTTACTGCGGGACCAGCCTGGTCTTACAGAGGTGGAAACTGTGACAGAGATTGTCACTCTCACATCGGACTATACAGTCACTTACTGCGGGACCTGTCTGGTCTTACAGAGGTGGAAACTGTGACAGAGATTGTCACTCTCACATCGGACTATACAGTCACTTACTGCGGGACCTGCCTGGTCTTACAGAGGTGGAAACTGTGACAGAGATTGTCACTCTCACATCGGACTATACAGTCACCAGCGGTGCTGTCATGTGCCTTCTCAACGGCACAACTCTATAGTCTTAGAGGACTGAAAGAGGCCTTCGTCTGTAAGAGATGTACGGATGCTGTGGGATATTTATGATGTGCTGTCATTTGTTAACACAAATTGTTTCATGTTTATATGCTGACTGAGTTGGAAACATGAATTGTTTAAATGTTTATACTCTTTAGCGAGTGATGCTGTCATTTACACAGATGGCTCGAAGCGTGAGAAGTTCGTCGGCTTTTACGGCTCAGGCTGGAGGGAGAATTGTAAAAGAAGATTCTGGTGTTTTTGCCTTGATTACAAGTAGTCTGACTATAGAGATCATGGCAGTATGTAAAGCAATAAGATGGCTTGAGATCACAGACCTTCACTTCGTTAGTGGCTCATTGAGTATGTTCAGGAAGATATATATGGGTTTTATCAGAAGACAGTGGTTGGTGTCTCTGGAGCGGACTCGACTGGCAAAGATTAGTTTCATTTTCGTGCGGGGCATGCGTGTACAAGGAAATGAGTAGGCTAACAGGCTTGCAGGTAAGGCTACTGTAGAGAGCGGACGAGTCATGGACCAGGATGATATATTGAATGCTCTACGAGAAGTAAGACTTGTGCGAGAACCAAGCGATGACTGTAAGTCTACAACCATGGTCAGACTGCGAGAACAGCAAATTAAAAGAGCTGCGGCCAAACAAGAACACTACGCAGGAAGCCAAAGAAGATTAATAAACCAGCACAGAACTGGTGTCGTGAGCCGCTACAAGCTGCGGCATTTGCTGAGGAGGGGATCCGAGCATTTATGGACTGAATGGTTCGATGTGCAATGAGAATGATCTGTCGACTAACTAACTAACTATGCTGATACACTTTACACAATTATTTACATTCAGTTGGAAACGTAACTTGTTTTAATGTTTATATGCTGAAAGACTCTATGCGGTTACTTTTACTCAATTGGAAACAAACATTGTTTAATTTGTATATGGTGATTGACTTGATGCAATTATTTAAACACAAGGAATACATTTCCCCCGTTTCGAAATATTACCATGAGCAAGCGCTTGACACTGGCTGGTCAACCTGCATTTCAGTCCGGGCGTCGTGTGTTCAAATCACCGTAGCGGTCATGCACGTATCTTTCACTTTTGGTACCCCCGGGTAGAAGAGAGACTGACCATCGTGCAATTCCTGCCGTTCTGATATCTCTACCCTTACCTCTACGAGAGCCGATGACTACTGGGTGTTTGTAAAGTCTCACTACACTTTGTATGTAGAACAAATTTGAAAAATGAAGTACATGGCGTCAACGAAAATTGTGCTCCACAGTCCACTGTGAAGCAATATGCCGTGAATGAATGTCGTCTGCTGGAGTAATTCTTTGCACTCTAAACAGAATGGTGTTATCAACAGAAGACAGCATTTGGAAAGGGGGGGGGGGGGGGGTTGAACAAGTGTTTCGAAATGGCGGTCGATACACACGGACGGTTGTTTTTCAATCACCTGTAATAATGAATACTTCATTGGTACTTTCCAGCTCTTTCAAAACAGTGTTTGGCCATAGGTGTAACTATTGTATCTAAGTTAACGAAAGTACATGTTTTGATGACATCATATACTCCATTTTTCACATTTGTTCTACATACAAAGTGTAGTGAGACTTTACAAACACCCGATATTTCTTAAGATTTACTGTATAAGCCGGCTTCAGTCGGAATTTAACCTGCTTCATAATCGGCGACTCTGAGACAACTACCCCATATTTTCTTTCGTTCTGTTTATTTCAATATCTCTCTATCCTGTGTATTCTCCGCGAGCGAATTGCGTGTTGCTGCGTTCGCTTGTTGCTGTTTGCTGTTGTAAGCTCGTCCTTGCGACGACGTCCTGTTTTCTGTTATTGTATTTTACATACCGCCTTGTGTAGATTTTTAACAACGGGACGAGCGTCGGTCGTTCGCAATGCCATGGCAAACTACTGAACATGAAACATTATTGTCTCAAAGGAATTTCCTGCTATGGGTCTAGATGTGATAGCGCTGTCACATTTTGTAGGCCGGAGAGCAAAGCAGGAAAGGGGGATCAGTCTTTCTCTCACTCTGGCAGGCGACGAGCTCTAACACTGAACCCGATTCCGACCGTTCTCATGAAATTATTAGCCAGCTTATTACATATGCTAACGCTACCGCTACAGAACTTAAACGTTGCTTGTAAATCACAGTCAAAATCATACTGGGGTTATTTACCACGTCCTGAAAACACCATGCAACTATCATTTTTGTTTCGTAGTTTCATATTGTTTTCATATGGTAGAAGAGGAAGAGGGTAACAAGAACACCCGTCCCCCAAAATGACACGGTCGTGTTGACACGGTGGCAAGCGAGTAACCCAGCCGATGAAACAACTTACACTATCACCAAGTCACAACCGTACAAAACCTCAGCACTAATCACGCGAACAACACACCAGCTAATCCTTTAAGCTCCCCCAAGTTTACACACAGCCGATTTCGGTCCATTTTATCACAATCGCCTACCTAAAATAGAGCCCGACCTAGAACTAAAACACTCGGATAATAGTATATATAGTACATTACTTACCTTGTTCGTTTTCGTAGCCCGGTATTACATGCAGAGCTGCAGTAAGTATCCATTCTGACAACAACAACACAGTCAAATATCCAACAATTTTCAGTCTGCCCAAGCGATGCCGCGCCATCGCCAATGAACTGAAATATTTCAACGGGCAAGGTCTGTATTGCAGTTAATGTTGTGGTCCGTTTGTGAAGTGCCAAACTAGCTGGGCATGATAATTGTAAAACTTTTCTGACCTATGGCTTCAGTAGAGAAGTGACTACGAACAGGTAACTAAGCCAGCGCGAGATTGCTGGCTCTGGACTTCCGCGCGCCTTTCTATTGGTAGAGACCCGCTACATTTCTCTGTATCGGCAGTGATGAATCTACGGTAGCCCGATTTTGTCAGATACATTTTTTATTTTATTTTCTTTAATTACGCACGAAGGGAAATAAACGTTAAAATAACTTAAAAATGCTTTAATGAAAGCTACGGTTAAAGAAAAGTTAATTCATTTTTAGCTGATTACACAAATAAAAGTTGCAGGATAATTAATTATTGTTTATTATTTATTCATTATTAGAAGTAATAAAAAGAATTCTTGCATTTTACATAGAACCAGTTTTATCATACGGCTGCGAATCCTGGACCATAAGTAAACAGGTGGGAAAAAATCCCTAGGAGCCTTTGAGATGTGGTTTTAGAGACAAAATATAAAAAATTCATTTTTACAGTCAAAATGAGCAGCCTGGACATTTTGTGGGAGGCTAAGTCACAAAGACAACTTATCACAAACGTCAGAAAGAAGCAGCCATAATTTTTTGGTCACGTTATGAGAGGACACAAATTGAAACATATTGTGACTACAGGAACGATTTTGGAAATAGAGATAGAGGAAGACAGCGAGAGAGCATCCGTGACAGTTTTGTGTCCTGGCATGAAAGTGAATCAACACATGAATTGGTCCATACCGTCGGAGATCGTAATTTTTGGAGAAGCATGATCGCCCACGCCAGCCGGCGAGTTAAGCAGCTAAACTTCAGTAGTTGTGTACATTGTTCTACTTTCACTAACCCTTTTCAGGCAAGTATTGTTAATACGAAAGTAGACGGTACTATCTGCTTTCCGGTAGCGCCGAATGTTGGGCGGCGATCATCAAACCCGACACCTCACATGGAGCCAATGGCTTCGGGCGGAGGAGCGCAACTGGGAGGGTAGAAGCCTAATGCTGTTGCGAAGAATTGCAACCTCAAGATTAAATGTCATGGCAGGGCAGACCAGGCCCCAAGCCTTGGTCAGCAACTGGTCTATGATCGAAGTTTCGATAGGCGGCCAATTAGAGCATTGCTTTGCTGATCTGGCAGTTTCTGCAGCTTGTCTCGTTCCAGATATATTAGTGTTACCTTTCCTATGGAGTAAACGAATCAGTTAGAGAGAGAGAGAGAGAGAGAGAGAGAGAGAGAGAGAGAGGAGAGAGAGAGAGACAGAGAGAGAGAGAGGGTGGGATCGCGCTGCATGGGCTACACATGGTCTCTACACTTTAGCCCAGGCTTTGTTCTATGGAGAGGTTTAACTCCATCCCTGGTCTTACCATCATAGGTTGTAGTTATGACTTTTTTAAAGCAAAATGTAACAAACTATCGTCTAAAAAGACAGCAAGCTGTCAGTAGCATTAATATTGTTAACTGAATAACTGCGATAGCTCGCATGATTAATCGTCTTAATAGACTCCCAGTATCTGACAAAGGATTACATACAATAGCTTTCTTTGTGCAACATCTTTTAATTTGATATAGAACCAAACACGTGTGCTACTATATTAACAACTTTTAAAGTCATAACTGTGAAACCCCCTATTTCCTGTTTCCTGCCATCCATGTTTATTATGTCCAAACCTACTTTTTGTTTGGCATATAATCCGTGAATTACTCTGCTCTCCCAGAGTATGTGCAACATTCGACTTAGAAAGCACATCCCCAGTGCCTCTAAACTCTTTGTCCAGCTTTTCTTATAATCCACACCGTGTGGCGTCGGTGATCATGTCTGTCCACAGTCTTCTGTCTCTTGTTCTGTCAATCATATCTGAAGCCGATGTCTAGCTCTTCTTATAATCCACACCGTGTGGCGTCGGTGATAATGTCTGTCCACAACCTTCTGTCTCTTGTGCTGCCAATTATATCTGAAGCCAACGTCCCTCCATGCCATGATGTCCAACATCTCCTCTCTTTGTCTCCTCCTGCCTCTAATTCTCTCCAATTGTCCCGTTGTGACGACATACGCAAGCTTTCCCCTTCTCACAACATACCAAAAGAGCGTAGACTATCTTCTTCTGACGCGAGTAGCCACTCTTCTTTGTGTATTTAACTGATTAATTGCCATGGGATGATAAATCGTCTTATCGAAACTTCCAGTAACTGCCACGGGCTTATAAACCAAACTATAGTTAAAATATCACTCCAGTATTGTTCCCTATACATGTACATTTAATTGTATATATGATACAGCATGTCTGCTACCACATTAACACCGTTTAAGTCATAACTGTGACACACACCATTTCCCATATTCCGCCATAGATTTTTGTTTGGTTGAAACCAACGTTTTGTTTGGCACTGGATCTGTTAATTTCTTTCAAGACATCTCAGTTGCTCTCTCTCTCTCTCTCTCTCTCTCTCTCTCTCTCTCTCTCCTCTCTCTCTCTCCCTCTCTCTCTCTCTCTCTCTCTCTCTCTCTCTCTCTCTCTCTCTCTCTCTCTATCTACTCACGTTCAGTTCAGTTCAGTTCAGTGCAGTTGCGGTTCCAACATCACAAGCAAAGGGTCGTCCCTATTATGCTCCGTTCCAGTGCCAGTGAATATCACATAAAATGTTCGTCACTGCCTCATATGAAAAGTGGAAAAGACAGGAGTCTCGACAAACAACAGCCAGCTCAAGAACACTTTGCATAATGCCTCCCAAGAATGTCACCACACAAGTTCTCCACGAAACATACCGTTCATCCTTGATGGAAGTGGCAGTCACTTTCCCAACCAGATGTTCACCTACAAAGTCTCGATGTTTTTAGATGTTGGTGTTCCGTTACTAGATATTTTCTGGCCAGCCACGCCATTCTATTTCCGACATGCAGTTCACGCAACAACACAACCTCGGACAGATGTAAAAGCATTTAATGTACGTAATGCCGTCGCCAGAATGCCAACACAAAAGTCCTCTACGAAAATACAGTTCATCATCGATGGAAACGGCAGTCATTAGAAAACAAAGCCAAAAAAAAAAAAAACCCGGTCACTTCTGCGTCACAACCAGCCGTTAAGCACGCAGATATTTCTAGATGTTGCTGTTCCGTTTCTAGATGTTTTCTAGCCAGCTACGCAATTTTTCGAGCATACAGTTCACACCACAACACCTCGGACAGAAGCAAAAAAACATTTCATTACACATAATGCCGTCTCCAGAATGCCAAAACAACAGTAATCCACGAAAGCTCGGTTCATCGTCAAGGGAAGCGGCAGTGAACCAGAAGACCAGCAGCCACACATTTCTACATAAGGCACAAAAACCGGTCAATTCTGGGACATAGCCAGCCGCCATTGCCCTGAACATGCAGTTGATGTTGCACAAACTCGGGCAGATTTAAAAGTATTTCACACGAATAGCTCATGTTCACGCCCACGTGCATGTCTAGTTAAAGCAACACTGTCTAGGACTTCGACTCACAACAAACTAGACACCCTAGAAATGGTGTCATCATTAGTCAAGTCTATGAAATATCGACAGAATGCGTATTCATAAATTGTTGATTGCAAAATAGGTTATACCACCCAGACATAGATCAAATAACAAACACATCAACTCGCGGGTCCGTTTTACTAGGTTAAGTAAACAAAGAACATTTAAAGGTGGAACTTGATTAGTTGCGTTAGGGGTTCGATATCAGCCGTAGACGATTTGAAAGCAGACCGCGTTGCGTTGATTTCGATAGTGTGAGCATCGGTCGTTCAGAAAGCAATGGTAAACTATTTATCTCATCTCATCTCATCTCATCTCATCTTATCTTATCTCATCTCATCTCATGCCATCTAATTCCTCTTGTAGCTTGCGGTGTCGGGGTGAAACATAAACAGAGGGGAGATTGCCCGCTTTTGGTCTTCATATATCGAGATTCCCATGATCTCTGTTATTCCCCCTGTCCATCTGAACGTAACAATTGCCTCCTAAACCAAATATAGCCTTAAAGTGCTGAGGCTGACAACGACGATCTTTAAATGACATACAACTAACTTTATATGTAGTAAAGATAAAACATTTGTCAGGAAAGTGACTGGAAGACAGCACTCCAGCCACGTCGTTGTGTGATCTGTCTCCCTCAGCCGGCACTGTAGCTAAGGATGTTACGGACGCAATCCGTAATTCCGCATACCGTGGTCGAAACAGCTGCTGGCGATTTGGCAGCAGACCGCCTTGCGTTGGTTTTCATACAAAGGTAAGAGTGCCGGTCGTTCATAAAGCAAATGCAAACTACTGTGTGTAAACGTGAAAAGAAGTCACAAACAGCCAAATAAATGCGGGGGTTGACTGCGTCGTCATGTAAAGGATATGCAACAAACGCTAACTCCCTCAGCGGACGTCTCTGAGTTGGCATGTGGATTGGTGTACAGCCTGGCTTTATTCCGACGTCTACTGAAAGCTCCAATGGCTACCCATGAGCATCGGCTGCACCGCCATTTTCCCCCACGTCCTCTCGCTTTTAACTCAAGTGTTGTCCACATACGCGCTAATATTTATAGTACACTAAACTGATGTTTTGCATGCGGGTTATCCGACTTCTGAGGTACTTGTAATTTACATCCCCAAGTCAACAACGAGAGGTCAATGTTTTAGTACAACTGACCAGGTGTAGGGGTTGAACCCGCTACCTCGGCATCAGCACACCGGAAGTTTAAGAGCGAGAGCTCGTATCCATTCACACGTGATGACTTCACTTCATTGCAAGGGTTCTTTTGGCATTGACTTTCTCATTTTAGGGTCGATCCCAGATGCAGTACTGTGTTGTGTAGTGTTGTCTGTTGTTGTGAGTTATGTGTTGTTGTGAGTTGTGCTTTGATGTGAGTTGCGTGTTGTTGTGAGTTGTGCGTTGTTGTGAGTTGTGAGCTGTGTATTGTTGTCTGTTGTTGTGAGTTATTGTATGTTGATGTGAGTTGTTGTATGTTGTTGTGAGTTGTTGTCTGGTGTTGTGAGTTGTTGTATGGTGTTGTGAGATGTGGGTTGTTGTGAGTTGTATGTTGTTGTTGTGAGTTGCTGTATGGTGTTGTGAGTTGTGTATTGTTGTCTGGTGTTGTGAGTTGTTGTATGGTGTTGTGAGTTGTTGTATGGTGTTGTGAGTTGTTGTCTGGTGTTGTGAGTTGCTGTATGGTGTTGTGAGTTGTTGTATGGTGTTGTGAGTTCTGTATTGTTGTATGGTGTTGAGAGTTGTGTATTGTTGTATGGTGTTTTGAGTTGTGTATTGTTGTATGGTATTTTGAGTTGTGTATTGTTGTATGGTGTTGTGAGTTGTGTATTGTTGTATGGTGTTGTGAGTTGTGTATTGTTGTATGGTGTTGTGAGTTGTGTATTGTTGTATGATGTTGTGAGTTGTGTATTGTTGTATGGTTTTGTGAATTGTGTATTGTTGTGTGGTGTTGTGAGTTGTGTATTGTTGTATGGTGTTGTGAGTTGTGTGTTGTTGTCTGGTGTTGTGAGTTGTTGTATGGTGTTGTGCGTTGTTGTATGGTGTTGTGAGTTGTTGTCTGGTGTTGTGAGTATTTGTATGGTGTTGTGAGTTGTTTTATGGTGTTGTGAGTTGGGTATTGTTGTATGGTGTTGTGAGTTGTGTATTGTTGTATGGTGTTGTGAGTTGTGTATTGTTGTATGGTGTTGTGAGTTGTTATATGGTGTTGTGAGTTGTTGCCTGGTGTTGTGATTTGTGTATT
This sequence comes from Cepaea nemoralis, assembly GCA_014155875.1. Taxonomy (NCBI): domain Eukaryota; kingdom Metazoa; phylum Mollusca; class Gastropoda; order Stylommatophora; family Helicidae; genus Cepaea; species Cepaea nemoralis. Next base: position 492,277 of record JACEFZ010004774.1, on the reverse strand, counting down.
GTTGTATGGTGTTGTAAGTTGTGTATTGTTGTCTGGTGTTGTGAGTTGTTGTATGGCGTTATGAGTTGCTGTCTGGTGTTGTGAGTTGTTGTCTGGTGTTGTGAGTTGTTGTATAGTGTTGTGAGTTATGTATTGTTGTATGGTGTTGTGAGGTGTTGTATGGTGTTGTGAGTTGTTGTATGTTGTTGTGAGTTGTGTATTGTTGTCTGGTGTTGTGAATTGTTGTATGGTGTTGTGAGTTGTTGTATGGTGTTGTGAGTTGTTGTCTGGTGTTATGAGTTGTTGTCTGGTGTCAAAAATCCCAATAAGTGTTTAGTGAGTTAAGAATATAAGTAATAGAGCTAAGACAGAGTCTATTAGAGGACACCAGACAGGAGAGACACCAGTGCTATAAATAGCTTCACAACGGGACACACTTGTGTCAACCAAGGGAGCAATGAGTACAAGTGAGCGAGGGTTTCCCCAAGACATTGGGTAACTCGCCTCTACGAGTAACCGTGGAGTACCAGGTTACTCGAGTGAACTGGCCAGCGTGCTGGGACACTATGCACGAAAGACTCGCCAGCGCACGGAGAATCCAACGTCCGTGTTTGAACACGGAATTAGAAGCGTGAGGACAGACCAGGACTGAGACGACTAGAGAGTAGACGTGTTCCTTACGAATGCTATAAGTTTATAGACAATAGTGATTGTTAGGCTTTAAATTTCATTCAGTGATTAATAGTATCATTATCACCTCTTCATTGCATCTATGTAACGTACCATGTTGTTTATTGGCAATGAAGTATTCCGCTCGCAGAGCTTGTTTATCGCCAGCTCTGAATAAATTGCATTCCTTTTGCAAATGACACGAGTTATTATTTCGTGTGGTGCAAAAGTAGGGGAATCCTGAAAGACCTGTCGCAAGCAAGTTGCTGACAGGCAGGACTCCAATTGGTGTCAGAAGTCCCTGAACCAACGTCAACAGGCAATTGGTGTTAGAAGTCCCTGAACCAACGTCAACAGGCTATTGGTTTTAGAAGTCTCTGAACCAACGTCAACAGACACCATTCGACATTATTTCTGTGTTAAAATATCTAAAATTAACGTAAATTATTTTGCATAAAATGGCAGAAATAATTTTGATTTGTGAATAACGTGAGTGATTAACACCATTAGTGCGTGATAAATTGGTATCATACCATTTGTGGAGCTTGAACCACAATGAAGGAAGTTTAAGTTACAAATTGTGTTAGTCTACGAAAATTTAAGAAAGTGTGTTATTCTACTGAAAGTAATGAAAATGTATACAAATATAAATTTAAATTATCAAGCAAACCATCGTGTACATTTCATTTTGTGTGATACAGCCATTAATGTCACCATTCATCATATTCAGGTAGAGATTTGTGCAAAATAAGTTCTTTTTGTACAAAGTAGATATATTAGCTACTGAACGGAAGCCTTAGAACGTAGTTATACCAAACAAGATAGAAAGTGAAGACAAGACGACAGCGACTGTCATATTGACGAATCATCTTACGAATCATGACGATCATTCAGACTATCATAACATTCATTCATTAACATCATTTATCATTATCTAAGTCACATTTTTCATTCATCAGCCGCATGAAATATAAACATGTATTTACAGCATATGCATGTTTCTAAATTATTGATGCTCTACTAAACAGAAGCATCCGTTTTGTTCTCAAGTCGATCATTTGTGTGTGTCCGGAAGACAGCCATGGAACATCCCAAGGGCCGTATTTTCCGAAGAATTAGATGAGTATATTTTCGAAATATTTTGATATTCACTATGTTAATCATGCATCTTTTTTCCAGTGTGAATGTAAATAACTAACACATAACTACAAACCATTGTGTAAAACTACTGTGATATCACTGTGAACTAACATAAAGCCACAAAATGTCATCATTAAATGATTGTATCCAGGCTGGCAAAGAAATGGGCCACACTGGAGACAAATTAGAGAAATGGGTAGATCAAAAATACAAAGAAGAATTAGCTCGAGAGAGAGAGAGACGAAAGAGCATTAGAAAGACAACATCAAAAAGAGATGAAAGAAGCAGAGGAAGCCACCAAACAGAAGCAGATACAGGTAGACGCAGAAACTAAATTAAAGATGAAGGAAATGGAGGTAGATTCAAACATACAGATAGCCTCTAGCAAACAAAAGAGCCAAGAAGAACATAATAAGTTTAGTAAATATAAAGGCCTTATCAAACATATAGCGTCGGGGATTCAATTAGTGCATGGACTGAGAATATAGAATTCCAACTTAAGACTCATAAAATACCATTGGAGGACTGGGCAATGATCTACATGAGAAATCTCAGTGGGGAGCCATTAAAGATAATAGAATCAATACCTACAGAACTAAGGAACAATTATCAGTACATTCACGATAGGATCATGCAACACTTTCTTCTAGATGCCACTGGGTACCAAATTCAGATTTCCCAAATAAAGCCAAAGGCAACTGAAACCTTCCTAGATTACATCTCTAACGTGCAAAGCACATTTAATAAATGGACTAGGGCGGCGAAAGTGGGCAAAAGCTGTGATAAATTACAAGATCTTATGGTAATGGACAAGGTGATATCCACCGTCCCTACCCCTTTTGCGAAGTTTCTCCAACAATGAGATATCGAATCCATTGAGCAACTAGAAAAGTCGGGGTCGGCATATTTTTCTTCTAATCGTGACATATTTAAGTCCACTACACATGATACAGAGATCACTGCTTTTGTTAAGAACGTACCTAGTAGATCTTACAATCAGAAAGAGTATCATAAGAAAGACAAACCGTACCAGAAGCCACCTCAATGTGGATATTGTAATTTATTTCATCCTAGCTACTCTATGTGCGATAAGAACCCGGCATATCCCTCACACTTAGAAACAGTGTTAAAGAAGCAAGAAAGTAGAGGAACTTCATTTAAACGTGCTGTTAAATGTTACTTTTGTTCCAGCTATGGCCACTATAGTAATAAATGTCTTGGTAGGCAACGAATGAAAGCAAATAATGCTGCACTCATCGATACTTCATCAGACGATGATAGTGAAATTGACTCGGAAATTGTAAATGTATTACCAGCGAGTGAATGTGAAAGTGTGGCAGTAGTTACTGACATATTAGACTTTAAGAAATGTGACACATGTCACCAGTTTCATGCGGATGGTAAATGGAAATGTGGGCACGTCATACCATCCTCCAATGAAGATGCTAATGCAGCAAGTACCTCTAGAGGTAAACTAAAGTTCTACGATGCATTGGTCAATGATCAACCATGCCATTGTTTACTCGATAGCGGCAGCACTTTACTTGGTTTAAGAAAAGAACTGGTCAGACCAGAAGATTACACGGGTGAATTTGTCAAATGCCGTACTTTCTCTGGAACCATTGAGAAATACCCACTGGCAAAAGCGCATATTAATACCCCGTTCCTTACCGGCACATTTATTTGCGCAATCCTGCAAGATCCCTGCACGGATCTGATTTTAGGCTGTTTAGCTTCATTGAAGCAATGTACTGACGACGACATAATAGCCTGGAAACATACAAATATGGCTAATGCTGTAACAAGGTCAGATACGCAAACACACTATACTGACTTACAAAATGAAATGTTACAGCTGTTAACACCCAGCGGAGCCGATACCAACAGTACCCGACAAAAATTTATCGAGGCACAAAGCACCGATCAAACTATCGCACCTTATTTTAAATTGTTAGGTGAGCGAGCGAAAGTGACTAAAAATGCATCTTGGTATTTTAGAAAACATAACGGAATTCTCATGCGTTATTACACAAATAATAACCATGAAATTCAGCAAACGGTGTTACCTGTAACATACCGACAAACTGTGCTAAAGATCGCACATGAGTCACCGTTTGCTGGACATTTGGCCTATGACAAAACCAGAGCCAGAATTTTGTCACACTTCTACTGGCCTAAATTCTGTACTGATATAAAATTTTTCTGTCGTTCATGTACTATTTGTCAACATCTTGTAAGAAAGGGAAAGCATGTGACGGCCGAAGGTCAACGGTCTTTATTAGCATCTAGACCATATGAGTGTGTAGCGGTCGATATTGTTGGACCCCTAAATCAGGTGTCGAGCAAAGGAAACCGCGACTATGCAAATAAGGGTGCTAAAACTATACACCTTGAACCAAATCAGAAGGTTCTGCTTTTACTACCGGATAAACGTAATTTGTTACTAACATCGTGGCAAGGGCCATTCAACGTTGAACGTAAAATTACAGATGTCGATTATGAAATATCGATAAAGGAAAATTAAAGATATTTCATATCAACATGCTGAAACCATACTTCTCACGACAAGAACTACAGACAGACGAATAAGATGCACCCACACCAAGTAATCGGACGACAGACGTACACAACACAACTACACTAGGTAGGGCGACGCAGGACAACGACATTGCAAACACACTTAGCCAGGTAACAACACACACAGCTAGTACAACAACAGTACTGAACGAGACAGATGACGACGAAATAGAATTACCTGTCCCTACTGTAGACACGACTGGGACCATCGACAGCATAAAGATAGAAACCAAACTTACAGACGAGCAACGACGACAGATGATAGAATTAGTGACGGAGTACAGAGACATTTTCTCCGACATCCCAGGAAAGACAGACAGAATAGAACACTCCATTATTCTGACTGACAACACCCCAATCAAGTGTCGACCGTATTCCATCCCTCTAAATTATAGGGCTAATCTCGACAAAGAACTACTATCTCTTGGGTCGAGTGGAATAATTCAGAAATCTCAGTCAGAATATTCTTTCCCTATCGTCCTTGTCGCCAAAACGGACTCAGCTATTCGACTCTGCGTCGATTATCGACGTTTGAACAAAGTAACCAAAATTGATGCTGAACCAATCCCAGCATGTGAGGATTTGATCCTTGATATGTCTACATCTCGCATCTTTAGCAAGCTTGACCTCGACGAAAGGTTATTGGCAGGTCCCGATGCAAGAAAATTCGATTCCTTTAACAGCTTTCTCCACACCTTTAGGACTCTATGAGTGGCGATTTCTTCCTTTTGGCCTTCGTAATGCTCCAGCGACTTTCGTCCGTCTAACTAGGGATCTTCTCCACGGGGTGACCAATACTTCTGCATACATTGATGACATATGTATTCATACTGTAGACTGGACGTCACACCTACAGAAACTACGACATGTCTTCGACAGGTTGCGAGTATTCGGGCTTACAGTCAAGCCCACTAAAGTAGATTTGGGCATGGAAGAGATTGACTTCCTAGGCCATACCATCTGCAGGGGCCAACTCAGAACAGATGCAAGAATCGTGACCAAGATTCTAAATTTGACTATGCCAACGACCAAGAAACAGGTCCGAAGTCTACTTGGTCTTGTGAATTATTATAGTAAATTTATTCCCAATCTGGCGGAAATCACTAGTGTTTTTTCGAATATTTTGAAAGATTCGGCTAAATTAAATGTGCAAGATGCAGGATTAATTAGCGCTTTATCAAAATTGAAGTATTTATTCAGTGTTCCACCTATCCTGCGTTTGCCTAACCAAAATCTTACCTATTTCTTACGTACAGACGCAAGTGCTATCTCCATATCCGGAGTACTAGGACAGTTTTACGAAGGGAAGTTCCACCCAGTAATGTACGTAAGTCGTAAGATCAGCCCAGCTGAATCGAGATACTCAGCATCAGAATTGGAGGGCCTCAGCTTAATCTATTGTGTTAGAAAACTTCATAGGTTTTTGGCAGGAGCACAGTTTGTGATCGAAACCGACAATTCTCCGTTGTCTGTTATGCAGTCTGGCATTCCCCACAAAAACAAAGTCTACAGGTGGGCTTTGATACTGCATAACTATGCATTTACCATCCAGCATTTAAAGGGGAGATTGAACTCGTTGGCAGACACTTTGAGTCGACCGTCAACCATTGAAATACCTGATAGACAGGAAGAGATCGACCAGAGATCACCAGAAACAGTGACACTGTAATTGCTAATTAGATCAGTGCCGTATGTGGTGAATAAGTTACACTATAAGTGCGTTATCATCGCCAAGCTGGTAAAACTGTGTAAAAGTAACAGTGCCATATTGAGTGAAACAAACAGACGCATAAGTAGTAAGTCTGCAGCGCTAACACATATATAAGCCATATGTACATTGTAGTGTTAGTTGTGAACCTACATACATTGGTAGGGAACTATATATTTATACACTATCCAGGAAGAAGAGCATATAAGACTTTGGCGAAATGAACTATGTTATGAATATAGTCTACAAAGAACAGCGCTCCATCTTCACACCTGAAAGGACGACATTAGTTAGTATAATTATATATAGAAATGTAACTGTGATATGTATACAATATTGTTTTATAAACAGCATGCATAACTTCATTTTTCTATGAATAATTGAATTGCAAAATGTTCAAATACATGTATAACTTTATTTATCTTATTTGGTAGTTAGAAATCACCATAATTTAGTTAATAACCCATTTAAGTTAACACCAATATTAGAAATGCAATTGTTAGATATTACTTTACCTTATCACCGCATAATCATAATCAATTATAAATTCATTTATTGAAAATATCATTTCTAAACTAACCCAACCATTTAGGAATTAACATCATTTCATTGACCAATAACACTTTAAGGTAACTAACCAAATTTGCTTAAATGTAATTAATTAGTTAGATTATTTCCCTTAGGATAATTTAGAACAGCACACCAAATTACATTAGTTAGTATTACAGGATCGGTAACAAACCATCCTCACAAACTTGTATATTTTGTATAGGCATGACGCGTGCAAACAAATCGCACAGTCATTTGGCGTGAAGACTTCTATAACTCAGCCAATCATTTAGTGTAAATATGTAATGTTCATTTATTTGATGCTATGAACCATATTTTAATGACGATTGAATGTTTTAGCAAAGCGAAGGTATGAAAATGGATGAAAGATGTGTAGATGAGAGGAGAGAATGTAGAAATTAGTAAACATTGAAAGAAAGAGAGAGAGAGAGAGAGAGAGAGAGAGAGAGAGAGAGAGAGAGAGAGAGAGAGAGAGAGAGAGAGAGAGAGAGGGGGTAGCGGCAAATCTTTTTGTTCACCGCTTAAAACGTCTTGTTATGACTTGTCTGTGTCAATCTGTGTAACCAATGTGTTGTCAAGTTTTATGTGTGTTACTGCTATACTTTAGTAGATTAGATAGGGAAAATACTTTGAGCATCTTGAAACGGAATTGTGGTCATAAATAAGAATAACAAACATTTGTAGCCACAATAAACCGATTTACGGCGCTCGAAGGAATACACACATGCAGAATAATAACGCATACATATGTTAGCAAATTAAGTACATTGTAGTTTATTAGAAAACACGCAAACAAACAGGAAAACGAACACATAAAAGTTGCATACACCATTTGTTTCAAAGAACAGTAACTCAAATCAGGGGACACAATAACTTCTTAAAAAAACCTTAATGTAACATTGAAAATATGTCTTCACAAGCGGAAGCGAGAAGGTAAAGAGTAGAACTTTATATATACGAGTTGGAGTTGATATTATTGGGGACACGAATATTTAATGCTCATGTGTTGTACTCATAACAGAGTCAACTTGTATTGGGTTGTCATTTTGGGCAATATGAGGACAGGTCAAAAGACATAAGTCAACGGACAGAAGTCAGAAGACAGAGGGTCATAAGACGGAAGTCAGGACATAAGTCATAAGACAACGGTTCCAGATCAAAACAATTCCCAAGAAGATCTATAGCCAAATATACTGATACGATGGGCTACTCATTTAGCCGAGTGAAGAAATAGAAAAGTGTGAGTAAGGAAAGAAGAGAATTTGTTCTATCCCAAGAAGAGAGATTTACAACTTTTTGGATCTTTGACAAAATTAGACAGCCTATTTTCTTTTGTGACCATACAACGTGTTACAAGCATGAGTTAAAGGGTTGTAACACTACACAGAGGGGAGAGGGGCCTGTCGAAAATCATAATAAGTGTTTAGTGAGTTAAGAATATAAGTAATAGAGCTAAGACAGAGTCTAGTAGAGGACACCAGACAGGAGAGACACGTGCTATAAATAGCTTCACAACGGGACACACTTGTGTCAACCAAGGGAGCAATGAGTACAAGTGAGCGAGGGTTTCCCCAAGACATTGGGAAACTCGCCTCTACGAGTAACCGTGGAGTACCAGGTTACTCGAGTGAACTGGCCAGCGTGCTGGGACACTATGCACGCAAGACTCGCCAGAGCACGGAGAATCCAACGTCCGTGTTTGAACACGCAATTAGAAGCGTGAGGACAGACCAGGACTGAGACGACTAGAGAGTAGACGTGTTCCTTACGAATGCTATAAGTTTATAGACAATAGTGATTGTTAGGCTTTAAATTTCATTCAGTGATTAATAGTATCATTATCACCTCTTCATTGCATCTATGTAACGTACCATGTTATTTATTGGCAATGAAGTATTCCGCTCGCAGAGCTTGTTTATCGCCAGCTCTAAATAAATTGCATTCCTTTTGCAAATGACACGAGTTATTATTTCGTGTGGTGCAAAAGTAGGGGAGTCCTGAAAGACCTGTCACAAGCAAGTTGCTGACAGTGTTGTGAGTTGTTGTCTGGTGTTGTGAGTTGTTGTCTGGTGTTCTGTGTTGTTGTATGGTATTGTGAGTTATGTATTGTTGTATGGTGTTGTGAGTTGTTGTATGGTGTTGTGAGTTGTTGTATGTTGTTGTGAGTTGTGTATTGTTGTCTGGTGTTGTGAGTTGTTGTATAGTGTTGTGAGTTGTGTGGTATTGTGAGTTGTGTGGTGTTGTGAGTTGTGTGGTGTTGTGAGTTGTGTGTTGTTGTGAGTTGTGTGTTGTTGTGAGATGTGTGTTGTTGTGAGTTGTTGTATGTTGTTGTCAGTTGTGTAGTTGAGAGTTGTCTGTTGTTGTGAGTTGTGTGGGGTTGTGAGTTGTATGCTTTTGTGAGCTGTGTGGTGATTTGAGTTGTGTGGTGTTGTGAGTTGTGCATTGTTGTGAGTTGCGTGTTTTTGTGAGTTGTGGGCTGTGTATTGTTGTCTGTTGTTATGAGTTGTTGTATGTTATTGTCAGTTGTGTGGTTGTGAGTTGTGTGTTGTTGTGAGTTGTTGTATGTTGTTGTGAGTTGTGAGTTGTTCTATGTTGTTGTGAGTTGTGTATTGTTGTGAGTTGTGTATTGTTGTCTGTTGTTGTGAGTTGTTGTATGTTGTTGTGAGTTGTAAGTTGTTGTATGTTGTTGTGAGTTGTGTGTTGTTGTGAGTTGTGTATTGTTGTCTGTTGTTGTGAGTTGTATGTTGTTGTCAGTTGTGAGTTGTCTGTTGTTGTGAGTTGTTGTATGTTGTTGTGAGTTGTGTGTTTTTGTATGTTGTTGTGAGTTGTGTGTTGTTGTGAGTTGTGTATAGTTGTCTGTTGTTGTGAAGTGTTGTATGTTGTTGTCAGTTGTGTAGTTGTGAGCTGTGTGTTGTTGTGAGTTGTATGTTGTTGTGAGTTGTGAGTTGATGTATGGTGTTGTGAGTTGTGTGTTGTTGTGAGTTGTGTATTGTTGTCTGTTGTTGTGAGTTGTTGTATGTTGTTGTCTGTTGTGTATTTGTAAGTTGTGTGTTGTTGTGAGTTGTGTGGTGTTGTGAGTTGTGAGTTGTGTATTGTTATCTGTAGTTGTGAGTTGTTGTATGTTGTTGTGATCTGCGTGTTGTTGTGAGTTGTGAATTGTGTAATGTTGTCTCTTTTTGTGAGTTGTTGTATGTTGCTGTGTGTTGTGTTGTTGTGTGCTGTTGTGTGCTGTTGATTGTTGCTGTGTGTTGTTATGTTGTTGTGTGCTGCTGTGTGTTGCTGTGTGTTGTTGTGTATTGTTGTGTATTGTTGTGTGTTGCTGTGTGTTGTTCTGTTGCTGTGTGTTGTTGTATGTTGCTGTGTGTTGTTGTGTATTGTTGTGTGTTGTTCTGTTGCTGTGTGTTGTTCTGTTGCTGTGTGTTAGTCTGTTGCTGTGTGTTGTTGTTAGTTGTGAATTGTGTATTGTTGTCTCTTTTTGTGAGTTGTTGTATGATGTTGTGAGTTGTGTGTTATTGTGTGTTGCTGTGTATTGCTATGTGTTGTTGTGTTGTTGTGTGCTGTTGATTGATGCTGTGTATTGTTATGTTGTTGAGTGTTGTTGTGTATTGTTGTGTGTTGTTGTGTATTGTTGTGTGTTGTTGTGTATTGTTGTGTGTTATTGTGTGTTGCTGTGTGTTGTTCTGTCGCTGTGTGTTGTTGTGTGTTGCTGTGTGCTGTTCTGTTGCCGTGTGTTGTTGTGTTGCTGTGTGTTGTTGTGTTGCTGTGTGTTGTTGTGTGTTGCTGTGTGTTGTTGTGTATTGTTATGTGTTGTTGTGTGTTGCTGTGTGGTGTTGTGTATTGTTGTGTATTGTTCTGTTGCTGTGTGTTGTTATGTTGCTGTGTGTTTTGTGTGTTGTTGTGTGTTGTTTGTGTGTTGTTGTGTGTTGCTGTGTGTTGCTATGTGTTGTTGTGTTGTTGTGTGCTGTTGATTGATGCTGTGTATTGTTATGTTGTTGAGTGATGTTGTGTATTGTTGTTTGTTGTTGTGTATTGTTGTGTGTTGTTGTGTATTGTTGTGTGTTATTGTGTGTTTCTTTGTGTTGTTCTGTCGCTGTGTGTTATTGTGGGTTGCTGTGTGTTGTTCTGTCGCTGTGTGTTGTTGTGTGTTGTTGTGTGTTGTATGTTGTTGTGTGTTGTTGTGTGTTGTTGTGTGGTGCTGTGTGTTGCTATGTGTTGTTGTGTTGTTGTGTGCTGTTGATTGATGCTGTGTATTGTTATGTTGTTGAGTGTTGTTGTGTATTGTTGTGTGTTGTTGTGTATTGTTGTGTGTTGTTGTGTATTGTCGTGTGTTATTGTGTGTTGCTGTGTGGTGTTCTGTCGCTGTGTGTTATTGTGTGTTGCTGTGTGTTGTTCTGTCGCTATGTGTTGTTGTGTGTTGCTGTGTGTTGTTCTGTTGCTGTGTGTTGTTCTGTTGCTGTGTGTTGTTGTGTTGCTGTGTGTTGTTGTGTGTTGCTGTGTGTTGTTGTGTATTGTTGTGTATTGTTCTGTTGCTGTGTGTTGTTCTGTTTCTGTGTGTTGCTGTGTGTTGTTGTTTGATGTTGTATGTTGTTGTGAGTTGTTGTGTGTTGTTGTGTGTTGCTGTGTGTTGTTCTGTTGCTGTGTGTTGCTGTGTGTTGTTGTGTGTTGCTGTGTGGTGTTGTGTATTGTTGTGTGTTGTTCTATTGCTGTGTGTTGCTGTGCGTTGTTATGTTGTTGTGAGCTGTTGTATGTTGCTGTGTGTTGTTCTGTTGCTGTGTGTTGTTGTGTATTGTTGTGTGTTGTTGTGTATTTGTGTGTGTTGTTGTGTGTTGTTCTGGTGCTGTATATTATTGTGTATTGTTGTGTGTTGTTGTGTATTGTTGTGTGTTGTTGTGTGTTGCTGTGTGTTGTTATGTTGTTGTGAGCTGTTGTGTGTTGCTGTGTGTTGTTCTGTTGCTGTGTGTTGTTGTGTATTGTTGTGTGTTGTTGTGTATTTGTGTGTGTTGTTGTGTGTTGTTGTGTGTTGTTCTGGTGCTGTGTGTTGTTGTGTATTGTTGTGTGTTGTTATGTATTGTTGTGTGTTGTTGTGTGTTGCTGTATGTTGTGTATTGTTGTGTATTGTTGTGTGTTGTTGTGTGTTGTTGTGTGTTGCTGTGTGTTGTTGTGTATTATTGTGTATTGTTGTGTCTTGTTGTGTGTTGCTCTGTGTTGCTCTGTGTTGTTGTGTATTGTTGTGTGCTGTTGTGTTGCTGTGTGTTGTTGTGTATTGTTGTGTGTTGCTGTGTATTGTTGTTTGTTGTTTTGTGTTGCTGTGTTTTGTTGTGTATTGTTGTGTATTGTTGTGTGCTGTTGTGTGTTGTTGTGTGTTGCTCTGTGTTGTTGTGTATTGTTGTGTACTGCTATGTATTACTGTGTGTTATTGTGTATTACTGTGTGTTGTTGTGTATTGCTGTGCATTGTCTGCTGTTGTGTGTGAGTGTGTGTGTGTGTGTGTGTGTTATGTGTTGTTGTGTGTATTTTGTGTTGTTGTGTGCTGTTGTCAGCTATTTTGTGTTGTTGTGTGTTGTTGGTAAAGGATTGCCTTCATACCCATACCCCCATAAGTGTTACAGTCTCTTCCCATCAGCCATGAACATCATAATCATTCTCATCAAGTACCTTTCCTACTGGGTTGGACGATGAAGCTTGTTGGTATCATGCGATCTCCAGCAGCATGCATCAAATCCGTGACCACGACACACTCTCCATCTATCCCGCGGGAAGGTTTACGTTACTCAGAATGTTTACCAGAGCAGTAGCTTTACGGCTTGCTCTTTGCGATTTCCAATTCCCGTGGGATTTGTAACTTGCATAACTTGCACATAGGAGCTCCTGTTTCTCGCCATTATCTGATCTCACTGACCAAGAGATCAGAGGAAATTTAACATCATTAGATACCACAATCTTCTTGGGCTGGGAACGAACACGGTAGCCCCCGAGCTTGAGGCGAACGTCATAACATCTCAACCACGTATCTCGCACATTGATATTCCAAGGCAAAGAGGCTGGTCGGTCTGTTGATGTGCCAGGTATCCACGTGTCTCGGCAGTATCTTGCCACGAGCAGCCACAGGCCTGCCATCTGTCTGTCATCTGTCTGTCATCTGTCTATCGTCTGCCTGCCATCTGTCTGTCGTCTGCCATCTGATTGTCATATGTCTGTCGTCTGTCTGCCATCTGTCTGTCGTCTGTCTGCCAACTGTCTGCCATCTGTCTATCATCTGTCTGCCATCTGTCTGTCGTCTGTCTGCCATATGTCTGTCATCTATCTGTCATCTGTCTGTCGTATGTCTGCCATCTGTCTGCCATCTGTCTTTCGTCTGTCTGTCACCTGTCTGTCATCTGTCTGTCATCTGTCTGTCGTCTGTCTGCTATCTGTCTGTCATCTGTCTGTCATCTATCTGTCGTCTCTCTGTCACCTGTCTGTCATCTGTCTGTCGTATGTCTGCCATCTGTCTGTCATCTGTCTGTCATCTGTCTATCGTCTGCCTGCCATCTGTCTGTCACCTGTCTGTCATCTGTCTGTCATCTGTCTGTCGTCTGTCTGCTATCTGTCTGTCATATGTCTGTCATCTATCTGTCGTCTCTCTGTCACCTGTCTGTCATCTGTCTGTCGTATGTCTGCCATCTGTCTGTCATCTGTCTGTCATCTGTCTATCGTCTGCCTGCCATCTGTCTGTCACCTGTCTGTCATCTGTCTGTCATCTGTCTGTCGTCTGTCTGCTATCTGTCTGTCATCTGTCTGTCATCTATCTGTCGTCTCTCTGTCACCTGTCTGTCATCTGTCTGTCGTATGTCTGCCATCTGTCTGTCATCTGTCTGTCATCTGTCTGTCGTATGTCTGCCATATGTCTGTCATCTGTCTGTCATCTGTCTGTCGTATGTCTGCCATCTGTCTGTCACCTGTCTGTCATCTGTCTGTCGTATGTCTGTCATCTGTCTGTCATCTGTCTGTCATCTGTCTGTCGTATGTCTGCCATCTGTCTGTCATCTGTCTGTCGTCTGCCTGTCATCTGTCTGTCATCTGTCTGTCATCTGTCTGTCATCTGTCTGTCATCTGTCTGTCGTATGTCTGCCATCTGTCTGTCATCTGTCTGTCATCTGTCTATCGTCTGCCTGTCATCTGTCTGTCATCTGTCTGTCGTATGTCTGCCATCTGTCTGTCATCTGTCTGTCATCTGTCTATCGTCTGCCTGTCATCTGTCTGTCATCTATCTGTCGTCTCTCTGTCACCTGTCTGTCATCTGTCTGTCGTATGTCTGCCATCTGTCTGCCATCTGTATGCCATTTGTCTGCCATTTGTCTGTCATCTGTATGCCATTTGTCTGCCATCTGTCTGTCATCTGTCTGTCATCTGTCTGTCGTCTGTCTGCTATCTGTCTGTCATCTGTCTGTCATCTATCTGTCGTCTCTCTGTCACCTGTCTGTCATCTGTCTGTCGTATGTCTGCCATCTGTCTGCCATCTGTATGCCATTTGTCTGCCATTTGTCTGTCATCTGTCTGTCGTCTACTGCCATTACTACCTTGCGGTGTAGGACAAGGGTATGACGGGAGGAGGTGGGGTGTCGGGGTATTTAGCCGGGCTAGTGCAGTCGCAGTCAACTGTGCAGGTTAGGGTTTTCTCTGGATCCCCCTCCCCCCACTCCGACAGAAAAAAAATGCATATCGTCCCGAGGATTCGAACCCATGTCTATGGAAGGAGAGCCTGGCATTCTGGCTACTCAGTCAGCCGCTCCTCAAAGTTCAATCATAATGTGCCATGCCGATAAGCGTGGGCGGTCATGTGTCTACATCTCAGGCGATCACCCGAGTCGTAGAACAGCCCAGTGTTCTTATCTCGACCATACCATGTGCTCAAGCCATCCAGGTATTTACTTCTCTGCCTTCCGCTTGTTCTTTTCCTCTCAATCTTATCAGTTGTTACTTAGTTTATTTCTTCTTATAACATGCGCAACAAATGTTGACTGTCTACGTCTAATTTCTCAAATCAGTTTTCGATTTTCATTTGCTTCTTGTAACACTTGGCCATTTGTGTTTCTATCTGTCCACGGTATTCTTTGCATTTCCCTCAGAAACCACATGTCTACTGAAATTAGATGTTTCTCATCCTGTCTGCTCATTGTTCACGTTTCACATCCTTACAAAATAACAGTTTCTATGTAGCACGTCAGCACTCATTTCCTCAAAGTTCAAAACTCTAAAGTAACAGAAACAGAAACGGCATTTCCACACCTTAATTAGGGATAATAATATCACATTTTCCTCAGGCCACATTGGATTCTTTGTTTGTTTGTTTTTTTATTTTTTCCTTGAGAGCGAACCGTGGTATTTGCTTCACCAATCATAAAAATAAAATAAAATTGTTGTGGAAATTGTTGCAAAACATAATTTGTTACAAAACACATCAGGAAGGAGCACAGAGCAGATCCACGACTCTGGTGATCGTGTGAGATGGCGAAACATGACCGCCCAAGCTTAACGGTATGGAGCATGATGATGATGGTAATCATTCATTCATTCAGTAGCATGTCCTTTGCAGAACCTTGCTCCCATAACAACCTTCCGGAAAACTTTTCGATCATAAGCAAGATGTCCGATACACCCATCTGGAGATCATCCACCACATCCTGCACCCGTCTTCTCTTTGGCCTCGCTCTTCATCTCTTCCCAGCCATACACCCCCCCCCCCCCCCTTTTCCATTATTGTTATCGTGACGTTTCACGTGACTAAAATCGTATTTCAATTTTCTTTATTTTATCGTCTTTAATAGCCAACGTTCTTCAATAATTAGAGCAAAAAAAAAAAAAAAAAAAAAAAAAAAAAAAAAAAAAAAAAACAGAGCCTATCCACGACTCTGGTGATCGTGTGATGGTGAAACATGACCACCCACGCTTATGGCCATGGCACATCATGATGATGACATATTTGCGTTATAAGAATAAATTTACCCCGAAGCAGTGTATTTCTATAGATCTGTGGTGTTAGGACCATTACATCTTGTAGGCCCGAATGCATGAAGGAATGGGTGGCTAATCTTTCTCTCACTTGGCAGTCGACGAGCTCAGACGTCGGTCCCTAGCCCGACCGTGCTCGTGACATGACCAGCGCATTTTCCTACGCAATTCAATAACGTATCCGCTAAATAACAAGTTGGGACGCACACTAACATTGGCAGCCACGGCAGTGCAGTCGCTGGACGTTCGCCTACCAGCTCAGGGGTGGGGGTTCCATCCGCATAGAGACGGATTCCAATGTTTCCAATGGTGCCGATGCTGCCAGGACGAGCCCGCCTAAAATAGGCACCAGGCGATATCTGTGGAAGTAAAGGGAGCCGGCGGGGTCCCGACCACCTCAGCCTCCGTCTGCCCATGGGTCTATCACAATGCGGGTCCAGCAACTAGTGCCCAATGCGAATTGGGCTATGTAATAGGGTCCTGGACTTGCACGTTAAAATTGATAAGTGTGTGGGTGTTTGAATTGTGTGTGTGTGTGTGTGTGTGTGTGTGTGTGTGTGTGTGTGAGAGAGAGAGAGAGAGAGAGAGTCTGTGTTTGAGTTGGGTGTGTATGTGTCTGTGTATGTATATATATGTCGGTGGGTAAGTGGGTGCTCGTGTGCATTCTCACCCTCTCTAACATACAGCCACAGATTGTTGTTGTGTGGTTTTACAGCCCAAAAACTACCGTGACGGTTTGCGAATAGTGTGGCGCAAGAAGACACCAGGTTCCTCGGGAAGATTTCAAAAACAAATTGTCATAATCTCCCCGCCAGTTCTACCGCGTCGTCTTCGACGGATCCTGGCAAGTACGGCCCAACAGTGAACGACGCTAACCACGCTGTGCCAGCGATGGTCAGTTAGTGCAAACGTGGGACATGAAGTCCACGCTGGGACACAATCCCGCTAAGCGGAAACTCACGGCGAGTTAGCGACAGACGGCTGGGGACTGTGGCACTGGACAGACGGTTCGAATGGAGCTTGTGCGAATTGTGTGTTTGAACGCGAATAGATAGAAAGCCTGTGTGAGTATTAGGAGACTGTGCGCTTGGGTTGTAGGACTGTAAGTTGTATTGCATTTGTAGATCTATTGATTATATTATTGTAACTGCACAATGCATGTAATGATTGTGATGAGTGAGCAGTGTGAATAAAGTGTTTGGAATTGTAGTTGTAGCGTGTCACGTCAAGTTATTCTGTGACTGTGTTTTTTATCGCACTTGTCAACAAAGAACACGAGCCTGAGTACTTGCTGAATGCAAGACCCTGACACAAATCAAGGCATACAGGATGAGTGGCATTATTCTGCGCTTCACAACAGGACACAATAGATTACGCAACCACATGTATACAAAATTCAAGATTGATGAAACAGCCATGCGCACATATAGATTGGCGTCGCAGACAGCAGAGCACATACTCCAAGACTGCCCAAAATATAAAATATCTAGGCAAACCTTCTGGCCTAGAGAGACGTCAGTGGAAGATAAACTCCATGGACCGCTGTGTGAACTAAAAAAGACAGTAAAATTCAAACAAGAGACAACATTGCAGTTATAGACATATTTCAAGCGAACGAAAGAAGAAGAAGAAGAAGAAGGAGAAGAAGAAGAAGAAGAAGAAGAAGAAGAAGAAGAAGAAGAAGAAGGGTGAGTGGCGGAGATTTTGTAATGTCCAACTCGCACTTTGTGTGAGGGTCGGCGTTAAATAAACAACGTCATCGCTTTATTACGAATACGTGAGTCACTCTTTGGCTCAAAAGGTCTTGATTCCTGAGCTCGGACAGAATTATCCTAGGCATCCACGATCGTACATGAACACCAGTGCCAAGCCCATATCCGTGAGCGGCCATGATTTACAATCTCAGACGATCATCAATATCTCGGACAATGTCTGCGTTCTTGTCCCGACTATGCCAGGTTTCCAAGCCATTCAGGTACTTATGTTTTTGTCTTCACTTTGATCTTTCGCCGTTAAATTTGGTGGTTATCACTAATATGAAATTAAAGAAAAATGTATGTTTAGATGCGTATGATCCGAAAGGTTATAAGGCCGGTTCTGAACGCAGACAGTGGATTAAATCGTTGAGAAGCTCTGCTGTCCCTAGAGTCACTTTCATCTTCGTTCTGGGAGATCCTCAATTTGAGGGTAATGAACAAGCTGATTAAACTTTCTGGCTCTGCATCCAATGCTGATGGTCAGCCCATGGATGCTGCCGGTATTATTAATGGCCTTAGAGATATGTGGAGAGCGGAGGATGTTGACGCCAGTGAATCCACATCCTGGTCTAGAATGAGAGACTTGGAAGTTAGAATTGGCACCGCCAGACAATAGACAGACTAACATAAACAAACAAACAAACTAACTAACTGACTAACTAACTAACTAACTAACTAACTAATAACTAACTAACTAACTGACTGGCTGGCTGACTGACTGACTGACTGACTAACTAACTAACTAACTAACTAACTGACTGATTGACTGACTGATTGTCCGACTAAATAACAAACTAACTGACTGACTAACTAACTAGATATCTAACTAACTGACTGATGATGATGATGATGATGATGATGATGCCATAACCATCGTTATCAATAGATAAAAATTCCCGACTTGATTAATAACACTATTCTGGTAGCACTCAACAACGGGAACAAAAACGTGTTTTCTATATGAATCACATTATAAATGATTGACACTGGGCTAAATCTTATATCCCAACGAGACGACCAATAATCTCTAGACTCAGCGAGAGTTCAGTCCGAGAGTATATGTGAATTAATTTCAGAAAGACGTCATTGTAACGCCATTGTCAGTGTGCCCTAGCCGTGTCTGTACTACGAGGGGAAGTCAATAAGTAAGTCACAAATGGCTGTAGAAAAATAACTAAATGTGATAACAACTTGAAACTAGTTTATTTTTATACATACATTGTCCCTTTATTTGTCAACATAATTTCCACCAAAACTTGATGCACTTATCCCATTGTTTTATCAGTCCTCCCAAACCGACTGCATAAAACTGCGTGCTCTGTTTTATAAACCACGTTTTCACGTCACATTCAACTTCGACATCATTCGCGTCCTTGAGAAAATTTTTCTACCCTGCTATGCGCCGCTTTACAGGACAAACATTTGTCAGCATAAACAGGAAGCATTTCCGTATGAATGTCCTTTGCAGGCGGTCCTTTTGGCACCCCCCCCCCCCCCCCCCCCCCCACCCCCCCCCCACAAAAATAAAAAAAACACAAAAAACACACAACTGCACGTTGCTCTTTGGTTGTACACGCCTTAAGTACAGTCGCCATTTTGTTTATGCGCTGCGCATGCGCATGAGACACATAGCGCCACCGGACGAACGGGAATATAAAGTTCGATACTGCTGTCACCTAATGACACCTGTAGAAAACATCAACTACATTTACATGCCATCTCACAGAACTGTGTGACTTACTCATTCACTCGTCCTCGTAAATTGATGTTATTCTTTAGTGTTCAGTAAGTTGAGTTTAGCTAAGAACCAATGTCACTGCACTCAGGATATTCCCACACGCGCTCATTCCCCTCGTGCAACAGCCAACGAAGAGCCATATTGCTAATCGTTCTAACTGCCTTCTGATTGAAAATTCTCTTAGTCTTCACTCTCAATTTTGAGATTCTTCCAGAACCCCTGCCGATCCCCCGCCATATCATTCGCTCTACATAGGGGTGCTCATTCTGTTCCACCGATGTCTCCACCTGGTCCAACAGTCGTCCGGATAACTAGGTTGTGTTTAATCAGAATGTAAGGATGGAAATGTGATGTTTTCAAAGACAACTCAACACAAACATCAGAAAGTGGAATTCAAAATTGTTTGGCCACATTATCATGGTCTTTCTCATCATGGCTTATTACACATAAATAGCAGTTTAGAGTCCACTACACTAAGAAGCTCATAAATAAGCATACATATATTGTTTGGCTCTCATAGAAGTAGGTGAAAGAATTACAGAGTAGAGGACGCGTTAGACAACATAAAAATGGAAGGCTATAGTTACCACACCGGATTCGAACCTGTCACCTACATAATGACGATAGCGCCACGCTGCGGGAACACTTTTACTTCGACGCATGACCAATTAGACACCCCTAAAATGTGTGTCTTCTTTAGCTAGGTCTATCATCCACATTAGTTAGTTAGTCGACAGCTCATTTTCATTGCACAGCGAGCCATTCAGTCCATAAGTGCTCGGAGCCCATGCACCACTTCACCATATGTTCAGAATGTAAATTCCCCCCCCCCCCCCACCCTTTCGCATTTTCTCTCTGTACACCCCTCCCCCCGCGCCCGGACACATATACGTAAAATTAAAAGCTAAATTTAATAACACATACTGGAACAAGTCTCGACGTCCACATAAAACGTGATTTGCGGATCTATTTACGTTATAAAATAATCTTAATCCTCCTCCCCCCCCAAACCGGAAACCCCAAAATCCCCCCGCCCCCATCGGTTGAGGGGGAATTTTAGGGTTTCCGGGGGGGGGGGGGAAATTAAGATTATTTCAAGATCGCGTTAATACAAGAATTGATTACTTGATATTGTTTTTCCCCTCTATACTTTAAGGTTCTGTACTTCTTGCCCTTGTTAAATTCATCACCTTTTATGTAGACATCTAGACTTATTCTAGTATGAGTTATTAAATTTAACTTCCATTTTTACGTATTCTATGTAGTGGCGGGGGTGGGGTGGGGTGGGATTTATAGGGAGGAAATACGAAAGGAGGGGGAGATGACAATCTGAAAATATGGTGAAGAGGTGCACGGGCCAAAAAAGGTTGAGAACCACTGATCTAAAGAATTCTCGAAGATCAGATCTTGTACTTCCGCCTCTACAGCAGCTGAATTTTCTTGTCGGCTTTTCCTGATTAGTTGGATGCAAACTGAAAATGATGTACATAAATATGTTGGTACTTGTACCCACTCCTCGCCAGGTTCTAATTCCTCAATAGAACACACCTTATGAAGAATGTCTTCGGCTTGACCCATCCACGATTTTCCTCTTTTTATCCTGCTGCCCTTTACCTTCTTAATCTCGCTATGCATTGGATGGTATGTGTTTGTGTTGCCTCTGATGTAGGCACGTGACTGGCAAATTGTATTCTGCCCCCCCCCTCCCCCAATGTTGGAAGAGCAATAAGGTAGTGCTCGCCCTGCATGGTATATCTCTTGTACATCCAAGAATAATACGCATATATTCGTTCTATATCCTTTCCAACTTTTTCATCTGCTTATGGCTGAGAGTCAGGATCGCCATCGCATACTCAAATACAGAAAGGACCAGACCCTCGTAAAGAAGACATAGATGGCGCTGCTCACAGTTCGCCACCGCCATCATCCGCATCGCAGCCAAACCCTGCTTGGCCTTTGTTATCACCTGGTCTATGTGCTCAGTGTAAGCAAGGCTTCGATCAAATCGTATCCCCAGGCAAATCATTGTCTGCGTTCTTTCCACGGTCTCTGAGCACACATTTACAGTTGGTGTTGGCGTTTTGAATATATGGTTATTCAAAGAGAACCATGTCACTGCATCCTTCGTTGGGTTGACCATCGCCTCAGCTTCAGCACACCAAGTGCTTATGCGATTGAGTTCTGTTTGTAGTTCCAAAGCAACCTGACCTATATCCCTACCCTGACGATACACTAAAACATCTTCGGCATATGACAATGTCCTCCCCGGTCCAGTGATCTGCTCACCGGTGATTCTCACAATGTAGGTGTTGAACAGCACCGGAGATAATGGTGATCCCTTTGGCAGGCCAGGATGTATTGTTGTTGGTTCAGAAGTCCAGCTGCCACATCTAAATACTACTATTTATTGGAAAAGGGCTGCGGCGATCCAACTAAGGAGGAATGGATTTATCTTGAGGTCAAGAAGATGAACCATTAAAAGATCCAACGGTACGCTGCTGTACGCGTCCGTAAGATCAATCGCTACAGCAAATTTTTCAATGTCTGGGCGAAAACCTTCATAGACGGCTTGGGGAAAAAACTGCTGCGTTGGTCCAGGTTTCTCTGTTTCTCTGCAGAATTCACACAACATAAAGTAAAATAACTAGATAAATCCTTGAAGCTGAAATATACAGTTCGCACAGTAATGTCAATTGTTGTCAAATGTCAAATGTCAAACTGGCGTATGTAGATTAATCATAATGGTTTCTGCAAACTTTAACAAGCGATTATTTTGTGTTGTAAACGACACGCGAAAGGCACTGTCTCTATCAATCCCATGGCCAGTTTTCAACACGTGCCGTTCAATCGACGAAGCGGTTACATAAATAAACACACGCAGTATTGCTTAGCGCTCACAGAAGGAGAGGACGCACTAGACAACATAAAATTTGAAAGCTATAGTTACCGACCGGGATTCCTGTGTGTAATCGACGAAGCGGGAAGTTTGTGCCGTGTTAGTGCCCCCCCCCCCCGCCCCCCCCCCCCCCCAACCCGGCTCCCATCGCCTGTGTGTAGTATCTTGTCAATGCAATTAGGTATGTGTTCAACCGCTTTCTTGTTCACAAAATTGTTCACAAAAGTTCACAAAAAATGTGGCAGACAACTGACATTACAGTGCGAACGTGTGTATATTTCAGCTTGAAGGATTTGTGTAGTTATTTTACTTTGTGCTGTGTGAATTCTGCAGTATCTACCAGACGAGATGCAGCGAGATATGCCAGGCAATAAATCGTACAATCTATTGTTTGTGTCTTCGCTATTAAAATTCACTGCGGGAAAACATTGGTTTGATGTTCTTGCCCAAGACAGCTAGTACAGGGCGTGTTGTAAGAGACACATACAGCAGACATTCAGCAGCTGGTAGCCGTTCTGCATTTTTAATAACAGTCATAACACTAGATTGGAGATGCATTTAAGAGATTAGAACAAGAATTGCCATGGCTAAGGCGGCCTTTTGCCAGATGAAAAACATACTGACCAATAAAAAGATGTCATTTGCAACGAGAAGAAGAGTGTTGAGGTACTACATAGAATCTGTGCGTTTGTATGGATGTGAAGCGTGGACAATGAGCAAACAGGCTGAAAAACATCTGATAGTGTGGAAATGTGGTTATTGAGGAATATGGAAAGATTACCAAGGGCAGACAGACCAAGTCCTACAAGAAACAGATGAAGATTGTAAACTGATTAGAGACAGACAAAGACAGTCAACATTTTTTGGTCACTTTCTGAGAAGAAATGAATTGGAGAAATTGGTGACAACTGGCAAGATCGAGGGGAAGGAAACAAGGGGAGGGCAGAGAAGTCAATACCTGGATGGCTTGGCCACGTGGTATGGTTGAAACAAGAACACTGAGTTGATCCACGACTCTGGTGATCGAGTGAGATGGCAAAACACGACCGCCCACGCTTATCGGCATGGTACATGAAGATGAAGGGAGGTTCTGCTATGCTGGTGTGGTGGGAAACGAGCAGACGGACAGATTGGCTGGGTCTGCATCGCTCGGTGGGGTATTGGTGCATGATACGGCAGACGTGGTCATGGCACTTAGGGATCACCTATTTAGTGTGAAAGAACTGATAATCCATCACGGTCTGGACAGAATGGTGCTGCAGGCAGTGACCAGAGGATGAGGTCCATACTCAGTACTCCGAGGAAAGGCCAGACGAAACATAATCAGACTGCAGCCGGTCAACAAACGCCTAAAGAAGTCGGATGTGTCATTCCTAAGGCGCAAATATCGCAGCTCTGCTGTGAACGGTGGTTGAGAATTTAAACCTAAAAGAAACTTCTCGGAGGGACGACGGAGAAGCTGCATTGAGACTGTTCGTTGGTTGTTCAAAATAGGGACGGAGAATGTATGGGCTTGTCGTGAGTGTTGTATTGTGCTTTTCTTTTTGGACTCAACTCAACTCATCTCAACTCAAATCATCTCAACTCATCTCAACTCAAATCATCTCAACTCATCTCAACTCAAATCATCTCAACTCAACTCAATTCAAATCCTAGCAAATCAAATCAACTCAATTCAGCTCAACTCAACTCAATTCAGTTCAGCTCAACTTAACTCAACACAGTTTAACCCAGCTCAACTCAGCTATTCTGTTAGTGCTGGTCGGGGAACTCTAAGGATGGGGATTGGTGGTGTAGAATGCCAGACTTTCCTTATTTTGTAAAATCCAAACAGTCCCGGCGGTGAATTGAACGATGTATACTCGAGCCTGAAGAGGACACCGTGAGCTTTTAGCCATTTCGCCGTGTGACAAAAATATAACAAATGAGAATTAAAAGAAACCCTAACTCTCTCTCTCTCTCTCTCTCTCTCTCTCTCTCTCTCTCTCTCTCTCTCTCTCTCTCTCTCTCTCTGTCTGTGTGCGCGCGTGACTGTCTGCCTATGTGTTAGTCTGCCTGCTTATCTCTCTGTCTATCCGTCTATGTATCTATCTGTTTTCTTATGTCTCTCTCTTTAAAAAGTCTTTAAAGTTGAGAGGATCGACTTAATTGCACCAGGTGTTATCCCATATGGCTCGCTCTCTTTCCACAGGGTGGCCTGTTGAAAGCGTCGCACAAAGCACGAACTCCGCAGCTCTAGCGACGACCCCTAAGAGTCTCTGAGAAAAATGCACTCGTGAACGAAAAGACGTAGCTCAGAATTGAACTCGCAACCTTCGGATGTCTCTGTCTGTCTGCCTATATGTCTTCTTATTTCTTTATGTGCGTGCCCTTCTATCTGTCCATCTATCTGCCTGCCTGTCTCTGTATCTAACTGTCTGCTTATTTCTCAGTGTGCGTTTAGTTTAGTCGATGGATCAACATCACGGTGTAACCCATAATTGTTCCGCTCTCCTAACTCAAACAAGAGTCTGGAAAAACTTAGCTCAGTGCAAGAACTCCGTAGCATCGGCGACGATCCTGAAATACTTTGGGTAGATTTTTAACTCGAAATTTTGCCCGGGCAGCGCCGTTAGGCTACTCTTTTTCGATTTCCAACTGCCAAGGGATGTTTTTACGTGTGCAACATACACACGGGCGTCCGATCTCACTACCCAGAGACCAGGGGACATTTTATTACTAGAAGTCCACGTGAAATAAATCCCGACCGTCACCGGGGATTGAACCCGGGACCTCCAGCACTCGAGACGGACACCATACCTCGAGACCACGCATCCGCATCTCAGTGCGCGTGCCTACCTATATGTCCATCGATCTGTATGTCTGTCTCTGTCTCTAACTGTCTGCGTATATGTTTGCTTAACTCTGTGTGTGCCTGCCTGTCTGTCTATCTGACTGTCTTTCTTTCCGTCTATCTTCTGTCCGTCCTCCGTCCGTCCGTCCGTCCGTCCGTCCGTCCTGTCCGTCTGTCTGTCTGTCTGTCTGTCTGTCTGTCTGTCTGTCTGTCTGTCTGTCTGTCTGTCTGTCTGTCTGTCTGTCTGTCTGTCTGTCTGTCTGCATACCTTTCTGACTTTCTGTCTGTCTGTCTGTCTGTCTGTCTGTCTGTCTGTCCTGTCGTCGTCCGTCCGTCCGTCCGTCCGTCCGTCCGTCTGTCTGTCTGTCTGTCTGTCCGTCCGTCTGTCTGTCCGTCCGTCTGTCTGTCTGTCTGTCTGTCTGTCTGTCTGTCTGTCTGTCCGTCCGTCCGTCCGTCCGTCCGTCCGTCCGTCTGTCTGTCTGTCTGTCTGTCCGTCCGTCTGTCTGTCTGTCTGTCTGTCTGTCTGTCTGTCTGTCTGTCTGTCTGTCTGTCTGTCTGTCTGTCTGTCTGTCTGTCTGTCTGCATACCTTTCTGACTTTCTTCCTATCTGTCTGTCTGTCTGCCTATCTCTCTGTATATCTGTCTATCAGTCTATATACCTACCAACCAATCTGGGTATATCCATCTAATTTTTTCCCCGCACATCCTATTAAATCGTTGTCAACACCACCATTTTACCGCTGTTGTTGATTTCTTGGCAAGAATACTCTCAGTAGTTTGCCATTGCATTCATATCGGCCGGCACACATATCCCGTAAATAACGGGGGCGGCGAGAACCTCTACCGATTCTCGCGCAGCTGCGTTTGCTCACGTGGATAAACGGGATTACGGAGAAAGTCTCTAACCCCAAGGCCAGGGCGACTGGCATCTATCTAATTAACCATCTAATATAATCGACTAATTTTTACTTGCAAGAAAATAATTACACTCCACTTTTTCTTCACCGCCATTGAATGTTATCACTACGTCTTCACATCACAGCAGATCATGCGCCTGAGAGAGGACACACACACAAAAACCCCGTCTTATGTCCGCAACGACCCAGCTATACTTTGGAGCAGAAGTGTGAAACTATCTTTATAATATAAAATTGTCTATATAATATATAAACTGATAAAGTTAACAGCACAAAAACGGTCTCATTTCGGCGTCTGAGATGCACCGAGGCATCAGCTTACAAATTAATTTAAATTTATTTTTGCGTTAGCTCGCTTTGAACTCAAACGTAGTCCATACACGAGCTACTTGTATTTCTAGTGGACTGAACTGAACTGATTTGTGCGTGTGGATGAGCTTTCCCTCTTAATAGTGTCCCTCGACATCAGCCGAACCAACTCCGACTTCTGAGGTACTCGTACAAGGACGAAAAGTCAACATTTTATCCCATTTGACCAGTGTACAGTT
The DNA here is from genome assembly GCA_014155875.1 of Cepaea nemoralis. Classification (NCBI taxonomy): domain Eukaryota; kingdom Metazoa; phylum Mollusca; class Gastropoda; order Stylommatophora; family Helicidae; genus Cepaea; species Cepaea nemoralis. The sequence goes on along the minus strand of JACEFZ010004774.1, from coordinate 465,954 downwards.
TGAACGTACTACCTCGACATCAGCGCACGGGAAATGTAAGAGCGAGCGCTGTTATCCATTCGCCCAGGCGGACCTCCGGCTGTTCAAATGTCCAGGAGTAGGTCACTATGGCCGAATGGATAAGAACGAGTGTTCCTAAACATCCGGTGTGCTGATCCCGAGGTAAGGGGTTCAACCCCTACACTGGACAGCTGGACTAAAATGTTGACCGGTCGTCCTTGACATGGGGACGTAAATTACAAGTACCTCTGAAACCGGATTGGTTTATCCTGAGTGCGAGGGACACTGTTAATAGGGAAAGCTAATCCACACGCAAAATTCAGTCCAGCATGGAGAAGAGAACTACAGACGGAGATGAATCATGCCGGGAGGACATGGAGGCAACTGAAGGAGATAGTGAAATATGACAGAGCTTGGCGTGGTTTATTCGAGGGTCCATGTCTCAATGGGGTAAAATAATAATAATAATAATAATAATAATAATAATCATAAGAACAAGAACAAGAACAAGAACAAGAAGAAAAAGAAGAATAGAAGAAAAAGAACAAGAACAAGAAGAAGAGATGTATACAAGCTTCTGTGTATCTTTTATCTGGTTGTTATGGATGAAACACTCCCAATATCAACATGAGGCGGGCAGACACCGAGGCCATGCTCGAAGGTTATATTAAAACAGTTTGCATTGTATCCTATTAATCAGGCGATGGAGATCATTTTTTTTGTTTCCAAAACTATTTCGTTAAAAAAAAAAAAAAGCAGACAGAACATCGGCGTCCCACGAGCATAATTTTTATTCAGAAAATGAAAATAATTTGGCAATTACAGATTTAAATTTATTATGTTGATTGTGCGTTGTGGGGATAGAAAGAGAAACACACTGTCATTAGTGATTGGAATATAATTAAGAAGAAAACGTAACAGAAGAAGTGTGAGAAGAAGAAGGAGGAGAGGAGAGGTTGAGTTGGAGGAGGAGAGGTTGAGATGGAGGAGGAGGGTGAGGCGATGAAGAAGGAGAAGTCGAGGAGCAAGTGGTTGATGATGTGGAGAGGTGGAGGAAGAGAAAAAAAGTGTTTTGCATATCCTTTACATGACATCGCTGTCAACATCAGCATCTTTCAGCTGTATGTTGATTTCTTGGCAAGATTACGCTCAGTAGTTTGCCATTGCTTTCTGAGCGGCCTGCTCATTATCCAGCAAGTCACGAGCGCGGGTCGAACCGCTTCCAGTTCTCGCCTCGCTGCGAGACCCTGCGTGGATAAACGGGATTAGGGAGAAAGTGGTGTAACCCCTCTGCCAGAGAGACCGGCGGAGGAAGAGAACGAGAAGAAAAAGAAGAAGGAGAAGAAGAAGAAGAAGAAGAAGAAGAAGAAGAGAAGAAGAAGAAGAACAAGAACAAGAACAAGAACAAGAACAAGAAGCTGCAACGTCCCCCTAGAACAGTGGTTCTCAACCTTGTTTGGCCCTACCCCCCTTCACCGTATTTTCATAACGTCAATCCCCCCCCCCCCCCCTTTTTCATATTTCCTATCTAAAAATCCCCCCCCCCCCACCCCCTATACAGTATACGTAAAAATGTAAGGTAAATTTAATAGCACATACTAAAACAAGTCTAGACATCAACATAAAACATGATTTGTGTGTCTACTGACTTTATAAAATGAATTTTAGAAGGATGAGATGTACTTAACTGTAAAGTATGAAGGGAAAAACAATATCAAGTAATCGGTTCTTGTATTAACGCGATCTTGAAATGGTCTTCATTCCTCCCCTGGAAACCCTAAAATTCCCCCCTGGGGGGGGGGGGGGGAATTCCCCACCGGTTGAGAACCACTGCCCTATAACAACTGACTCTAATATTCCTATACCTTACAGATTTCTGCATAGACAGGATTGCATTTAAGACACACGACATCTAACAGACACACAAACCATTTACGTCTCCATAAACCATTCTGATTACACATTAATATTTATATACTTCCCGCTTTAGTTCTCTCATTCGCACTCCAAATCACCTTCTCCTCGACTATGGCATCTTATCTGCATATTTCATAAACGATATCTTTATTCAACGAAGCTTATCTTCGTGTTTCATTAACCTTATCTTTATAGATGGGACAATCTGTTTCTGGGTAGAAATGTTGCTCTCATATCAGTTCTGCTTATCCTGTTTAAAGTTGGTGCTTGGGTGCATTAATGCATGCCTGCAAGTCTGGTTTTAAGGAAGATGTTGTAGTTCTGTAACTGCAAGGTCTGTAACTATTAGTTCTGTAACGTTTAGATTCGTACCAGTTTCCTCTTGAAGAAACAAACACACCCGTGAAAAGATCCTACCACAAAACAACAGAATACCATAAATTGATTCGAGGGATGTGACGTAGCCAGTGAAGATTTCTTGGGATGAGTCACACATAACGAGAAGAAAGTAAGTTTAACTAGAAAACGATCTCAAGTAACAAATCGGACATTGCGGCCAAAGCTTTCATGTGCACACAAACAATAAACACACACAGATACAACTATATTTAAAAAAGCACTATGAATATCACACACACACACACACACACACACACACACACACACACACACACACACACACACACACACACACACACACACACACACACACACACACACACACACACACACACACACACGAGGGGAAGTCAAGAAGTAAGTCACAAATGGCTGTAGAAAAATAACTAAATAAGATAACAACTTGAAACCAGTTTTATTTTATACATACAGTATCCCTTTATTTCTCAACATAATTTCCACCAATATTTTTGCATTTATCCCATCGTTTATCAGTCCTCCCAAACCGGCTGTATAGAACTGCGTACTCTGGTTTCTAAACCACGTTTTCACTTCATATTCAGCTTCGGCGTCATTCGCGAAATGTCTCCCGCCAAGGTGGGTTTTCAGTGGACCAAAAAGGTGGAAATCGCTAGGGGTTAAGTTGTGGCTGTAAGGGGGATGTTCCAGATCGTCTTACCTTAGTTTGTTAATTTTCTCCCGAGTTAATCGAGCCGTATGTGGTCTGGCATTGTCATGAAGAAGCAACGCTCCTCTAGTCAGCAGTCATGGACGTTTTCTTCGAATTGCATCATGACGCATCTATAGAACTTCACAGTACGATTCAGAATTCACATTGTCAGCTTTCTTCTTGAAATTGGTTAAAAGCACTCCTTGACAATCCCAGAACACTGTCAGTATAACCTTCCCTGCTGATGGCGTAACCTTGAATATTTGGACACAAAGCAAAGAAGGATGTTTCCATTGCTATGATTCGGGCTGGTAGTCAGCATAAACAGGAAACATTTCGTTATAAATGTCCTTTGTAGGCAGACCTTCCCCCCCCCCCCCCCCCCCCCCCAACAAAAAAAAAATAAAGCGCACAACAGCTCCTTGCACTTTTTTTTTTGTACACTTCGTAAGTACAGTCACCAGTTTGTTTATGCGCTACGCATGAGACACCTAGCGCCATATGACGAACGGAAATATAAAGTTCGATGTTGCTGTCACCTAATGTCACCTGTAGAAAACACCAACTGCATTTACCTGTTATCCCACAGAACTGCGTGACTTACTTATTGAATAGCGCACGTGTGTGTGTGTGCGTACGTTCGTGCGTGCGCGCGCGCGCGCATGCGTGCGTGCGTGCATGTGTGTGTGTGTGTAGTTGTGTTTCGCTTAGCTGGGTTTCTATTGTAGTTCGTAATCTGTTCTCAAGAATTATGCAAAATATTTTTCCAGTATGATGCAACATGTAAATGCTTCTGTAATGTGAGCCGTACCTTTGTTTTTCCAAATTGGGATAATTATGGCGTTTTCCCAGTCTCGTGGTGTCTGTTTTTCTACCCAAACACGGTTAAATAGTCTATGTAGTCATGCTGCTCCTATCTACTTCCCTTGCTGCTTTAATTAGTTCATTTGGTATTTCGTTTTTTTTCCCCTGCGATTTATTCAATGGGGCAAATCTGACGGCTTCTCTAATTTCTGCTTTCAGTATGTCTAGTTCTAGTTCTTCGATGACATCTGTGTTGGTTTCCTGAATTCCCGTGGCATCTGATAACAGAAGTTTTCAAGTATATTTTCCAACAAAAGAGTGCAGTGAAGATAGCATAGATTCATTTCTTCTAATCTGGATAATGTCCTACAGAAGTGTAAAAACGTGAGAAATAAATATCGCATACGCTCACTACTACGACAATGGCCGGCGCTGTCGCTTAGGAACTGTGTACGCGTTTCATTATTCAGATTAGGCTTCGAAATCGGCAGCAGACGATGTAGGCAAAACGGCCTGGGATTGATTTTGAGCTGTGAATGTCGGTGCGTTAGAAAGCAACGCAAACTATGAAAGTACAAATTTCTCACAAGATCAAAATCAGCAAAACAATGCGGGGGTAAATTGCGACGTTCTGCAAAGGCCAAGCTGCTAACTTGTATTTCTATTTTGTCCAAAAGTTGGAAATAGTTTGCTGAATTAACTATCAATACTGTGTCATCTGCATGACGTAGACGTACGTATATATATATATATATATATATATATATATATATATATGCTCCGTTCTCCTCCTAACTCAAACCTGAGTCCGGAGAAACTCAGCTCAGTGCACGAACCCGTAGCACCGGCGAGGATCCTGAAATACTTTGGGTAGATTTTTAACTAGAAATTTTGCCCGGGCAGCGCCGTTAGGCTACTCTTTTTCGATTTCCAACTGCCAAGGGATTTTTTACGTGCGCAACAATGCACACGGGTGTCCGATCTCACTACCCAGAGACCAGGGGAAATTTTATTACTAGAAGTCCACGTGAAAAGATCCCGGTCCTCACCGGGGCTTGAACCCGGGACTTCCAGCACTCGAGGCGGACACCATGCCTCGAGACCACTCAGCCCCCCTGAAGTTAATAAGTAAGTCACAAATGGCTGTATAACAACTTGAAACCAGTTTATTTTTATACATATATTGTCTCTTTATTTTTCAACATAATTTCACCAACATTGATGCATTTATCCCTTGTAACTTTTTTTTTACCCAGCTATGCACCGCTTTATGGAAAATCGCTAGTTACTAAGTCCACTGAAAACCCACCTTGACTGGAGATATTTTACGAGTGACGCCGAAGTTGAATGTGAAGTGAAAACGTGGTTTAGAAAACAGAGCCCGCAGTTCTATGCAGCCGGTTAGGGAGGACTGATAAAACGATGGGATAAGTGCATCAATGTTGGTGGAAATTATGTTGAGAAATAAAGGGACAATTATAAACTGGTTTCAAGTTGTTATCATATTTAGTTATGTTTCTACAACCATTTGTCACTTACTTATTAACTTACCCTCGTATTTACAGGACATCGCTGTCAACATCATAACTGCTGTTGTTGTCTTTTCAAGTTAACGTTCAGTAGCTTGCCATTGCTTTCTGAACGACCGGCCCCTATACCATCACGTTAAAACCCATCTCGATACAGTCTGCTGCCACAACGGTCGCAGCTGTGTTTGGAATACAAGTAAGCGGATTTACGGACCACGTCCGTAACGCCTTTGCCACGGAGACCGACTGACGTATATTATAAGCCCGAATTCATATTGGTAAACCTCTCTTTGATCTGTCTCCTGATTTCTTTAGAGAGAGAGAGAGAGAGAGAGAGAGAGAGAGAGAGAGAGAGAGAGAGAGAGAGAAAGAGAGAGAGAGAGAGAGAGAGAGAGAGAGAGAAAGAGAGAGAAAGATAGAGATAGAGAAAGAGAGAGAAAGAGAGAGATTCAGAGAGAGATAGAGAGACAAAGAGAAAGAAAATAAGAGAGAAACGGAGAGAGAGAGAAAGAGAGAGAGAGAGAGAGAGACGCCGAGAGGCACAGAGCGAGACAGAGACAGAGAGAGTCAGAGAGAGAGAAACAGAGAGTGAAAGAGGGAGACAGACAGAGAGATACAGAGAGAGAGGAGAGACAGAGAGAGACAGAGAGAGAGAGACAGAGAGAGACAGAGAGAGAGACAGAGAGGCAGAGAGAGATAGGCATCGAGAGCCAGGGAGAGAGAAACAGAGAGACAGAGAGGGAGACAAACAGATATATACAGAGAGAGAGAGAGAGAGAGAAGAGAGAGAGAGAGAGAGAGAGAGAGAGAGAGAGAGAGAGAGAGAGAGAGAGAGAGAAGGAGAGAAGTCGACGTGGTCGAAAGAATAGTCGCTCAATCTTGAACTACCAGTGCGCTGATAACAAGGTAGACAGTTAAAACCCCCCCCCCCCCCCCCCCACACACACACCGGTGTTAAGTTGGACTAAAACGTTGACTTCTCGTTCAGAAAGCAACGGCAAACTACTAAGCGTACACTGGCTTAGAAAATCAACATGGGGGTTGATCGCAACGTCCTGTGTCTGCTCCGAAATAGAAACCAGAAGAAGACTATGAAGAGAGGCAGTTTGAAACGTCTGTTACGGCGTGGAAAAATTTGGAAAAATTAGAAGCGTGGTTTCTGAGACAACTTTTGCGATGATGTGAGTGAGCTACCGTATAATATTTGACGATACTTCCTGCTTTCTGGTAGCGCCGAATGTTGGGGGACGATAATAAAACCCGACACTCCACATTGTGCCAATGGCACCGGGCGGAGGAACGCAATTGGGAGGGTAGAAGTCTTATTCTGGTGCAAGGAAATGTAACCCAAAGACTGTCATGGCAGGGCAGACGATGTCCTAAGCCGTGGTTGGCGGCGGGTCTAGGATCGACAGGCAGAAAGTTGGAGTATTGCTTTGCTGATCCGGCAGACTCGGCAGCTGGTCTTGTTCCAGAAGCATTGGTGTTACCTTTCCTCTGGAGTAGACTAGGTAGGCCGAGAGAGGGATCATGCTGCATGGGCAAAACATGGTCTCTACATTTCAACCTAAGATTTGTGCTATGATGAGATTAATATGCCTTTTTTAAGCACAATAACTGTTGTCTGTCAAGACGGCTGGGTGTCACGATGTGGAAAAAAAACAAAAACAGCAGCAGTAATGGAAGGTACGGTTCCTGCAAGAAAGAAAGAAAATACACGTTTCGACCAGCACCCAGATGAACACAGGGCATTAAAGCCACACTAGGTATAAAGATGCATGAGGCATTGGTATTATCAATAGATCGAGGCTCGTTCAGCTGTTCGTGATAAGAGCTAATGTCCTGAGAAGGAGATGCTTTCGAGAAAAACACGACAGAAAATGCCCGTATTATCCAAGGTAGATAATACACCAAAATAAAGGGGAATGCTGTATACAAGAGTAATATAACTTTTCCAGCGATGATAACGTGTATGTCGCATTACTATGGTCATAGTGTTATTTGTTTTGTTTCGTGGTATCTTCCACAATTTTAAAGCTCAGAGAATAGAAATGTACATGATAATATTTGTTCACTTGATTTTGTACCATTTTTGGTCTGAGCCTACATTTTGTTTGGTACTGAATCAGTTAATAGTACATCATACAAGTGGACCATTACACATCGGTGAAGGGTAAAATAAAATGAAACAGAACAACAAAAATAATAACATACAACAACAATAACACATAGGGGATAGGAAGAAGATGAACAACGGCAATAAAACAATTACAGATAAGAGGGAAGAGGTAGAGGAAACAGAGGAGCAGCAACAGCAACAACAAACGGAAGGAGAGGAAGAAGAAGAACAACTGCAATAAATACTAAAATAACAAATAAGGACAAGGAGGAGGAACAGGAAGACGCCAAGAAGGAGAAAAAGAACGACAGCAAGAAAAACAACACACGACTGATGCAAATGCTACAACTAAGAGGAACGAACGAACGAACGAACGAACAAACTTTATTTTCAAAGGGTTAAGAATTGAGCACGCAGGCCCGTCTAACATTCTGCCCTTCTGTCACTCTCTTTCATACATTATTTCATTCACATATCATTCAAGGCTAACAAAGAACAGCAACAATATAAAAGATATGCAATATAAAGGCATGGGCAAAATGCGAACATCAAAACTACACGACTCAGTAATATTAGATAATGGTCTGACACTTGTTATTAGCCATGTGGAATATACTGGCCTACAAAAAGGGGACTGACTGTTATACTAGAGTTTTGTTATTATTATTATTATCTCTATTATTAAGGGGGAAGGTAATCCGTATTGAGATAGTGTTCGAATAATTTGCGATTATATGAAAAGGGATTGGTGATGTCTTTGATTTCTTGTGGAAGATTGTTCCACAGCTGAGCTGCAGAGTACGTTAAGCTTGTTTTGTATAAGTCAATCCTAGGCTTCGGAATGTGTAGTATATTTAAACGTTTACTGTGTCTAGCATTATATTTAAACAATGGCCAAAGGTAATTTGGGGCATTCCGATGCAGGATTTTGTGAATTAGTTTAGCTTTATTGAAAAGCAGGCGTTTGCGGAATGGTAGTAACTGAAGGCTTTTATACAGGCTAGGATTGTCAGATAAATGTTTGCTATAAATTAGACTCATGGCCCGTTTCTGGAGTGAGTAAAGTCGCTTGGTGTTTGAATTAGAACAACCGTCCCAGATTGTAGAGCAGTAGTCAAAGTGTGTCTGTATATGAGAAGTATAGAATAGTTTCCTTGTGTCCTCATCAAGGGAGTTTTTATTTTTGGCGAGTTGGTAGACTTTTTTCGCTGTTTGTTTAATGAGCGCTTGAACGTGGGAATTAAAGGTTAGGTTTCTATCAATGATTAGGCCTAATGTTTTGTGTTCAATTACACTTTCTACTGGCATGTTATCGATGTGAAGTTGAAGTGATGTGTGTGAGCTTAGAGTTTGAAGTCTCTGTCTGGTTGTTAATAACATTGCTTTTGTTTTAGTTATGTTAATTTGCATACGGCTTGAATAGCTCCACCTAACTACATTATTTAATTCTTGTTGTAAAGACGACTCCAGTAAAATACAGTTTTCAGCGTTTGTGTACACTGTACAGTCATCTGCAAATAGATCGCAGGATGACGAAAGATGCAAAGGTAGATCGTTAATATATATGGCAAATAATAGAGGGCCAAGAATAGAGCCTTGTGGTACTCCAATATTGAAGGTAGTGGTTTGAGACAGAGATTTATTATGAGATACTACTTGCTTTCTGTTTGATAGAAAAGACGATATTAGAGTGACTACATTAGGGCCAATTTTCATTGTCTCAAGTTTTTTTAATTAGAATAACATGGTCTATCATATCAAATGCTTTCTTGAAATCAATAAACACAGTTCCACATAGACTGTTGTTGTTTATATTCTGGTGCCAATTTTCTATCATGTTTGATAGGGCCGTATGGCAAGAATATTGTGGTCGAAATCCTGATTGGCTGTCAACAATAAGCTTGTTGCGAACTAAATACTGTAATGTTACTTTATGGATGTGTTTTTCTAGTGGCTTAGATAGTGATGATAGTAAGGAAATGGGTCTGTAATTGTTCGGGAGACCATTGTCCAATGAACCAGATTTAAGAAGAGGGTACACTTTAGCGATTTTGAGAGCTGATGGAAAGTGGCCTTTGGTGAGACACTGATTATATACATAGGTTAGTGATGTACAGATCACTGGCGCAGCACAACGGAGAATCCGGTTGCTGATTCCATGAGGTTGTGTTTTTTTAGGTTACTGAGGTAAGTGAATACTTCAGTGATTGTCATTAGCGGTATGTCGGAAAGAATATCGCGGGAGCATCTATTCTCGCAAAACGATGTCAATAAAGATAAGTTGCAAGGAGAATTAGGTATTGAAGCCTTCAACTGGTCTATGTCAGTTTGAAAAAAATTACTGAATTGGTCGCATGTAATATGATTTGATGGTAAAGAATTTCGGAAGTTATACTTGTTTGTCAAGGTGTTAATTGCCTTCCATATATCCTTAATATTTGTTTTATCCATTACTAAGTTCTTAAAGTATTTTTTCTTTTCTTGTGGTATGTTATATTGAACTTTGTTTCTAAGAGTACGGTATGCACTGAGATCCCGCTTTTTATGTGCTTTATCTCTGTCTCTTATAATTTCAAGTATTTCCTGGACTGTAGAGGAGGAGGAGGGAGGAAGAGAAGGAGGAGGAGGAGAAGGAGGAGGCGAAGGAGGAGGAGAAGAAGAAGAAGAAGAAGAAGAAGAAGAAGAAGAACAACAACAACAACAACAACAACAACAACAATAACAACAACAACAGATAAGATGAGGAAGATGAGAGGAATGGTAAATAGAAGACGATGAACAACAATAAAAACAACAACAATAAAAACATCAACAAAAACAACAACAACAACAAAAATAACAACAACAACAGACCTTGGTGGAATTTCGAGGTGGAGAAGGCCTGGGTGGATAAGCGCAGTGCTGTAAGGAGATGGCAAAATGCCAAGAAGAACAGAGCTGGTCATCCTAGTCCCTGCATGCACTTAGAAAGAGAGATGCACACAAAAGTAAGCTACTTCAAAAACCTTGTCAACGCGGTTAAAAGTGAAAAATGGGCAGAAATATGTCAAAGAGTAAGCACAGACAAGTCACTGAAATTGTTCTGGTGACTACATAAAAGTAGGAGTGGGGTAGTCAAGAATAAGAGCATTTCTGACTTCCAAGGTGCTGACCTCATCTGGCAGAGGACTGACGAGGACAAGGGCAAAGCCCTCTTTGAACGCTATCTAGAGCAGAGCAACCAGACAGACATGGGAGGCCGAAATCTGGCCAAGGAGGTCACTTCAGACAGATGCAAGGCGCAGAACATTTCGGATGAAGACACGGTGACAGTGAAAGAAATCAAGGCTGTGCTTCCACGATAAAAATCAGCGCTCCAGGGACAGATGGCATAAGATATGACGACATCAATAGGTGTACCGACAACGAGCTAGAGGAACTAGCAGACATGTACAACAACAGTATAGGGAGTGCTAGCATCAAGGAGGAGTGGTTACACAGCTCTCTGATTCCCTTGTCGAAGCCTGGCAAAGACTACACAAAAATTCATGGGTATCGAGTTATAACCATGCAGAATACAATAGGCAAGCTGCTGGAGAAGTTAATTGCCAGGAAAATATCAAGCCAACTAGAGAGTCAAGGTGTTTTCCCACCTACCCTGGGAGGGTACCGTCCAAAAAGAGAAACCTGGACCAATGCAGCAGTTTTTGCCCATGATGTCTATGAAGGTTTCCACTCAGGCATTGAAACCTTTGCTGCAGTGATTGATCTTGAGGACGCGTACAACAGAATACCATTGGATTTTTTAATGATTCAGCTTCTTGAACTCAATATAAGTCCATTCCTCCTTAGTTGGATCGCTGCAGCCCTCTTCCAACGGAAAGTAGTATTTAGATATGGCAGGTGGACTTCGGAACCAACAAAAATATATCCTGGCCTACCACAGGGATCACCATTATCTCCGGTACTGTTCAACGACTACACAGTCAGATTCACCAGTGAGCAGATCACTGGACCTGGCAGGACATTGTCATATGCCGATGATGTTTTAGTGTATCGTCAGGGGAAGGATAGGGATCAGGTTGCTGTGGAACTACAAACCGAACTCAATCGCATAAGTACTTGGTGTGTTGAAGCTGGGGCAATGGTCAACCCAACAAAGGCAACAGTAACATGGTTCTCGTTGAATAATCATATTGTCAACACTCCAACATCAACTGTTAATATGGGTTTAGAGACGGTGGAAAGAACGCAGGGAATGTATAACCTGGGCATACGTTTTGATCGAAGCCTTGCTTATAATGAGCACATAGACCAGGTGATAACAAAGGCCAAGCGGGGTTTAGCTGCGATGCGGGTGATGGCGGCAGCAAACTGTGAGCAGCGCCTTCTATGTCTTCTATACGAGGGGCTGGTCATGTCTGTTTTTGAGTATGCAATGGCAATCCTGACTCTCAGCCGTAAGCAGATAGAAAGGATGGAAAGGATACAGAATGAAGCTATGCACATTATTCATGGATGTACAAGAGATACAGCATGCAGGGAGATGCGCTACCTTCTTGATTTTCCAACCATTGAAGATAGAATATAGATTTGCAGAGCAAGCGCCTACTTCAGAGTTAACGCAAACACACAACATCCACTGCATAGTCAAATTATGAAGGTGAAGGGCAGCAGGTTAAGAAGAGGACGGTCGAGGATGAGTCAAGCCGAAGATATTCTTCAACAGGTGTGTTCACTTGATGACTTAGAACCTGGCGAGGAGTGGTTACAAGTGCCAACAGATTTATGTACGTCCTTCTCAGTTTGCATCCAAGTAGACAGAAAATGCAGACAAGAAAATCCGGCTGCTGTGGAGGCGGCAGTACAAGCGTTGATTGTGGAGATTTCGGTAGACGGTGATGCTGTCATTTACACAGATGGGTCGGTCGTCCGATACGTGAGAAGCTCATTGGTCTTTAAGGCTCAGGCCGGAGGGAGAATTATGAAGGAGGACTCTGGTGCTTTTGTTGAGACCACAAGTAGACTGACTATGGAAGTCATGGCAGTAAGTAAAGCAATAACATGGCTGGAGACAAAGACATTCACTAGGGCATGTTTCCTTAGCCACTCAATGAGCATGCTCAAGAGGATAGAGATGGGGGTGGATCCGAAGAGAATGGTTGCTGTCTCTGGAGCGGTCTCCGCTGGCAAAGATTAGTTTCATCTTCGTGCTAGGGCATGCGTGAGTACAAAGAAATGAGCGGGCTGACAAGCTCGCAGGTAAGGCTACTGTGGAAGGTGGACGCGCCATGGACCAGGCTGACATTCTGAATGATCTACGAGAAGTAAGACTTTTGCGAGAACCAAGTGATGACTGTGAATCTACAACAATGGCCAGACTGCGAGAGCAGCAAATTAAAAGAGGGGTGGCCAAACAAGAACACTACGCAGGAAGCCAAAGAAGATTGATAAACCAACACAGAACTGGTGTCGTTAGCCGCTACACGCTGCGGGATTTGCTGAGGAGGGGATCCGAGCACTTATGGACTGAATGGTCCGATGTGCAACGAGGATGATCTGTCGACTAACTAACTAACTAACTAACTAACTGACTAACTAACTAACTAACTAACTAACTAACTAAAAAAGTCGCTTAAAAGTAACTAACTAACCAACCAACCAACCAACCAATCAAACAACCAACTAACTAACTAACTAACTAACTAACTAACTAACTAACTAACTAACTAACTAACTAACTAACTAACTAACTAACTAACTAAAAAAGTCGCTTAAAAGTAACTAACTAACCAACCAACCAACCAACCAATCAACCAACTAACTAACTAACTAACTAACTAACTAACTAACTAACTAAAAAAGTCGCTTAAAAGTAACTAACTAACCAACCAACCAACCAACCAATCAACCAACTAACTAACTAACTAACTAACTAACTAACTAACTAACTAACTAACTAACTAACTAACTAACTAACTAACTAACTAACTTACCAACTAACTAACTAACTAACTAACTAACTAACTAACTTACCAACTAACTAACTAACTAACTAACTAACTAACTAACTAACTAACTAACTTACCAACTAACTAACTAACTAACTAACTAACTAACTAACTAACTAACTAACTAACTTACCAACTAACTAACTAACTAACTAACTAACTAACTAACTAACTAACTAACTAACTAACTAACTAACTAACTAACTAACTAACCAACTAACTAACTAACTAACTAACTAACTAACTAACTAACTAACTTACCAACTAACTAACTAACTAACTAACTAACTAACTAACTAACTAACTAACTAACTAACTAACTAACTAACTAACTAACTAACTAACTAACTTACCAACTAACTAACTAACTAACTAACTTACCAACTAACTAACTAACTAACTAACTAACTAACTAACTAACTAACTAACTAACTAACTTACCAACTAACTAACTAACTAACTAACTAACTAACTAACAATAACAACAAGAACAAGTTTTGAAACTTTCAAGAGAAAAGTCCAACATTTGTTACATAGAATAAAACTAAAGACAGTGTACCAGAAGAATACAAAAGCTAGGAAACAAATAATAAAAAAACAATAATAATACAACGGTTAAGAGTACAGAAGAGTAAAATAACTGAAATATATGTATGAAGCCAAAAAACAACGAACGAACGAACAATCTTTATTTTCAATGGGTTAAGAATTGGGCACGCAGGCCTGTCTGACATTCTGCCCATCTTCTCTGTTTCCTCTCATACATTCCTTCATTCAACATCACTTATGAAGCAAATCTTTGACAATAAGATGAAAAATAATCAATAATACATGACTCACTGAGGCAATTTTTAACATGGGTATTATAAACACCTAAGGAAGGTGTAACGTGCCATATATATGGGAATGTTTTTTGGCTAGTTGTCGTTTGAGATAATATACCATTATTATTATCTTTTTTTTTCTTTGTTTGTTTATGGGGGAATTTAGTCAGTACTGAGGTAGTATTCAAACAGGTTGCGAATGTATGTATAATGATTGTTGGTGTCTTTGATTTCTTGTGGAAGATTGTTCCACAGCTGAGAGGCAGAGTATGCCAAGCTTGTTTTATATAAGTCTATCCTAGGTTTAGGGACATGAAGTATATTTAGTCGTTCGCTATGTCTTGCGTTATATTTAAACAATGGCCAAAGGTAGCTTGGAGCATTTTGAAATAGGATTTTGAGAATTAGTTTAGCCTTATTAAATAGTAGGCGTTTGTGGAGTGGCATTAACTGAAACGTTTATGTAGGTTAGAATTGTCAGTGAGGAGCGGCTGGCCGAGTGCCTAGAACGCAGGACTCTCCTTCGGGAGACCCAGGTTCGATTCCTCGGTAAGATGTGGGGATTTTTTTCTGTCGGGGGCAAAAAGAAAATCTTAACCAGCACAGTTCGCGGCGATTGCACTAGCCAGGCGGCCTTAATTCCTCAGGCTTAAAGACTCCTCTGCAATAAACCGCAAGGTACTATATTCGCAGTAAATGATAGAATTGTCGGTAAGCGGTTCACCATTAATTAAATGCACTGCCCTTTTCTGGAGTGAATAAAGGCGTTTTGTTATTGATTTGGAGCATCCATCCCAGATTGTGGGGCAATAATCAATATGTGTTTGTATATTGGAAGTATAGAATATCTTTCTTGTGTTTTCGTCAAGGACATTTTTAATTTGGTATACTTTTTGGCTGTTTGTTTAACGAGAGCATGAACATGGAAATTAAAGGTTAGATTGTGATCAACGATGAGACCCAGTGCTTTATGCTCGGTTACACTTTCTACAGCCGTCCTACCATATGTCCAGCTGAAGAGCTCTCTGCGAGTTTAGACTGTGAAGTCTTTGCCTGGTTGCTATTAACATAGATTCTCTTTTAGAAATGTTAATTTGCACGTGGTTTGCATGACTCCAGTCAACTACACTATTTATTTCCTGATGCAAGGATGATTCTAGCGTATTACAATCAATCGCATTTGTATATACTGTGCAGTCGTCTGCAAATAGATCGCAGGACGACGAAAGGTATAAGGGAAGATCATTTATATAAAAGGCAAATAACAGAGGGCCAAGTATAGACCCCTGAGGTACTCCAATATTAATGCTAATGGCTTGAGATAAAGATTTAATGTGTGATATTACTTGTTTTCTGTCTAATAAAACTGATTTAATTAATGTCACTATATTAAAGCTTACTTTCATTGTTTCTATTATTTAAAAAAAAAAAAACTAGAATAGTATGATCTATCATATCGAATGCTTTTCTAAAGTCTATAAACATCGCTCCATATAGAGTATTGTTGTTAATAATTTTGATGCCAGTTTTCTATCCTGTTTGTTAGGGCCGTATGACAAGAATATTTTGGCGGAAACCCTGACTGACTGTCAACTATTAGTTAGTGGCGAACTAAGTGTTCTAGTGTTGTTTTGTGAATGCGCTTTTCTAATGATTTGGATTGTGAGGATAATATGGAAATTGGTCTATAATTACTCATAAGACGATTGTCTAATGAACCAGCTTTTAAATGAAGATATATTTTAGCGATTTTAAAGGCTGATGGGAAGTGACCTTTGGTGAGACATTGATTATACATAAAAGTTAGTGACTCGCAGATCGCCGGTCAGCATAGCAAAGTATCCGATTATTGATTCCATCTAGTCCTAATGAGTTATTGTTTTTAGGTTACTGAGATGAGTAAATACTTCAGTGGTTGTCATGAGCGGTATGTTAGAGGGAAGGGATGTCTCTATATCATGTGTTCTCACAAAATGATGATAATAAAGTTATGTCATGAGGCGTATCTGGTATTGCAGCCTTCAGTTGGTTTATGTCGGACTGAAAGAATCTACTGAATTGATCACATGTAACCTGATTTGATGGTAATGATTGTGATGAGTTGTATTTGTTTGTAAAGTTATTAATGCTTTCCATATATCTTTAGTATTGGTTTTATCTATGATTAAGTTCTTAAAATAGTTTTTCTTTTACTTTCGAATAACACATTGAACTTTATTTCTCAGACTAAGGTACGTGGAGACAGACAGACAGACAGACAGACAGATAGATAGATAGATAGATAGATAGATAGATAGATAGATAGATAGATAGATAGATAGGCAGACAGACAGACAGACAGACAGACAGACAGACAGACAGACAGACAGACAGACAGTCAGACAGACAGACAGTTTACAGAGCCCGCACTTTCTCCTAAGTGGCCTTGGATTTCTCAAGAAATGTCCTGTACATGTTTACCTGTGATGAAGTAGGTCATTGAACAAGTGCGTCGTACTTTTAACTTTTTATTTCATGTTATTGTCATAGAAGTTCTGCTTTGGTGGTGTTGCTGTTTGTTGTTTCCTTTGTCAGTTTCCCTGGGAAGGAAACAGCAGGATGTACTGTACAGGATGTAGAATTGCAGACTCGGCTGTTTGTTTAGATCCGTTATGTTGAGGACAATACAGTAAGTGATGTATATAAAGCAAGTGTCCTTTGCAGTGATATTGCATTGGGGCAAGACATTTTCTTTGCTCTCAAACTTGCTACAGAGATGGCTGAGGTAATGTACAATGTTGAATCATGCGGAGTCGTTTGTAAACGTCATATACACTTGGTTCATTTTTTCCCTTCGCTTACAATTTCTTTATTATTATTATTATTATTATTATTATTATTATTATTATTTGGCTTTCGCTTCTGTTTCTAGCGCTTTGGGCTGAATTTTGCAGGTAGCTAACTTTCCATATTACCAGTGTCCCTCGCCATCAGGAGAACTCACTCCGACTTCTGAGATACTTCTAAGTGGTCTCCAAGTCAAGGGCGAGAAGTCATTCGATTCGAATCATTTCAAAACTTGGTACTTGTTCATTCTGCATTCCTAGCATTGCTATAAGTGAGGCTGTTTTCTTTTTGTGGTTTTCTTTACATCATTTAGTGAACAGCGTTGCACGTCTTTGTCAAGCTTGTGGCTAAGTATACTCTATTTAGACCAGCATTTATTTCGGGTTTGCCTTCCCTATCTGCCTCAGTCTACCCGCAATACAACAGGTGTGTGTCTCTCCTATTTTCTATTCCTGGACCTGTCCGACACGTGAGAACCTACCAGTAACAGGGCTACCGTCTGTATTGCTCTTGGGGTAGCAGGAACACCCAAGTTCCTCTACCTCTTCAAGGCGTTGACACATCACGGGAATTGTTTTCTATAACTGTTTCCTTCTTTGCAGTTACTGTTTCTTCCTCTGTTGCCGCAGATTTGCTGCCTCACTTACCAGCTGGCGTCCCCGCCCTGTGGTTGTATTCTTTCCCGTTTCTTGTCCGGGTTTCTGTCACTTTCAGGGTTGATTGCCCGTCTGTTGAGACTTCCAGCTGTCACTTTCAGGGTTGATTGCCCGTCTGTTGAGACTTCCAGCTGTTAGTCCTGAAAGGCACCACTCCACAGAAGGACTCACTCTGGACGTGCTGCTGTATGATTACAATTCCGATGTGTAAAAAACAAAGAAAGATGTTCTGGCCTCGTTCAACCGTCGATTATAATTGGGTTCTTTTTCTGCTTGCGTAAATAGGGCTTCGTATTTCTGGAATCTAGGTGTTTTTTGTCTAGGTGTGGATGTCATCTTTGCGGCGTTTCTCATGTCTGGTCACAGTTGCACAGGTGTAAGGCTTGGTGATGTGAGGTTCTTGTCTGCCTTATGGTGTTCTTTTTCACAGCGAATGCATAATCGTTAGTCGTCCCGTTTGAGGTTCCATCTGTCTCTCGTCTGTCTTGGTTTATCGTTGTATCTTAGTGGTCTATCACTTCTTTCACCTCTTAGGTCCTGGTCTATCATTGTATCATTGTGGTCTATCAATTCTTTCATGTCTTAGGTCCTGTTCTATCATTGTATCATTGTGGTCTATCACTTCTTTCACATCTTGGGTCCTGGTCTATCATTGTATCATTGTGGTCTATCAATTCTTTCACATCTTGGGTCCTGTTCTATCATTGTATCATTGTGGTCTATCAATTCTTTCATGTCTTGGGTCCTGGTCTATCATTGTATCATTGTGGTCTATCAATTCTTTCATGTCTTGGGTCCTGGTCTATCATTGTATCATTGTGGTCTATCAATTCTTTCACATCTTAGGTCCTGGTCTATCATTGTATCATTGTGGTCTATCAATTCTTTCACATCTTGGGTCCTGGTCTATCATTGCATCATTGTGGTCTATCAATTCTTTCATGTCTTGGGTCCTGGTCTATCATTGTATCATTGTGGTCTATCAATTCTTTCATGTCTTGGGTCCTGGTCTATCATTGCATCATTGTGGTCTATCAATTCTTTCATGTCTTGGGTCCTGGTCTATCATTGTATCATTGTGGTCTATCAATTCTTTCATGTCTTGGGTCCTGGTCTATCATTGTATCATTGTGGTCTATCAATTCTTTCATGTCTTGGGTCCTGGTCTATCATTGTATCATTGTGGTCTATCAATTCTTTCATGTCTTGGGTCCTGGTCTATCATTGTATCATTGTGGTCTATCAATTCTTTCATGTCTTGGGTCCTGGTCTATCATTGTATCATTGTGGTCTATCAATTCTTTCATGTCTTGGGTCCTGGTCTATCATTGTATCAATTGTGGTCTATCAATTCTTTCATGTCTTGGGTCCTGGTCTATCATTGTATCATTGTGGTCTATCAATTCTTTCATGTCTTGGGTCCTGGTCTATCATTGTATCATTGTGGTCTATCAATTCTTTCACATCTTAGGTCCTGGTCTATCATTGTATCATTGTGGTCTATCAATTCTTTCATGTCTTGGGTCCTGGTCTATCATTGTATCATTGTGGTCTATCAATTCTTCATGTCTTGGGTCCTGGTCTATCATTGTATCATTGTGGTCTATCAATTCTTTCATGTCTTGGGTCCTGGTCTATCATTGTATCATTGTGGTCTATCAATTCTTTCATGTCTTGGGTCCTGGTCTATCATTGTATCATTGTGGTCTATCAATTCTTTCATGTCTTGGGTCCTGGTCTATCATTGTATCATTGTGGTCTATCAATTCTTTCATGTCTTGGGTCCTGGTCTATCATTGTATCATTGTGGTCTATCAATTCTTTCATGTCTTGGGTCCTGGTCTATCATTGTATCATTGTGGTCTATCAATTCTTTCATGTCTTGGGTCCTGGTCTATCATTGTATCATTGTGGTCTATCAATTCTTTCATGTCTTGGTCCTGGTCTATCATTGTATCATTGTGGTCTATCAATTCTTTCATGTCTTGGGTCCTGGTCTATCATTGTATCATTGTGGTCTATCAATTCTTTCATGTCTTGGGTCCTGGTCTATCATTGTATCATTGTGGTCTATCAATTCTTTCATGTCTTGGGTCCTGGTCTATCATTGTATCATTGTGGTCTATCAATTCTTTCATGTCTTGGGTCCTGGTCTATCATTGTATCATTGTGGTCTATCAATTCTTTCATGTCTTGGGTCCTGGTCTATCATTGTATCATTGTGGTCTATCAATTCTTTCATGTCTTGGGTCCTGGTCTATCATTGTATCATTGTGGTCTATCAATTCTTTCATGTCTTGGGTCCTGGTCTATCATTGTATCATTGTGGTCTATCAATTCTTTCATGTCTTGGGTCCTGGTCTATCATTGTATCATTGTGGTCTATCAATTCTTTCATGTCTTGGGTCCTGGTCTATCATTGTATCATTGTGGTCTATCAATTCTTTCATGTCTTGGGTCCTGGTCTATCATTGTATCATTGTGGTCTATCAATTCTTTCATGTCTTGGGTCCTGGTCTATCATTGTATCATTGTGGTCTATCAATTCTTTCATGTCTTGGGTCCTGGTCTATCATTGTATCATTGTGGTCTATCAATTCTTTCATGTCTTGGGTCCTGGTCTATCATTGTATCATTGTGGTCTATCAATTCTTTCACATCTTAGGTCCTGGTCTATCATTGTATCATTGTGGTCTATCAATTCTTTCACATCTTGGGTCCTGGTCTATCATTGTATCATTGTGGTCTATCAATTCTTTCATGTCTTGGGTCCTGGTCTATCATTGTATCATTGTGGTCTATCAATTCTTTCATGTCTTGGGTCCTGGTCTATCATTGTATCATTGTGGTCTATCAATTCTTTCATGTCTTGGGTCATGGTCTATCATTGTATCATTGTGGTCTATCAATTCTTTCATGTCTTGGGTCCTGGTCTATCATTGTATCATTGTGGTCTATCAATTCTTTCATGTCTTGGGTCCTGGTCTATCATTGTATCATTGTGGTCTATCAATTCTTTCATGTCTTGGGTCCTGGTCTATCATTGTATCATTGTGGTCTATCAATTCTTTCATGTCTTGGGTCCTGGTCTATCATTGTATCATTGTGGTCTATCAATTCTTTCATGTCTTGGGTCCTGGTCTATCATTGTATCATTGTGGTCTATCAATTCTTTCATGTCTTGGGTCCTGGTCTATCATTGTATCATTGTGGTCTATCAATTCTTTCATGTCTTGGGTCCTGGTCTATCATTGTATCATTGTGGTCTATCAATTCTTTCATGTCTTGGGTCCTGGTCTATCATTGTATCATTGTGGTCTATCAATTCCTTCATGTCTTGGGTCCTGGTCTATCATTGTATCATTGTGGTCTATCAATTCTTTCATGTCTTGGGTCCTGGTCTATCATTGTATCATTGTGGTCTATCAATTCTTTCATGTCTTGGGTCCTGGTCTATCATTGTATCATTGTGGTCTATCAATTCTTTCACATCTTAGGTCCTGGTCTATCATTGTATCATTGTGGTCTATCAATTCTTTCACATCTTGGGTCCTGGTCTATCATTGCATCATTGTGGTCTATCAATTCTTTCATGTCTTGGGTCCTGGTCTATCATTGTATCATTGTGGTCTATCAATTCTTTCATGTCTTGGGTCCTGGTCTATCATTGCATCATTGTGGTCTATCAATTCTTTCATGTCTTGGGTCCTGGTCTATCATTGTATCATTGTGGTCTATCAATTCTTTCATGTCTTGGGTCCTGGTCTATCATTGTATCATTGTGGTCTATCAATTCTTTCACATCTTGGGTCCTGGTCTATCATTGCATCATTGTGGTCTATCAATTCTTTCACATCTTAGGTCCTGGTCTATCATTGCATCATTGTGGTCTATCAATTCTTTCACATCTTAGGTCCTGGTCTATCATTGTATCATTGTGGTCTATCAATTCTTTCATGTCTTGGGTCCTGGTCTATCATTGTATCATTGTGGTCTATCAATTCTTTCATGTCTTAGGTCCTGGTCTATCATTGTATCATTGTGGTCTATCAATTCTTTCATGTCTTGTGTTTTGGTCTCTCGATCTTGGCGGACTGTAGTCTCTTCTCTGGGTCTCCGGACGTTCTTGGTTGCTTTCATTTTTACTATTTGTTTCTTTCTCCTCTTCTGTTAGTTCCTCTTCTTTCTGGAATTTGCTCTTGGTGTCGTCTGCTTGTGATGTTTCATTCTTTGTCTGATTCTTGAGGTTTTCTATCTGTGTCTTTACTACTTAGATTTGTTTCATGGTCTCGTCCGTCTCCGACTTGATTGCAGTTATTCGAGCCACATCCTGCTTGATCTTCTGTTGAACGAGCTTCAGTTCATTCAGATGCGATGAACGGCTATTGTTTGTGTTTCTAGTGCCTGATCGCTTCTCTTCTCCTTGTTAGTTACTTATAACTTCAGACTCTTCAGTTGACCCTTCAATTTTTATTTGTATATTTTTGTTAGACCATGCTATTTCTGTGTTTTATGGATTTAGTCCTGTGAAGGACTAGTTCTAATAAGACATCTTCGGTGTCATTGACTTTGTTTCTTTTCAGTCGTTGGCATGTTCTCTGTTCCCGATTTTTGCTAGATCTATAAGGTCTTTTCCCTCAGCTACCTCTGTTGGTGTTAGGTGTTATAGGTCTGGATCCACAAGTCTTGCTTCTTGTTCTGCTTGGTTTGTCTGTTTTCTATCCGTGATATTTCAATGTTGCCATCTCTTTCTCTTTCAATCTTTTGTCGGAGTTACATTTCGTTCGTAAATATTGCCGTTGGATTTCGTTGCTATCGTACGTGACTTTCGCTGCAGTTCGTTTTGTTTCACTGTGACCGTTCGTTTATAACAGTCATATATTGTATGTAATTGTATCAATTTATGTGTATTGTTTGTGTGCTTGTGAAGGCTTTAACCTGAATGTCCACTTTGTCACTTGTGATCGTGTTCTGGTAAAGCTTACACATTTGATGTCTATTTTTTAAAAATCATTGATGTGTTCTTGCATGGCTATGTGCAAGCCATCCATGTTGTATTTTCTCCAATTATTCTAGCATTCTCATGTTTTGACTTTCGACAGCACCGGCGCTTACTGTCCGTACTTTATTGGTCGCCTTTCTGCCAGCTTTAACGTGTCTTTCTGTTGTTTTAGCTCGATTAGCTGTCCCTGTAGATGTTATTTTTTAAGTGGTGCAATTATTCATGCTTCTTGGCTAGATTTGTTGTGACAGCTACCTCCATGACCTCTCCGCACTGCTGGAGATGCGGGCATCCCAAGAATCTAGCACCGCGTGTTGCCGAAACAACAGGCACATGTTCTGTTTGTAATCGGCATACGGAACTTGTTGCCTTGGTTGGCCAGTGGGCACTCGCTAAGTTGATGTGTTTCAGCACAGCTTATTTCTGAATTGCTGCGACAATTTCTCTGGTGGTTCCGGCTTTCTTGCATCGTGATCTTTGACCTGTTTTGGGGGATATAATGTTGAATGTCCTGTCAATGTTAACTGTATCAGACACACCATTTTCTTCCACCGCTACAACTGCGACTTTCGACTGGATGTTGTTCTGTGATAGCAACTGCTGCAATTCATTGCATGTGATGTGTTTTCTGGTATCTTTCCTGCTTTCTGGTAATGTGGGCATTGGGGAATCTTTGCGATATGCTCCGGCTGTTGCACTCCCACGTGTTATCAGGACCCTAAAGGAAAGCACAGGATAGTAACACTGTACACTACCATCTATGCCGTAAGAGGCTTCAAATGAGACTCAATGTGTTAACGGGACCCTGGTCGTAACAGGCGACCAAGGAGGGTTCTGCTCGTAGGTAAACGGGACACTTACAGGCATAAAACAATAGTACCACACTGTAACCTACTCATACAGGTCGTAAAAGGCGATGGGGGAGGTTTGGGCGTTGAGCTGGCTTTGGCATTCCGTAGAAACAATGTCGGCGGCAAAACCCAAACAATCACTAACAAGTCCAAAGAAAAAGAGAGATAAACATAAAGAAAGATAAACATAAAGAAATATAAAGATAAAGAAATATGAAGATACAGATAAAGAAAGATAAAGATAAAGAAAGATAAAGATAAAGAAAGATAAAAATAAAGATACAGATAAAGATAAAGAAAGATAAAGATAAAGAAAGATAAAGATAAAGAAAGATACAGATAAAGAAAGATAAAGATAAAGAAAGATAAAGATAAAGAAAGATACAGATAAAGAAAGATAAAGATAAAGAAAGATAAAAATAAAGATACAGATAAAGAAAGATAAAGATAAAGAAAGATAAAGATAAAGAAATATAAAGATAAAGAAATATGAAGATACAGATAAAGAAAGATACAGAAAAAGAAAGATAAAGATAAAGAAAGATAAAGATAAAGAAATATAAAGATACAGAGAAAGAAAGATAAAGATAAAGAAAGATAAAGATAAAGAAAGAAAAGGATAACAAAGCCAGCCAGAGGAAAGGATAACCACGACAGCCAAAAGGACAGGATAACCAAGCCAGCCAAGGGGAAAGGATAACCAAGACAGTCACGAGGAAATTATAACCAAAACAGCCAGAGGAAAGGATAACCAAGACAGCCAAGAGGAAAGGATAACCAAGACAGCCGAGAGGAAAGGATAACCAAGACAGCCAAGAGGAAAGGATAACCAAGACAGCCAAGAGGAAAGGATAACCAAGACAGCCAAGAGGAAAGGATAACCAAGACAGCCAAGAGGAAAGGATAACCAAGACATCCTAGAGGAAAGGATAACCAAGACATCCTAGAGGAAAGGATAACCAAGACAGCCAAGAAGAAAGGATAACCAAGACAGCCAAGAGGAATGTAGACGCTTCTAGAAGAGACATGGCGCGATGCCAATTGAGATCTTCAGAATTGGCACTTCGTATGTATGAACTGGGAAAGACAGCTGAGGAGAAGAAAGACTATGATATTGGAATTTTGGGATTATGTGAATCAGGGGGGTGGTGGTGGGGAGACATGCGAACATTTTCTAAACACAGGCATCGAACCCTTAGCGCTCCGGTCACTGCCAACGTAACCCCATAACCATTACACCAGCGCGTCCTTTCCTTTAGGATAGGATCGATGAATCAAGAGAAGCCGTGTGCAATGATGAGCACACAAACAATTACCGAACAGATGGAAATCGTACAGCACATGCCAAATAGACTGATGCCAACGTACATTTCAAAAGTACCTACCCACAATAGAATATTTATATCATGTGTGGTTCTGGTATACACTGATTCCACTCCACTCCAGTGCAATAGAGTTTGTGCACTGTCCCAACATTCTCGTGGCGAAGTGGTCAAGCCGTTTGACTCGGGCTCCGAAGGTTGTGGGTTCGATTCCGGTCCGCGTCCTTCGGTTCACGAGTAAAATTTTTTGGAGACTCCTGTGGGTCGTCGCTAGAGCTACAGAGTTGGTGCTTTTTGCAACGCGTTCCGCGTTGCGGAAAGAGACCGAGCCATATGGGATCAAACACGGTGCAATGAAGTCGACCCTGTCGAATTTTAAGCGACTTTCTCCTTGTGTGATCTGTAGGATGAAATTAGGTCGCTAGTCGGGGAATCGGTGTTCATGAAAAGTGTTTGCGAATAAACAAAATGAAACGAAGGGAATGTAGGTCGAACGGATAAAAGCTCTCGTTCTTAAACATCCGGTGTGCTGATGTCGAGGTAACGGGTTCAACGCCTTACACCGGTCAGTTGAACTAAAATGTTGACTTCTCGTCCTTGACTTGGGGACGTAAATTATAAGTACCTCAGAAGTCGCAGCGGGTGGCGAGGGACACTAGTAATATGGATAACTAATCCACACGCAAAAATCAGTCCAGTGCGTTAGATATTGTAGCACGTGAATGGAGTTCGGTTGAGTTCAAAGCGGGCGAGAGCAATAAAGAAAACAAACATTGAAGAATGTTTGCGATTACATTATAACAACAGAAACAATTTGAAGTTTTCTCTTTATCCGCCCTCTCTTTCCTAATCTTCGTATCCTTTTGTCATTTCTATTTATGATCTATCCGACTGTTATGAACTTTCTTAACATGTCATTCCTCCACGCCTGACTGTCCTCATGCTCCAAATAACAAAAAACAATAAAACGAAACAAGTAAAGCCTGCATTCAGTTGGTCTATTGTAAAATATCAGTTTTGTCTGCGCTTGTGTGAACCCGAACAACAAGAATATGAAAAGCACCGAAGTGTAACTAGTAACATGGTGGATTGTTGTAGCATTAAGTAATTACTGTGTTTGTTAGACAGGATCCTTACCTCGGGACTTGCACTTCGCGTATGTGTGTGTTGTGTGTGTGCGTGTGTTGTTGGTGTTGTTGTTGGTGTTGTTGTTGTTGTTGTTGGTGTTGTTCTTGTTGCTGTTGTTGTTGGTGTCGTTGTTGTTATTGTTGGTGTTGTTATTGTTTTTGTTGTTGGTGTTTTTGTTGTTGTTGTTGTTGGCGTTGGTGTTGGCGTTGGTGTTGGCGTTGGTGTTGTTGTTGTTGGTGGTGTTGTTGTTGGTGGTGTTGTTGGTGTTGTTGTTGGTGGTGTTGTTGTTGATGGTGTTGTTGGTGTTGTTGGTGTTGTTGGTGTTGTTGATGTTGTTAGTGATGTTGATGTTGATGGCGATCTTGTTGTTGTTGTTGTTGTTGTTGTTGTTGTTGATTTGTTGTTGTTGTTGTTGTTGGTGTTGTTTTTTTTGTTGGTGTTGTTGTTTTGGTGTTGTTGTTTTGGTTTTGTTGTTGTTGTTGTTGGTGTTGGTGTTGTTATTGGTGTTGTTGTTGTTGTTGTTGTTGTTGTTGTTGTTGTTGGTGTTGGTGTTGTTATTGTTGTTGTTGTTTCCACACGAAATCTTCAGCTCACAGTGTCTCTACACCCTCTTAGCTCAGTAGCTGGACGACGAATATTTTCAGTATTTCAGCCAAAGTATAATTGATTTCTTCGCCTCATATGTTGTATAACTCCGCAGTATGCACTTGTCGAGATGCGGTGAAATACGCCAGGCAATAAAGTATACAACGCATTATTCGTGGTTTATGTGTTTAAACACCTGTTTATTTTTTTGGTTTATACCACAGATGAGAGCCGTAACGTGTTTCCTGTTATTTATCGCCCTGCTTGCTGACGTCAGCCACCAACAGCGTAAGTACAATATGTCAATAACAACAATAAACAGGAAACAGTGTCTTTTCTCACAACGAGACACAATGTAATTTTACGCCATCATAATCTTCCACTTTTGCCGTCAAGCGTCGTGGACATGAAACACTTTCACTTTCCAGGGCCCGAATAAGACCTACAATACTCAAATGAAAACCGTAAACTGATTAGAGAAATTAGACGTAAACAGTCAAGAAAATTTGGAAACGTTACGAGAAGAAATAAACTATAGAACATAGCGATAACTGGCAGGTTTGGACAGAGAAAGAAATATTCAAACGGCTTGAACACATGGCATGGTCGAGACAAGAACACAGCTGATCCACGACTCTGGTAATCGTGTGAGATGGCGAGACATGACCGTCAACGCTTATCGGCATAGGATGATGATGATGATGTAGTTTATTCGTCACGGTACTTCGTCACGGATTATTAGTGGAGAGATTTGTATTGGTGATAATATTGGCTTAGAGGTTTGTATTGATGAGAATATTGGTTTAGAGTTGTGTATTGTGATAATATTGGTGGAGAGTTTTGTATTATTCTTCTTCTTCAGCTTTCCGAGCCATTGAGGTTCTTTGCTGCAAATACAATCTGTCTCCATTCGTCTCTCTGGTGGACCTTCTCTTGCCAGTCGTTGATTCCAAGTGCTTGTAGGTCTGTACATGTATTATCTCTCCACCGTCTTCTTGGTCTACCTCGGGGTCTACGGTCATTTATTTCCTGAGTGTAAGCGAGTTTTGTTTCCCTATTATCTTCCATTCTTTCTATATGCCCCAGCCATTGTAGTCTATTAGCCTTCATGATACCAGTGATTAGCGGAGACTTAAACAGATCATAAATGTCTTTGTTACTTTTTCTTTTCCACTCTCCACTTTGTGTATCCCTAATGGGTCCAAAGATGCGTCTTAAAATTTTGTTCTCAAAGGTTTGTAACAAGGCTTCGTCTCCTTTCGTTGTACTCCAGGTTTCAGAGCCATACAGCACAACTGGTCTGATCAGTGTTTTGTATATTGTGATTTTGGTGTTACGAGATAGCGCCTTTGATTTTAGTAGATGTTGTAGTGCATAGTATATCTTATTTCCAGAGTTGATTCTAGTTTGTATTTCTTCCCTTATGATGTTGGAGCAGTTGAAGATTGTACCCAGGTATTTGTATGTTTCCGTTTTTTTAATGGTCATATTATCTATATGTATGTGGCCAGAGTTTTTAGCCATTCCGTCTCTTGAATTTACCATATATTCTGTCTTATCTTGGTTGATAACCAGCCCCATCTGTTGGTCTTTTTCCTTTAAGTGAGTCAATATTTCCAATGACTTTTGTTCACTTTGTCCTATAATATCTATATCATCTGCATAACCAAGCAGCTTGGATGTTCCTCCAATATCACATTCCTCCTTTATCTTCCTTACAACTTTCTCTAGAGCCAGATTGAAGAGTAGCGGCGATAGTGCATCACCCTGTTTCAAGCCAGATGTTATTTGGAAAGGGTCTGATTTCCTGCCTTTATATGTTACTATATTATAAGTATCTTCCATGCATAGTCTGGTCATGTTGATTAACTTCCTTGGTTAGTTCTTCGGCCGCTCCAGCTCGATATAGTGTCCGTACATTCCATGTTCCAAATCTCAAAAGTCCTTTAACGTTCCAAGGTCGTTGTCCAGATAAGTCAGTCCGATATCGAGGCTCATGTATTTGTTTCGTAACAAAGAAAGGTTTTTACAAAGGTGGGGATGTTAACCCCACGCTTCAACCCCCAACCTGGAGGACCAGGGTGTTTCTCTTTGTCTGTTCTCTACCCTTTGACCTGTCCGGCTTGGGAGGCCCTGCTGGTAGCTACGCTACCGCCGGCATAGCTCTCAGGGTCATTGAGAAACTCAAGCTCCCCCACCACGACAAGGTGGAAACACCATCGGGGGAGGAGTTTTGTATTAGTGAGTAAATTATTTTAGAGTTTTGTATTATGTTGGAGTTGCTTGTGTGTTTAATAAACGGGCTAATGGAGCTCATAAACCCTGGAAGGAAATCAATGTACCTGAAAGACACACCAAATGCCAAACCACCACCTACTTCCTGTAATAACAAAGGCTAGCTCAACAAAGTCAATCAGAAAATGTGGGAAGGCAGAGCCCACAAGCTGTTTATGGGACGAGGATTCCAGAAAGTGAACTTCAGCCGTCGAAGTTGGAAGACGTTGGTCCAAGTGGCACGGTACCAGAAAGAGGACATCTACACACTACAATCGATGCAATGAACCACGCTGAAAAAAAGAACCTTAAGAAGGTAATGAACCAATGGCATGTCTAGCAAACAGGTAAATAATTTACCTGATCCCAGACAATACTGCTTACACAATTTTAGAGGCAATTAAAAGGAAAACCGCTAGTCACGGGCGCTGAAACGCCAATTCCTCCTCCCCACGACGCCTAATGACATAAGTGGAAGGCAACAACGGCTGCTTGATGATCGACATTTTGTTGTGTGTGAACTTTCAGCGAACACATGCGGGAAGGACTGGATGCGGCTTGGGGGGTCTTGCTACAGGTTCGGTAGAGAGCCGATGACTTGGTCGGACGCTTCGGTAGGTTATAATATGTATGTCTGTCTGTCCGTCCGTCCAACCACCCATCCACCTATCCATTGACTCATCCATCAATTAATGCATGCTTATGTCTGAATATCTGTCTGTCTGTCTGTCTGTCTGTCCGTCCATCCATCCATCCTTTGATTCATCCATTAATTAATGCATGCTTCTGTCTGTCTGTCTGTCTGTCTGTCTGTCTGTCTGTCTGTCTGTCTGTCTGTCTGTCTGCCTATGTGCCTGTATGTTTTTGTGCCTGCAGCCTGTCTGCCTCCCTGCCTGCTTGCCTACCTGCAGTCTGCTTGACTGCCTGCCTGTCTGTCTGCGTGCCTACCAACCTGCCTGTTTGTATGTCTTTGCGCCTGCAATCTATCTGTCTTCGTATCTGCAGTCTGCCTGTCTGCGTGCCTACCTGCCTGCCTGCCTGGCTCTTGCCTGACTTTCTGCATGCCTGTTTGTCTTGTTATCCTCTTTGTTTGGCTTGTTATCCTCTCTGTTTGTCTTGTTATCCTCTCTGTTTGTCTTGTTATCCTCTCTGTTTGTCTTGTTATCCTCTCTGTTCGTCTTGTTATCCTCTCTGTTTGTCTTGTTATCCTATGTGTTTGTCTTGTTATCCTCTCTGTTTGTCTTGTTATCCTCTCTGTTTGGCTTGTTATCCTCTCTGTTTGGCTTGTTATCCTCTCTGTTTGTCTTGTTATCCTCTCTGTTTGTCTTGTTATCCTCTCTGTTTGTCTTGTTATCCTCTCTGTTCGTCTTGTTATCCTCTCTGTTTGTCTTGTTATCCTATGTGTTTGTCTGGTTATCCTATGTGTTTGTCTGGTTATCCTATGTGTTTGTCTTTTTATCCTATGTGTTTGTCTTGTTATCCTATGTGTTCGTCTTGTTATCCTCTCTGTTTGTCTTGTTATCCTCTCTGTTTGTCTTGTTATCCTCTCTGTTTGTCTTATTATCCTATGTGTTTGTCTTGTTATCCCATGTGTTTGTCTGGTTATCCTATCTGTTTGTCTGGTTATCCTATGTGTTTGTCTGGTTATCCTCTCTGTTTGTCTTGTTATCCTCTCTGTTTGTCTTGTTTCCTATGTGTTTGTCTTGTTATCCTATGTGTTTGTCTTGTTATCCTATGTGTTTGTCTTGTTATTCTATGTGTTTGTCTTGTTATCCTATGTGTTTGTCTGGTTATCCTATGTGTTTGTCTGGTTATCCTATTTGTTTGTCTGGTTATCCTACGTGGTTGTCTGGTTATCCTTTGGGTTTGTCTGGTTATCCTATTTGTTTGTCTGGTTATCCTACGTGGTTGTCTGGTTATCCTATGTGTTTGTCTGTTTATCCTATTTGTTTGTCTTGTTATCCTTTGTGTTTGTCTGGTTATTTTATGCGTTTGTCTGGTTATCCTATGTGTTTGTCTTGTTATTCTGTATGTTTGACTTGTTATCCTATGTATTTGTCTGGTTATCCTCTCTGTTTGTCTGATGTCGTTTCATCAACACCACCAAACCTTTCAGTGGATGTGTCGAGCAAACGGCGGCTATCTGGCAGAGATCAACAGCCTGGAGGAGAACAACGTAGTGGTCGCTCAAATCAGGAAAATTCACGAATACTTCTATGATCATGGTAAGTTACACTTTAAAGAGCGATTTATATTGGTTTACAATTCATTGTCCATGCATGAAAATCATTATATTTTATTTTGTTTAATCTTTTCTTCCATATTTCAGAATCATACAATTCATTATATTTTATTTTGTTTAATCTGTATCAATAGCCTGCTCCCTGGCCGAGGGGTTAGCAGCTTTCTCCGTTAACCCCGAATACTCTCGTGATTGACGTGACCGCACGAGAATTAGAAGTGGTTCGAGTCTCGCCAGTGAGTTATGAGAGTATGGAGCCGGTCGCTCAGAAAGTCGTGGCGTGCTGATGAGCGTAATCTTGCCTAGGAATCAACATACAGCTGAAAGATGCTGAT
This sequence comes from Cepaea nemoralis, assembly GCA_014155875.1. Classification (NCBI taxonomy): domain Eukaryota; kingdom Metazoa; phylum Mollusca; class Gastropoda; order Stylommatophora; family Helicidae; genus Cepaea; species Cepaea nemoralis. The sequence goes on along the minus strand of JACEFZ010004774.1, from coordinate 434,481 downwards.
GTTGATCGCAATATCCTGAAACAGGATGGAAACGCGGGGGGAAAAAATCTGTATCAATATTTCAGAATAATGTAATGTATTACAATGCATGAGAATGACCCGATTCGTATGATGTCGGTATTTGGCCCAACTCAACTCTTCTGTCCGAACGTTTCTTGCCATGAGTGTGTCGTGTGGTAGCGCGATTTTATAGGTCTGAGCGCAAGGAGGAATAGGTGATCAGTCTCTCCCTCACTATGACAAACGATTAGCCTGGGTGTCTAACCCGCGACCGACCGTACTCATGACAACCGTACATACCAGTGCAGCTTCCTGTCAACTTCTCTAGCGCGCCTGCCGTTTTAGACATAACTCCTTTATACATTATGGCTGGTAGGAGATGAAGCTTTGAAGAAAGGCGATGCATTCTTATATCCTTCAAGACATGATTTATAATTACTTACATCTTGGTTAATCACAATGGTTAGGCAGGTCTTAGATATGACTCAGCTACCGTATGACAGTAGACGGCACTACCTGCTTTCTGTTAGCGCCGAATGTTGAGCGGTGCTCTCCAAACCCGATACCCCTACCGTGTAACAACGGCTTCGGGTGGAGGAGCGTAATTGGGAGGGTACACGCTTTATCCTGGTGCGAGGTAATGCAAACTAAAGACTAAATGTCATTGCATGACAGATCAGGGCCTAAGCCTTGGACGGCAACAGGTCTAGGATCGAAGATTCGACAGGTGGACAGTTATAGTATTGCTTTCCTGATCCGGCAGCTTCTGCAGCTTGTCTTGTTCCAGACGTATTTGTGTTACCTTTCCTCTGGAGTAAACTAGGCAGGCTGAGAGAGGGTTTATTCTGCATGGGCCCCACATGATCTCTACCATTTAGCCCAGGCTTTGTGCCACGGAGAGGTTATTATGCATTTTTAAAAAGCACAATAACTATCTTCTGTTAAGACGGCAAGTAGTTCTAAAACAAACGAGCATTTCGTGAGCGGTGTGCGGTAATATTGTTTGTACAGTTTTGGGACACCCCGTAGCGAAGAAGTTAGAGACGGAATTAGCAATCTCGCATATCACATTCGAAACACAGCTACAGGCGATTTAGTAGCAGACTGCCTTGCTTTAGTTTTCATACAATGGTATGAGTGCCGGTGGTTCAGAAAGCAATGGCAAACTACTGAAAGTAAACTTGCCAAGAAATCACAAACAGGCCAAAAATGCTTGGGTTGACTGCGACGTCCTGTAAATATTATGCAATTAACATTTGTATAATGTTTACTCAGGTACGAATGATATGCATCATTTGTTCTTTTCAGTTGGTTCTCATTGGATCGGAGCTTCTGACATTTTCAATGAAGGCCATTGGTGGTGGCTGTCCAACGATGGATTCATTGGCCCGTACACAAACTGGGCCAGAGGACAACCCGATAACGCTGGTGGCAGTAAGACCTGACAAACATTTGTTGTTGTTGTTGTTGTTGTTGTTGTTGTTGTTGTTGTTGTTGTTGTTGTTGTTGTTGTAGTAGAGCTTTGTATGTTCGTGATCGTTATCCATGACCGACTTGAATAAATGGGTGATGACGATTTGTTTTCTATCCTGACCAACAAACTCAGTTCGAGAATGTGCTTTCCAAACGGTGAGTGCATGTTATGGGCACTGACTGTCTCCATCATCGCGGACTATGGTCCTGATTCTCTTGTGGGATAGTTAAGTTAGCTGCATTTTCTTTACAGGACGTGTGGGTTAACCCCAACATATTTTGGCTGTTTGTGATTTCTTGGCAAATTTACGTTCAGTAGTTGCCATTGCATTCTGAACGACCGGCACTCATATAATTGCATAAAAATCAACGCAAAGCGGTCTGCTTACAAATCTCCTGCAAGGCGATCTGCTTCCAAATTACCCGCAGCTTTGTTTCAGACCCGGTATGCGGGAATATAATTACCTCCGCAACCTCTTCGCCACGTAGCCGGATGTAGGACAGTACAAACACAAAATATGACGGATGACTCTGTGTTGACTTTGTCAATAGAAGAGTCTGCGGGTTCTCTTACAGCATGCCTCTTACGGCATGCCTGATACGATGCAGTAGTACTATTGTTTGTTCCCTTGCTGGCGCCGGTAACACACGGGCCATGGGAGGTCTTGAAATGTGTATACAACCTTCCTAGCACCTCTGTGTGTGTGTGTGTGTGTGTGTGTGTGTGCGTGCGTGTGTGTGTGTGACATAGTCACAGAATCAGGGAATGATGCGACCATCTAGATCAGTGGTTCTCAAACATTTTTGGCCAATACCCCCTTTTACCATATGTTCAGAACGTCATTCCCCCCTCCCCCCTTTCGAATTTCCTGCCTGTAAATTCCCCCCCCCCCCCCCACCCTTTCACTGTATACATAAACATGGAAGCTAAATTTAATAACATATACTAGAACAAGTCTAGACATCTACACAAAACGTGATTCACGGGTCTACTTACGTTATAAAACCAATTTCATTAGGGCGAGAAGTACAGAACCGTAAAATTTAGAGGGAAAAACAATATCAAGGAACCGGTTCTTGTATTAATGCGATCTGGAAATAATCTTAATCCCCCCCCCCCCCATGGAAACCCTAAAATTCCCCCCTGGGGGGATTCCCCACCGGTTGAGGACAACTGATCTAGATGAAGTGGCAGCAGTATTCTAGTAGTAACAGCATTGAAAGTAGCAGTAGTAGTTGTCATAGTATTTTAGGTAGTAGTAGTAGTAGTGACAGTATTGGTGGTGGTGGTGGCAGTGGTGGTAGTAGTAGTAGTAGCAGTAGGAGTAGTAGCAGCAGCAGTAGTAGTAGCAGTAGGAATAGTAGCAGCAGTAATAGTAGTAGTAGTAGTAGTAGTAGTAGTAGTAGTAGTAGTAGTAGTAGTTGTTGTTGTTGTTGTTGTTGTAGCAGCAGCAGTAGAGGCCGCAGCAGCAGCAAACAACAGCAACAGTTGTAGTAGTATTTGTAATAGTAGTAGTAATAATAATAATAGTTGTAGTAATAATAATAGTAGTAGTAGTAGCAGCAGCAGCAGCAGCAGCAGTAGTAGTAGTAGTAGTAGCGGAATTAGTATTAATAGTATCAGTGATGGTGATAGTGGCAGTAACAATGTGAGTCATAAATGCCACCACTACGCACCCACCATGGGTTCGACCACTGGATGTTACCAGTCACAGAGACGCCCATGACAGTGAGATTGTATTGGTGTCTTGATGTAGATATGTCCTTGGATATACGGTAAAACCGTTGTTTTCGTCGAAGTTTTCCGCAAAACAAAAACAAGAAAAAATTTTTGTCATGAATTTCGTTGGTTGCCTCGGATTTCGTCGGCGTGTCCATCAGACCTCGCTGCTAATTTTGCGAAAAAAAGAGACGCACGCGTTCTTCTGCTCGGTTTGGCGTTGTTTCTCGTTGTTTGAGCAACTCTTGCTCCATCATGGGACCAAAGAAAGTTTCCAAAGCCAGCAGCCCTTCGAAGAAGTAGGCCAGGAACACGATCAAATTGAAGAAATACATCATTGAAAAATGCGAGAGAGGCTTTAAGATTGCTTAAATTGGCCCCACGTACGGGAAGTCGTCATTCGCGATAAGATCCATTGTGGCGAAAAAGGAAGCAATAACGGAGGTTAATGTAGCGAAAGGCGTAAATGTGATAACGAAACAGTGATCGCAAACAATTGAAAATGCCGAACAGTTATTATTAATTTTGATAAATCAAAAAGAGTTAGATGGCGATTCTGTTTCGGAGGTAATCATATGTGAAAAAGCCAGACTGTTGTATTTCGATATCATTAAGAATATGCCTGGGATGAATGATAGTTTACTTAGTGATTTAAAGACCAACAGAGGATGGTTTAAAAAATTCAACAGGCGCACTGCCATACACAGTGTTACTAGGCACGGCGAAGGTGTTAGTTCTGTCAAGTATAGGGCCGAAAAATAGTATTAAACACTATATTTATTCTCTATAAAATGTGATTTTGGTATATATTTTGGAGTGTCTAGAACGAATTAATTGAATTTACATTGATTCATATGGAAATAATTGCCTCTGTTTTCGTCGGTTACGGATTTCGCCGATTGTTTTCGGACGGATTATCGACGAAAACCGAGGTTTTATTGTATAATACAGTTGGTGAACTTAATTTCTGTTTTGTCTGCTACTTTAGTTGAGCATTGCTTGGAGATTCGACCTGCATTTAATTACCAGTGGAATGACTACATGTGCTCGGTGAAGAATTTATTTGTCTGCGAATCAAGGTAGGTTTTGTTATTATCGTTTTTATAATAATAATAAAAATAATAATAATAATAATAATAATAATAACAATAATAAGTATTATGATTGTTATTAGTAGTAGTAGTAGTAGTAGTAGTAGTAGTAGTAGTAGTAGTAGTAGTAGTAGTAGTAGTAGTAGTAGTAGTAGTAGTAGTAGTAGTAGTAGTAGTAGTAGTAGTAGTAGTAGTAGTAGTAGTAGTAGTAGTAGTAGTAGTAAAGTAATAGTCCAAATAAGCCTTTAACTTTAAAAGAAGGGCCTGTTCAGTACAAGCCAGATTGTCCACGCGCAGGTCCCTGTTAGTTAGTTGCATATCCTTCACAAGACGTCGCAGTTAATTCCAGCATTTTTTGACTGTTTGTGATTTCTCGGCAGGTTTATGTTCAGTAGTTTGCCATTGCTTTCTTATATGTATCATATACCTTTTCATGAAAACCACAGCAGGGTGGTCAACTTCCAAATCGCCCGCAGTTGTGTTTCGAGGGCTTATGAATTGCGTTCGTTACTCCTTCCCCATAGATGCGGATGAAAGTCGGTAAATGACACCATTGGGGAATAAATGGAGAAAGAAGAAGGCGATGACACAGTATTGATAGCTGATAACGTTAAGTGATCTGCAATATATGTTTGGCAGTGCATTAATAGAGAGCGCAAACAATATCTTCCCATGAATACAGATATAAATGTTGACCGATAGAAATGGTTGGTACCATTGATAACTATTCCTTGGTTGATCAAATGAAATAACACTTTTTATGACATAAATAGAATAACTGATAACGAGACAATAGTCGATTAACTGAATTAACACATAAATAGAACAACTGATAACAAGACAATAGTCGATTAACTGAATTAACACTTATTATGACAGACATAGATCACTTGATAACCCGTCCTTGGTCGACATGTGAAATGACACTATTGCTAACAGAAACGGTTAACAACTGATAATAAATTATTGAGTTAATCAACTAAAATAGCAGCTATTCTGCCAGAAATATAACAATTGATAACCAGTCCTTAACCGATTAAACTATCATAACACTTATCCTATCAGAAATATCTATGACCGACTGATAGAAAATCACGGAGTTGATCAACAGACAGAAACAAATGATCCTGCTGATGTTGAATCCGATGTGTGTTTTCTATTTCTAGTCCGCTGTAACAAGACTCACATCGTCTTGGCTGAGGCGTAGTGTGGACTCCATTTGTCGGGTCGATGCCAGCAGAATCGCCAACAGACACTCCAGACAGAAGAAGGAGACGACATCCACATCAAGCCAGAAGATAAAACTATCCCATAATATCCATGTTATAGTAGTTAATGTAATCAACGTATTCTTCTCAATGCTGTGTTACCAGTGTAAGACATGGGTAACACTAGAAACACACAGGCGTAAAATCGCATCATGTGAGATGATGTACATAAGAAACGGAGTTGGAAGAACAAGACGAGATGTGGAGACAAATAAGAAGCAAAGAACTAGTGTAGGGATCACACCTGTTACTGACTTTACAGAAGACCAAGAATTCAATGGTTCGGACATGTAAATAGAAATGGAACAAGATCAAGCAGCGGCTAGAGATTTCTATATGAGACCAAATGGGATACAAGGCGAAAGGATGTCCCACGAAGAATTGGTTAGATGGAGAAAAAGATACATCGAAGAAATCAAATATGACAAAGGTACAAGCAACAAGACACGCGACACACAGAACATTACATCTGCCTCCTCTGCGATTCTTCACGGCAAAATCAGTACTCCAAAAGAAGAAGAGAGAGGCAGAATGTAATCACCTTCATAAATGTCAAAATATTCAACGTAATAACATTCAGTATCATCATCATCATCATCATCATCATCATCATCATCATCATCATCATCATCATCATCATCATCATCATCATCATCATCATCCACTTTTGCCGTCAAGCGTCGTGGGGAGGAAAAGTTGACGTTCCAGCGCCCGATGTCTGTCACTGAATAGTGTCATTCCGTGTGATTGCATAATGTCTTTGATACCTCAATCTATTTTCTTCTCAGCGTCCTCTTGCTCTCGTATCAGATTTTTGGTGTAGCGACAGTACTGGTAACTTATGGTTTTGCATTCTAAAGAGATGGCTGAACCATTTGATCTTCTGATTTTCAGTGGTTTTTATTTGTGCTGGTTCGCTTTGAAATAGCGTAGTCCTTAAACACTGCTTCTTGTAGCATTGGACTGAATATTGCGTGTGGATTACCTTTCCATATTGCTAGTGTCACTCGCCATCAGGCGAACCCACTCCTACTTCAGATGTACTTGTAATTTACGTCGCCAAGTCAAGGTCGAGAAGTCAACATTTTAGTGCAACTGTCCGGTGTAGGGGTTTGAATCCCTTACATCGTACACCGGATGTTTGAGAACGTTCGTTCTTATCCATTCGACCATGCTAGCATCCCTTTTCAGTATGTGAGGCACAAGGTCCCACCGTCTGTCTGATCACATCATTTCCTAATCGGTCTCGGATAGTTAAGTTAGCATCTCATCTCAGGCATCTTATCTCGTAGGTGTAGATTTTATTGCACATAATCACATGTAATCATCTACTTCTTCAGATGTGTAATCTGGAGCAGGCATTGGAGATCACGACAACACTATCCTCTCTCTTTCATCTGTTGTAAATTACATTGACATTACCCATGTCATTATTTGTTGTCCGGCTGTTTAAGCTGTTGGGAACTGTGTCGTCCACTGCCTCTTTTTCCTAATATGTTCCTATACATTTTACATTCATTTGTATAACGATGTTCATGCACGAGAATAAACTAATAAATGTTTGAAACTTGCTTTTGAATTGATTGACTGATTAAATGAGTGATTGAATGAATGATTAATTAGTGTATTCATTGCATCCTTGTTCATCAAGTAACAAGAATAGTAGTTATTACACTGCGGCCAGACCTATATACACTCGGTGTTCCTTAACAGATGCTAGAGTGTACAGTTGTTACAGAGTGTACTATTTGTCCCTCAACAGGTGATAGAGTGTAGAATTGTTACAGCAGTGTACTGGTTGTCCCTCAACAGATGATAGAGTGTAGAATTGTTACAGCAGTGTACAGGTTGTCCCTCAACAGATGATAGAGTTTATAGTTGTTACAGAGTGTACTGGTTGTCCCTCAACAGATGATAGAGTGTAGAATTGTTACAGCAGTGTACTGGTTGTCCCTCAACAGATGATAGAGTGAAGAATTGTTACAGCAGTGTACTGGTTGTCCCTCAACAGATGATAGAGTGTAGAATTGTTACAGCAGTGTACTGGTTGTCCCTCAACAGATGATAGTGTGAAGAATTGTTACAGCAGTGTACTGGTTGTCCTTCAACAGATGATAGAGTGAAGAATTGTTACAGCAGTGTACTGGTTGTCCCTCAACAGATGATAGAGTGTAGAATTGTTACAGCAGTGTACTGGTTGTCCCTCAACAGATGATAGAGTGTATAGTTGCTACAGAGTGTACTGGTTGTCCCTCAACAGATGATAGAGTGTAGAACTGTTACAGCAGTGTACTGGTTGTCCCTCAACAGATGATAGAGTGTAGAATTGTTACAGCAGTGTACTGGTTGTCCCTCAACAGGTGATAGAGTGTAGAACTGTTACAGCAGTGTACTGGTTGTCCCTCAACAGATGATAGAGTGTAGAATTGTTACAGCAGTGTACTGGTTGTCCCTCAACAGATGATAGAGTGTAGAATTGTTACAGCAGTGTACTGGTTGTCCCTCAACAGGTGATAGAGTGTAGAACTGTTACAGCAGTGTATTGGTTGTCCCTCAACAGATGATAGAGTGTATAGTTGTTACAGAGTGTACTGGTTGTCCCTCAACAGGTGATAGAGTGTAGAATTGTTACAGCAGTGTAGTGGTTGTCCCTCAACAGGTGATAGAGTGTAGAATTGTTACAGCATTGTACTGATTGTCCCTCAACAGATCCTGGAGTGTAGAATTGTTACAGCAGTGTACTGGTTGTCCCTCAACAGATCCTGGAGTTTAGGATTGTTAAATAGTGTAGTGTTGTCAGTATGTCTACCCGTCCACACCCGAGGTCACGGCGTCTGCTGTCACACGTGATGCCGAATGTCAACATTCGTTGGTTGTTTCATCAACCTGTCATCTATTTCGTGTATTTCGCCACTGATGACCCTGGAGCTTCCTAGTTAAGCAGTTGATTCTTCTTCTTCTTCTACATTAAGCTCATGTAACAGTACAGGGCAGTGTTGTCTCTTTCTTGTTTTACCATAGAAGCCACAAACGATATGTTGACTGATTTATTGCCTGGCATATTTCGCTGCATCTCGTACAAGTATAAGAGGGAGAATGAGGAGGAAGTACAATAGCAACATATAAGAGGAATGATGAAGAGGAAGTACAACAGCAACATATAAGAGGAAGTACAACAGCAACATATAAGAGGAAGTACAACAACAACATATAAGAGGAAGTACAACAACATATAAGAGGAAGTACAACAACATATAAGAGGAAGTACAACAACAGCATATAAGAGGAAGTACAACAGCAACATATAAGAGGAAGTACAACAGCAACATATAAGAGGAAGTACAACAACAACATATAAGAGGAAGTACAACAACATATAAGAGGAAGTACAACAACATATAAGAGGAAGTACAACAACAGCATATAAGAGGAAGTACAACAGCAACATATAAGAGGAAGTACAACAGCAACATATAAGAGGAAGTACAACAACAACATATAAGAGGAAGTACAACAACATATAAGAGGAAGTACAACAACATATAAGAGGAAGTACAACAGCAACATATAAGAGGAAGTAAAACAGCAACATATAAGAGGAAGTACAACAACATAAAAGAGGAAGCACAACAACATATAAGAGGAAGTACAACAATAGCATATAAGAGGAAGTACAACAACAACATAAAAGAGGAAGTACAACAACATAAAAGAGGAAGTACAACAACATATAAGAGGATGTACAACAAAAAATAAAAGATGAAGTACAACAACATAAAAGAGGAAGTACAACAACATAAAAGAGGAAGTACAACAACATATAGAGGAAGTACAACAAAAACATATAAGAGGAAGTACAACAACAACATATAAGAGGAAGTACAACAACATAAAAGAGGAAGTACAACAACATAAAAGAGGAAGTACAACAACATATAAGAGGAAGTACAACAACATATAAGAGGAAGTACAACAAACACATATAAGAGGAAGTACAACAACATATAAGAGGAAGTACAACAAACACATATAAGAGGAAGTACAACAACATATAAGAGGAAGTACAACAAACACATATAAGAGGAAGTACAACAACATATAAGAGGAAGTACAACAACAACATATAACATGAAGTATAACAACATATACGAGGAAAGATGTGTAGGAAATAAAACAGTAACATATAAGAGGAGTGATGTGGAGGACGTAAAATAACAACATATAAGAGGAAGGATGTTTAGTAAGTAAAACAACAACTTTTAAGAGGAAGGATTTGGGGGATGTGAAATATCAACATATGAGAGGAAGGATAATGAGGAAGTACAACAACAACAACGACATTTAAAAAATAACAACTAAAATAAAAAGATTTGAAGCTTTCAAGAGAACAATCCAACACTTAATATAGAATATAACTGAGGATATTTGATCACAAGAATGTACAATGAAGCAAGACAGCAGAAATTGCAAAGAAGAACACATTAACATAAATAATTGTATAAAGGCATGAAACTGTAACTATGAAACAAACAAAAATGTAGCCACGGTTGCAAATACGTTTTTAGTTTATTACCTTAAAGTTAATCACAACATGAGATGAATACAAAAACTCAAACAATCATGAATACAAACACTCACAATCATGAATTCAAAAACTCACAATCATGAATACAATAGCACACAATCATAAATACAAAAATACACAATCATGACTACAAAATCACACAATACTGAATACAAAATTACACAATCATGATTATAAAAAGACACAGCCATGAATACAAAAACTCACAATGATTAACACAGAACAACACAATTATGAATACAAACACTCAAAATCATGAATACAAAAGCACACAATCAAGAGTACAAAGACTCACAATCATGAATACAAAAAGTCACAATCATGAATGCAAACACTAAAATTCATGAATAGAAAAACTCACAATTATGAATTTTTTTTTTTTTACGTTCCCAAGTCAAGGACGACAGGTCAACATTTTAGTCCAACTGTCCGGTGTAGGGGTTGAACCGCTAACCTCGGCATCAGCACAACGGATGTTTAGGAACACGCGTTCTTACTCATTCGGCCATGCTGACCTACCAATTATGAATACAAAAGCACGCAATCATGGATACAAAAACACACGATTATGAATGCAAAAACACACAATCATGAATAGAAAAACTCACAATAAGTCACTATCATTGAATATAAGAATTAGAGTGCTGATATGCCATATAGAACCTGTTTTGCTGTTTGGCAGTGAATCTTAAAATGTACATGAAAAAAAAATTAAATTAAGATGAACTTGGAAGCAACAAAGATGTGATTCTTGAGACGAATGTTGCGAATTCCTTGGACTGCCAGAGTAACTAACCATGATTGCCTGAAAGAGGTTAATGAAGCTAAAACAATATATATATATATAACAATTCAAAGAGAGAGAGAGAGAGAGAGAGAGAGAGAGAGAGAGAGAGAGAGAGAGAGAGAGAGAGAGAGAGAGAGAGAGAGAGAGAGAGAGAGAGAGACAAACAGCTTTCTTTGGCCATGTGATGAGAAGAGAGGCATTAGACAACATCTGGACGATGCAAAGATCAATGAGAAGAGAGACAGAGGCAGATCAAGAGAAATGATGCTGGATGGTTTGAAACGATGGTATGGAAGAATATCATCAGCAGAATAGGTCCAGAACACCAAGGACCGAAATCTGTGGAGAGACATAAACGCCTACGCCAACTGGCAGGGCACTTTCTGATGATGACAGTAAAGTATAGTCAACCACGGTGGCACAGTGGGTAGCATGCTTGCCCTCCAGCCCTGTGGCCGTGTGCTCAGATCCGTGTTCAGATGGGCATTTGTTGTAACTGACCCCTGCTCCCGTGTTGTTCCAACCTAACATTGGTCTCAGTAAATATTCTGGGAAATGACGACAGCTGACCCGATAACGACCCGTGCACCCACGGAGTGATGGGCGAGGACCATATATCCGACACACCTCCAGGCCAGGTTCAGTGTCGTTGATGTAACTTACAGCAATATTGCTTCCTGGCGCAGCTAAAGTATATCTGATGTTGAGGACTAACTTGCTGGAGCCACATGGTTGGGATCCGAACATACACGTACAAAATAATATACATAACGTGACAGAACATACACGTACAACATATGTACATATATACATAACTTAAAAGAACATACACATACAACAAATATACATACCATGACCGGACATTCTTCTAGTTATTAATCATAATCATTATCATTATTATAATAGAACAGTATGTATTACTAGAAATAGTCGGGCCTGAGCAGACAGCACCAACGAGCTGTACAGACACTAGCACGCCCTTACGTTTAGTTCGAGAAGCTGAAACATTAAAAAATCCAGTGGTACTCTGTTGTATGCGTCCTCAAGATCAATCGCTGCAGCAACGGTTTCAGTGCCTGAGTGGAAACCTTCATAGACATCCTGGGCAAAGACTGCATTGGTCCAGGTGTCTCTCTTTGGACGGTACCCACCCAGGGTGGGCGGGAAAACACCTTGCCTCTTTAGTTGGCTTGATATTTTCCTGGCAATTACCTTCTCCAGCAGCTTGTCTATTGTATTCTGCATGGTTATAATTCGATATCCCTGAATTTTTTTGTGGTCTTTGTCAGGCTTCGGCAAGGGAATCAGATAGCTGTGTAACCATTCCTCCTTGATGCTAGCACTCCCTATACTGTTGTTGTACATGTCTGCTAGTTTCTCTAGCTCATTGTCGGTACACCTATTTATGTCGTCGTATCTTATGCCATCAGGAGCTGGAGCACTGTTTTTTTATCGTCGAAGCACAGCCTTGATTTCTTTCACTGTCACTGTGTCTTCATCCGAAGTGTTCTGGGCCTTGCATCTGTCTGAGGTGAACTCCTTGGCCAGTTTTCGGCCTCCCATGTCTGTCTGGTTGCTTTGCTCAAGGTAGCGTTCAAAGAGGGCTTTGCCCTTGTCCTCGTCAGTCCTCTGCCAGATGAGGTCAGCACCTTTTAAGTCAGAAATGCTCTTATTCTTGACTACACCACTCATGCTTTTATGTAGTCGCCAGAACAATTTCAGTGACTTGTCTGTGCTTACTCTTTGACACACCTCTGCCCATTTTTCGCTTTTAACAACCTTGACCAGTTTTTTGAAGTAGCTTACTTTTGTGTGCATCTCTCTTTCTAAGTGCAAGCAGGGACTAGGATGACCAGCTCTGTTCTTCTTGGCATTTTGCCATCTCCTTACAGCACTACGCTTATCCACCCAAGCCTTCTCCACCTCGAAACTCCACCACGGTGGCTGCTCCCAGCTTTTTTTCCTGCCCTGAAACGTTTTGCGCTTGTCACGTCTTATTTTACTCACCACATCTTGCCCTGTACTGTCATACTGGAACGTCTTTACCTTTAGCTTGTGCTGCCTGGTTCTGCCTTTCTCCACCAGTATGCTGCACGGGTGGTGGTCGCTGCCATGGTGTCCTAGGACACCCCATCTACACACTGTAGTGAGTGAAGGTGAAACTAGCGCCAGATCAATAGCACTGTCCTCATCGCCCGGACGGCTTGCTATCCTGGTGACACAGCCACTGTTGATACAAACCAGGTCGATGGTTTCCAGTGCAGTCTCGAGCTCCTCCCCCTGTGTATTGGAGGAAGTGTTTCCCCATGATCTGCCTTTAGCGTTGAAGTCACCACAGAAAATAACATTTCTCTCGTGGCCTAATATGCCACTTAAGCACTGCCACTTCTGGGCGTCCACACTGGCATTGCGGGCATAAACATTAACCACCACGAATGGTATACTGGAATGAACTCTCAACTCCTGTATTTGTATATCGTCACTGTCCCAACTGGACATGTCTAGCACTGACGCCACCATGCTGTCGCGAACGAGAATCGCCATTCCCAGATGTCGTCTGTTGTAGAAACATTTGAAGCCGGCAATTTGGAGTAGTTGATCGCCCAGTCTCGTCTCCTGGAGTGCTACAATGTCGTTCCTGTAAACTAGGGTTTCTAAAATAGAGCCCCGTTGTTTTACACTGGCACAGTTCCAATATAGAATACGGATATTCCTGAGTCCTAGTCGGTGACACTTGAGTCTAAAACGCCTCAAACCTCCACGCTTACCTTGCTTCTTTTTCCCTGCGCGGCTACCACGCCGCTTCGGTATGTTGACTGCTGACCTCACGAAGAAAACACGTTGTTCCGCCATGTTGAAAAAAAACGTAAACACAGACTGAGAACACCACACACGCTGCTGAAAATTAACTCAAGGATGGCTTCGCTCGATGCACGAACTCCGTAGCACCCGCGCAGATCTTGAGTAGAAACTCCTGGTTTTACATCCTGGCACACCAATTACACGCAAGAGATGAATAAATCCATCCCCTTCGCAAAAAAGTTAACGAACACAAAACAACACGACCGTCCGTCGCCATCTTGAAACCGGAAGAAAAAGGGATCACCATTATCTCCGGCACTGTTCAACGCCTACACAGTGAGAATCACCAGTGAGCAGATCACTGGACCTGGCAGGACATTGTCATATGCCGATGATGTTTTAGTGTATCGTCAGGGGAAGGATAGAGAGGAGGTTGCTGTGGAACTACAAACCGAACTCAATCGCATAAGTACTTGGTGTGATGAAGCTGGGGCAATGGTCAACCCAACAAAGGCAACAGTGACTTGGTTCTCGTTGAATAATCATATTGTCAACACTCCAACACCAACTGTAATGCTGTGTTCAGAGACGGTGGAAAGAACGCAGGCAATGAATTACCTGGGGATACGGTTTGATCGAAGCCTTGCTTATAATGTGCACATAGACCAGGTGATAACAAAGGCCAAGCGGGGTTTGGCAGCGATGCGGGTGATGGCGGCAGCAAACTGTGAGCAGCGCCATCTATGTCTTCTGTACGAGGGGTTGGTCATGTCTGTTTTGGAGTATGCAATGGCAATCCTGACTCTCAGCCATAAGCAGATAGAAAGGATGGAAAGGATACAGAATGAAGCTATGCGCATTATTCTTGGATGTACAAGAGATACAGCATGCAGGGCGATGCGCTACCTTCTTGGTTTTCCAACCATTGAAGAGAGAATACAAGGTTGCAGGGCACGCGCCTACCTCAGAATTAACGCAAACACAACATCCACTGCATAGTGAAATTAGGAAGGTGAAGGACAGCAGGTTAAAAAGAGGACGGTCGTGGATGGGTCAAGCCGAAGACATTCTTCAACAGGTGTGTTCACTTGAGGACTTAGAACCTGGCGAGGAGTGGGTGCAAGTGCCAACAGACTTCTGCACATCCTTTTCAGTTTGCATCCAACTAGATAGAAAATGCAGACAAGAAAATCCGGCTGCTGTTGAGGCTGAAGTACAAGCGTTGATTTTCGAGAATTCGCTAGACGGTGACGCGGTCATCTACACAGATGGGTCGGTCGTCCGACATGTGAGAAGCTCATGGGCCTTTACAGCTCGGGCCGGAGGGAGAATTGTGAAGGAGGACTCTGGTGCTTTCACTGAAACCACAAGTAGCCTGACCATGGAAGTCATGGCAGTAAGTAAAGCAATAACATGGCTCGAGACACAGACATTCACTAGGGCTTGTTTCCTTAGCGACTCAATGAACATGATCAAGAGGATAGAGGAGGGGTCGATCCGAAGAGAATGGTTGCTGCCTTTGGAGCGGTCTCGACTGGCAAAGATTAGTTTCATCTTCGTGCCAGGGCATGCGGGAGTACAAGGAAATGAGCGGGCTGACAAGCTCGCAGGTGAGGCTACTGTGGAGGGCGGACGCGCCATGGACCAGGCCGACATTCTGAATGCTCTACGAGAAGTAAGATTTTTGCGAGAACCAAGTGATGACTGTGAATCTACAACAATGGCCAGACTGCGAGAGCAGCAAATTAAAAGAGGGGTGGCCAGACAAGAACAGTACGCAGGAAGCCAAAGAAAATTTATAAACAAACACAGAACTGGCGTCGTTAGCCGCTACACGTTGCGGGATTTGCTGAGGAGGGGATCCGAGCACTTATGGACTGAATGGTTCGATGTGCAATGAGGATGATCTGTCGACTAACTAACTAACTAACTAACTAGCACGCCCTTAACAAATGAAGATTTAGAGCACACCCTCAACAAATGAAGATTTAGAGCACATTCACAACAAATTAATATTTAAAGCACACCTCAATAAATTAAGATTTAGAACACAACACCCTGAACAAATGAAGATTTAGAGCACACCCTCAACAAATGAAATTTAGAGCACACGCTAAGCAAATGAAGATTTAGAGCACACCCAAACAAGTGAAGATTTAGAGCACACTCTCAACAAATGAAAATGTAGAGCATACGCTAAATAAATGAAGATTTAGAGCACACCCTCAACAAATGAAAATGTAGAGCACACGCTAAATAAATGAAGATTTAGAGCACACCACAACAAATGAAAATGTAGAGCACACGCTAAATAAATGAAGACTTAGAGCACACGCTAAACAAATGAAGATTAAGAGCATACCCTCATTAAATGAAGATTTAGAGCACATGCTAAACAAATGGAGATTTAGAGACCACTCTAAATAAATGAAGATTTAAAACACATCCTGAATAAATGAAGATTCAGAGCACATGCAAAGAGCACACCTGCTACTGAATCACTTGCATTGGCAATCCCGGCTATTCCTGCCTCTAACCATCCTCAGCGTAGAACTTGAATGTAAATCCTGAAATCCCTAAACTTATAAATAACATATCTATAATATCTATAAATGCACGACTTCCTACCTTCTATTCATAACATATCAATAACAACATAAATTCTTAATAACAATCCATAACATATCTGTAAACATTTCTGTTCCTAGGTTTTACAGTTGTTTATCTTGTCCAAAACGTATCTAGAAGTAACTCAAATTCCATTTCCTCTGTAAAACGTATCTTAAAGTATTTGAAGTCATATTTCCTGTCTATAACTGATCTAGAAACATTTGCAGTGGCATTTCTTGGCTATAACATGTGTAGAACTGGAATCCCTAAACTGTTCGTACTAGGACTGTCGACCTCTAGTTGTTGTCTATGATGTGTCTGTACGCACTATGTGGCCGCACCATGTCAAGGAAATCTGCAACAGTGACTCTTTGTTCTGGGTCCGGTTGAAGTAGTCTCAGCAACATATCCCTGCAAGAAGTAGACATCAACAATTAGATACCAACTATTAGGCACCAACAATTCAAGAACAATGAGATATGAATGACATGAATAACATGAGAAAATAAAAAGAAATGTGTAAGGGGAATTAACTCAAAGAATACTATGAAGGGATATAGCTCAAAAATATGTTCGTCTTGATGTAAAGACTCGACTTCAAAGTTCATCGTAGATCAGGCCCTTTGCTGAACGTCGCTCTCATCAAAGTCCAACTGGAAAGATTATCGATCTCTTGCTAATTCCCCTGCCCCATTTATTTTCATGTCCAGCGTTTCTTCAATATCCTGTGACCACCGACCCATGTCCCTTCTTACACAAACCATACCTTCCTATCTGTACCATCCCAAACTACTGTGATGTTTAACACATTCAGTCCCAAGCAAAAAGTAGGTTTGGACCAAAAAAAAATGGATGGCGGAAAATGGGAAGTAGGGATGTATCACATATATGGATTAAATGTTGTTAATATGCTAGCAGACATGTATTATATTTAACATTAAAGGGAGTTGCAGAAGGGAAACTGCTGTATTGATATGTTAACTATAGTTTGATTTATAATCCCATGACATTTACGGAAATTTCAGATAAGACGATATGTCATCTCGTGGCACATAATTAGTCTATATGGCCAAAGTATTTCTGTTTCCGATCTACTTTATAACACTCCAGGGAAATCCAGAGGTAAACCGTTTTACCGCAGCAAATGTCGTAAGCCACTTGGTGTACTGAGAGGAGTACAATGTTTCACATTTGACAACAGAAAGAACTAGATAGAAGGGGGGACGAAAGGCAACAGTGGTAAGTTAGTAGAATAAGCCGAAAAAAAGGCAACAGAATGAAGTAGATATGAGTAAACATCAGGCAGCAGAAAGATGTAGATATGAGAACACATGAGACAAATGAAAGAAGTAGGTATGAGAACACACGAAACAACAGAAAAAAGTAGATATGAGGGAACACACTAGATAACAGAAAGATGTAAATATGAGGAAACACACCTGACAAAAGAAAAAAGTAGATGTGAGGAAACACACCAGACGACAGAAAGAAGTAGATATGCGAACACGTCAGACTATATAAACATGTTGAGAAGAGATACACATCGGACAACAAGAAAAAAAGTAGATATGAGGGAACACATTAGATAAGCGAAGGAAGTACACCTGAGAACACATTAGACGATAGAAATATGCCGAGAAAACAACACGTCGAACAGCGGAACAAGAATTTGGTACAGTATTAGAGAAAACATTAGATAAGAGAAAAGGTAGATATGAGGGAACAAATCAGACAACAGAAAGATGTAAATATGAAGAAACACATCATACAGCAGACAAAAAGTAGATATGAGATAACACACTGTGGTATAAGGATCAGTTGTCCACATTCCCAGTCCCCCACTTCTATAATAATGCTTTTAGTTGAACGGAGACCATCCAGATAGCAGGGCTATAAATAAAATCGTAGGTTCCAGAAAGTGGTTGGGTAGGGCAGCGGTATGCGCTTGCTTTTTCATTGGCTAATACATGACAGCCCACGCTATTCACTGGGCCACATTTGAATATCCAATTAGTTTGAGCGGGGATTCCACCGGGAGCAGTAGCTATTTGTGATGTTGAGACGCAAAAATGCCCTAAAGATTCCGTAAAATATTGTTCTCTGGATAACAGGTACCACATTAAAACATACGTAAATGTTGTATTTATGCCTAGTGAACGAAAGAGAAGAATATAAGAGTATTTTATGAAGAAAATGTGAAAGTGAGAACAGAACTTCTGTGTGCCAGTATTCTGAACACTGCATCTTCAACTTGTCAGGTCTTTCACGCTGTAATACTCCAAGTGCATATCATTCCTCTGTTGTGACTGGTTGCGTATGCTTGATGATTGTAAACGACACTCAATGCAAATTCGCAAACCATTTGTGCATTCCTTAATGCCTAGCATAACTCATTCTAACCAAACTGTACACTGCTCTTGCAAGTTCACATTTGGCAGTCTGGATTGGAATGTGTGATGTAAACATGTACAAGTTCCTTTATAAATGCTGAGAATGTTGGAGTGAGTGAGCTGGTGATCTGATGAATAGCCTCTCACATCTAGTAGAAAGAAAGATGCTTCAATATCCATATGTAAGCGGGACGTGTGTGGCACGCCAGAATTGCAAAGTTCATGTGATGCCTGGTGGCTAAATTACGCTCCAGAGAATTAATATAATTTCTCTCTGAAGTATTACACTGGTACCTCTACTGTTGGTTGGTTCATATAAACTAGTTCCTAAAAGGACAATAGGGATGTGAACCTGTGTCTTAGTCGGCTGAAAATAATGTATGGCTCATGCAAATGTACAAGGAGTAAACATGTTTTTCCCATATGTGCTTTGGTGCATATGTGAACAATTGCTCATGCAATTTGGTTTCTTTTACCTACTGTAGTAGATATGGACATTACTCAGTGGGGGAAGAACACATGATGATGGTGAAAGTATGATGTACTTGTGAGCCAAGTCTGATTCACAATGCTTGTCTCATGTTGCTATGTCACAATGCTTGCTCATGCTGCTTGCCTTAAAATGCTTGTAATTGTGTAGGCTACCCCTGTCTCAGGATATAGGCTTGTGATTACCACAGATAGAGGTGAATAATAAAACATATCACCCACAGTACATTAGAGTGAAATAAACTTCATTATCAACCAGGAGAGGTGTGCTTGGTCAACACCCCACCCTGAACCTCCCCATCTCCAATCTGTGTATGTTGATGTATGATAACATTATCTTTTAACACATGTAAAGAGATGTTGTGCCATTTTGTATATCAACAGAGAACAAAAAGGATGGTGGAGAGGCCTTCATATATCATCTGGGACAACTAACCAGAAGTCCCAGAATCCAGAACCAACTCCCTATAAGTAAACCATGGGACAATCACAGGAGAACACAGGCTAAGTTGCCAGCCTTTATCTTCATGACATACCGTGGCCCAAGACAACAGAAAGACCCCTGTCTACAGTTTGTTTCGGTCAGGCTCATGGAAAGTAAACCTGTGCCCCAATGGAACACTTATTCTCCTAGAATCCAAAATGTAGGAATATCTTGGAGAATTTTATCTCAGCTCAACTGCTGAATGTCAATGGGAGAAAAACAGTTCTGAAGCATTACATTAATGTGATTATTGTGATGATCTGGACAGTGATAATTGAATATCAGTGTCGTCGGAGAAAATGAAAAAAACAAGTCTCTGGTTGTTCACCCCATTCAAGAAATCTGGTGAAGTAACTTGCAATGATTGTTCATCTGAGACTTAACTTAGAGAATAACCAGCCTGGTGCTCACACAGTGTCAATTGAATGAAGACTTGAACAGTAGTGAGGTTGAACTGGCTGGAGGGGAATGCTGCAATATATTGGATTGTGTACAGTTGCTGTCAAGTATTGTACCTGGTGACTGTCTTAAGTTACTGTGGTTGGTTAAGATATTGTGAAAAGTCCTGTAAAGATGTTGTCAAGTATCTCTCATGATGTATGTCTTGTACAATTGTGGTGTAAACAATTCTATGTAAATGTATGTCCCACTCTTGTCATGAACCTGTCATGTAGATGTCTTGTTCCACAGATGTTATGTACAGTTGTTGTTGAAGTTTGTTTGTTACTATTGAAACCTAAAGTCCTAAGATATAATTGGACAACTGATATAGGTCACTTTTGACACAAAATAAATAAGGGAAGATCTAATGTGACGGACGAATAGCACACTGACAACACTATGATGAGTGAGGTAGATCCTCAGTTGTTCTGTGGCGAATAGTCCTGCCATGAGTCTGGTTAAGTAAAGTCTGGTTGAGTAAAGTACTGTAGAACAACGATAGGATAAATTGTCATGGGTGATCAGAGGAAAGGATACACCGGGGGCGGTTATTCTTAAGGGCCAATAGAATTGCGAGGATTAGGCCACGTGATAGGAAAGGTCGAGAAAGCGGGAAAGGAAGACGGCAGTCGGAGAGCTGGGGACGATTAGACACACATCGTACGACCAGGAGCCGGGAACTTAATCTGGACTGGCGGAATGAAATGTCGAGAGACATCGACGGCAAGTAACTGACTGTCCGCTAGATATTTCAAGTGTGTACCGATGGCTGAGAATAGCGTTGCCGCGACCAGGCGGGTGGAGATATTCACTCTACAGCACGGAGTCGAGTGGTGTGCCGTGTGCAGAGGTTGCGGCCTGTGAATGTAGGCGCCATGCGGCCATGTTTAACGGGACTGTAAGTAGGGTTTAGAATTGTGTATGTGTAGACCATGGTCGTTGATTAGATAGCCTGAATAGGAGGACGTACTACAATGGGTGTGTGAACCAATGTCGTGGGTGTACATGTAACATTGAATATTGAATATTGAATCGCTTTGCACATTGAATATGCCAGCAGTTGTGTTGCATAAAAACAATACATGATGGCATTCTATCACTCAGTGGTAACCAGTTATGTTCACGGTGTGTCAGTGTGTATTTCATAAAGAGTGTCAAGGCAGCAGCATCTCAATACCCCTAGTTACGTTGGAAAGCGCTCGTTGGCAACTTGGGGGCCTATCCGGGATGGGGTACTAAAACGTACTCTAGCCAAAGTCACGGCGGAACGCCCAAAAGACTGGGATGTGATGCTCCCTGCAGTGCTGTTCGCATACAGAGAGGTACCACAAGCGAGCACAGGATTCTCCCCATTCGAGTTAGTATACGGGGCAAACCCAAGGGGTCCATTGCTACTGTGGAATGAGTTGCTCACAGGCAAAATACATGACTCCCTGAAAAGGGAGGCATACGACATGGTGATAAGCCTAAGGCAGAAAGTAGTCACGGCATGTCAAGTAGCAAGAGAGGCACTGCAGATCGCTGGACAGAAATATAGACAGTATGACAACCGGAAGGCCAAGACATTAGTCTTGAAAGAAGAAGATAAAGTCTTGTTGCTCCTCCCAGACTCCAGAGACTCTCTCATTGTATCATGGCAGGGACCATTCCAAGTATTGCAGAGAATTAGTGATGTAGATTATCAGGTGCAGGTGGGCAATAAGAAAAAGATCTACCACATCAATATACTGAAACCGTTCGTAGACAGAAAGACGGACGAGACAGTAACAGTAGAAGAAGGTGAAAGTCTTAGACCTGACTCTGGATGCTGGGTCATTAATGAACAGCAAAACGACGCGGTGGGGGATGAAATTCCAACACCTGACGTTAGAGACGCTGACAGCTGGAGAGGAATACAGCTAAACCCGGAATTACGAAAACAAGACAAAGCCAAACTGGAAAGGTCTATTGTTAAATTTAGACACATATTTTCCAACAAACCTGGAAGCACTGATCTCATAAATCATTAAATCACCGTATTATCTAATGTGCCAGTAAGGGTGAAACCGTATCCTATTCCGGTCCACTTCCTTGAGAAAATAACATCTGATATATCTGACCTTGACCAGTGTGGTATCATTAGGAAATCCACTTCAAATTACTGCTAACCTTTGGTCATAGTAAAGAAAAAAGATAACACCCTGAGGATATGCGTTGACTATAGAAAGATCAACGCATTAACCCTCTTAGATGCGGAACCCATGCCAAACATTGACGATCTCATAGACGGCATGGCCAAATCACAAATTTTCTCCAAAATCGGTTTAACCAAGGGATACTGGCAAATCCCTGTGGAAGAAAAGTCCATGCATATCACGGCTTTCGCTACGCCGTTAGGCCTTTATGAATGGGCCTATATACCTTTTGGTCTACAGAACGCACCAAGCACATTCATACGAATGATGCGCAGGCTACTACAAGGCATTGGAAATGTAGCCACGTATATGGACGATATATGCATCCATACTACGAATATAGATAAACACACAGAGGTCATGGAGCAGGTGTTTCAGAGAATACAAGACCATGGGCTGAAAGCTAAGCCCAGTAAGGTCGAGATAGGGTATTTGGAAGTGAAGTTCCTTTGACACAGAATCTCCAACGGGTTTCGGAAAACCGACCCGACTGTGGTTACAAAGATTTTTCAAATTAAAGCGCCCACCACAAAGAAAGAGGTTAGGAGCGTTTTAGGGCTTTTTAATTATTATCAGAAGTTCATACCGAACTTCGCCGATATGACTGCAACTTTCTCCGAACTACTGAAGTAAGGTCAACCGACAAAGATAAACTGGACAGACAAACACAGCAGACTATTGGAGGAAATTAAGACACTCTTCAGTAGACAAACTATCTTAAAACTGCCAGATATCTCAAAAGACTTCATTCTTCAAACTGACGCGAGCTCCTACGCAATCTTTGCTATCCTGCTACAGTACCATCATGGACGATTACACCCCATACTCTACTATAGTAGGAAACTTACAGACACCCAAAAGAACTATTCCATCACGGAACTGGAAGCCTTGGCGCTAGTTGAAAGTGTTAAGAAATTCTCCAAACATTTGTTGGGGAAAAAGTTCATTGTATTGTCTGACAATAAACCATTAAAGGTATTCAATGAGGGCCATCCAAAAAACTCTCGGATACACAGGTGGTCCTTACTTCTGCAGGACTATGACTTTGATATGTGCCACATACCAGGCAAAGATAACAACCTTGCAGATGTACTGAGTAGACTATAGAAAGACATTAGAAATGCATGAACGAATTGACATGTAATTACTGTGATAGAATGTAAGTATAGATATGTATATTGTAGATACTGTATAGATTGCATAAAGGTTAGATATATGATTGCAGGAATATAATATACAATTGCAAATGTGTAAATATGTAAATGGGCATATGGATGTATGGATATATATACACCCAAGGCTGTTATTAATTTCAGATAGGTAAGGGATGTAAATGACTGAGCAGAAGAGATAGTGACGAAGGTACCTCAAAGATGTTACCTCACTAGCTGACTGAAGAGGCTGAGACAGACAGACGCAAGTGAAGATAGATAATCTGATTGGTAGAAGATACAGTCAGCGAAGACAGATACCAGCCAGAACCAACCAAGGGAGTAATAGTTAATAACATTCACTAACATTCAATAAACAAAACTCATAATACATAGAGAGATAAATAATATCATTTTAATGGCTTATAACTACATACATAAACATCAGTACATTCTTACGATCATAATTATCATGCCATGTATATTCATAAACAGTATGCATGTAATTGTAACAATAATTGTACCATTATTGATTGTGCTAGCACCTGATTGTAACACTGAACGTATAAAATGAGATGTTGGTAGAAACTGATGAATGATCGCAAAGGGAGAAAAGAAGAATCGACATCGACTAAAGCAGGAAGGTTGACAGTGGGTCTAAAACCACGATACATCACAGATGACACCCATAACATAAAAGAAAAAGAAGAAGAAGGTAACCGAGACACTACTACCAGTGATACATATTGATGTCACAAAGATGATAGTGATGTGCGAGTGAAAGTTTAAATAGTGCTTGCAATATTACATGTGAGTCCAATTTTATATACTATTCAGGTTTTATGACAATATTGTATATTGGAGAGACAGACATGTACAATTGGGAGGAGAAACTTATGTGATTGTGGTAACAGGTACAGAACATAAGAACATGATGAGTGAAAGTGAAGCGAGAGGAAGGGTACGGACAGACTGAAAGGAATTTGTGCGAATGAGAGTCAGCAGAACAATGTTGAACACAACCTGGATACGTGCACAAACGGTATACAGGAAGCGTACAGGCATAGATAGAACATTTGAGGTTCTGGTATGCGTGTTGTGAGACAGAGTACATAATAAAAAATTAAATACTATTTAAAAAAAAAGAGAGAGAGAGAGAAATGATGAATGGATGTAAGGGAGGAGAATGAAATGGACTAACGAGAATGTGAGAGAGAAAGAACAGTGTACGATGGAAGGTGGAAGGAGAATATAAGGATAGTGGAGTAGGATTATTAGTAGTACCATTGATAATAGTACCAACTGGTAGTACTTTGTACATATAATATTTTAACATGTAGTACTTTGGCATGGTAGTAGATGTACATAAGGGTCATGGTATTAGGAACACGACAAGGGAAAGTTAGTAGTAAGGATACCAGGAACAAATAGAGAAAGGGAAGTGAAGGGAATATCTAGCCATAGAGCACAAGCGAACACCATAGCAAAAAGTAACTAATGGCAGCCGACCACGCACACACGTTGACAAGACAAATGCAAGAAGTCATATGTACTCGCACCAAGAAGGTCCACAGTCGTAAGATAGACTACTCAGAAGCAAGATAAGAGCTTAAACAAAATAGGTGTGAAATTGATATGTCTGCAATACACACGTTCCTGCACCCAGGGCTTAAGGGCTGGGGAGGGTGTCAGTTGCTTATACCGAGGTATAAATGAGGAACCTTATGGGAATGTCCGGGGTGGGACATTGGGACTCATAGTAGGTTGGTCCTCAACTTGCCGAAAACAAAGGGGGTTGAGGTCACACGAGGTCTATTTGGGAATAGATGGATATTCGTGTCCGATATTATAATTTGTGTGAAGGTATAGCAGGATATCAACGTAACACAGAGGGAAGTTAAAGGGAACTGAGAAGCAAGCTCTAAGGCATGAGGCAGTAGACAGATATGTGCGACCAGGGGACAGGCATGTGCGACCAAGCTGACTCATGTCAAGTGTAGAGATAAGGAAGAACCCAAAAATGTAGAACATTTTTGAAATTGCGGGGGGCATATGCCATGAGTCTGGTTAAGTAAAGTCTGGTTGAGTAAGATTACTATAGAACAACGGTAGGATAAATTGTCATGGGTGATCAGAGGAAATAATACACCGGGGATCGGTTATTCGTAAGGGCCAATAGGATTGCGAGGATTAGGCCACGTGATAGGAAAGGTCGAGAAAGTGAAACAAAGACGGCAGTCGGAGAGCTGGAGACGATTAGACACACATCGTACGACCAGGAGCCGGGAACTTAATCTCGACTGGCGGAATGAAATGTCGAGAGACATCGACGGCAAGTAACTGAGTGTGCCGCTAGATATTTCAAGCGTGTACCGATGGCTGAGAACTAGCGTTGCCGCGACCAGGCGGGTGGAGAAATTCACTCTACAGCACGGAGTCGAGTGGTGTGCCGTGTGCAGAGGTTGCGGCCTGTGAATGTAGGCGCCATGCGGCCATGTTTAACGGGACTGTAAGTAGGGTTTAGAATAGTGTATGTGTAGACCATGGTCGTTGATTAGATAGCCTGAATAGCAGGACGTACTACAATGGGTGTGTGAACCAATGTCGTGGGTGTACATGTAACATTGAATATTGAATATTGAATCGCTTTGCACATTGAATATGCCAGCGGTTGTGTCGCATAGAAACAATACATGATGGCATTCTATCACTCAGTGGTAACGAGTTATGTTCACGGTGTGTCAGTGTGTATTTCATAAAGAGTGTCAACGCAGCAGCATCTCAATACCCCTAGTTACGTTGGAAAGCGCTCGTTGGCAACTCCAGATCTCCTTTTGGCCTTGAGGAAACCTTTTTCTTCTTTTATTAATTTCTTTGTAGATACTTGGTAGTCTCACAGTGGGGGTTCAAAGCCAAAGGAAAAATGTTCTCCAAAAGGGCTAGGCGGGTATGATTATCTATCTCATTTGAGAGACCTCTAGACAAAAACGTGCAAAATCATATCCTTTATCTTGTCTATTTATTATTCAAGATATATTTCCAGAGAACACTACTAACTAGGTCCTCTGTCATCAATCTAACATGTCACACACACCACACACATACAAGAGAAAGAAGTAGACATGAGAAAACATGAAATAACAGAAAGATGTAGAGACAAAACACATCATGAAACCGAGTGAAGAAGACCAAGGAACATATGAAATAGGGATTTAAATAATGACGAAACATCACATAACAGAGAGAGACAGAGAGTAGAGGACCTACAACACAACATAATGAGGCAGAGAGTAGAGGACATACCACACACCAGAATGAGGCAGAGAGAACAAGACATACTACACAACAGAATGAGGCAGAGAGTAGAGGACATACTACACAACAGAATGAGGCAGAGAGAACAAGGCATAACACACAACAGAATGAGGCAGAGAGTAGAGGACATACCACACACCAGAATGAAGCAGAGAGAACAGGACATACTACACAACAGAATGAGGCAGAGAGTAGAGGACATACTACACAACAGAATGAGGCAGAGAGAACAGGACATACCACACAACAGAATGAGGCAGAGAGAACAGGACATACCACACAACAGAATGAGACAGAGAGTAGAGGACATACCACGCAACAGAATGAGACTAACAGTCGAAGGGCATACCACACAACAGAATGAGACAGAGAGTCGATGACATACCACACAACAGAAGACAGAGAGTAGAGGACATACCACACCACAGAATGAGACAGAGTGTAGAGGACATAACACACAACAGAATGAGACCAAGAGTAGAGGGCATACCACACAACAGAATGAGACAGAGAGTCGAAGACATACCACACAAGTGATTGAGACAGAGAGTAGAGGAAATACCACACAATAGAATGAGACAGAGAGTAGAGGACATACCACACAACAGAATGAGACAGAGTACAGGATATACCACACAACATAATGAGACAGAGAGTAGAGGACATACCACACAACAGAATGAGACAAAGTGTAGAGGCCATACCACATAAGAGAATGAGAGATAGATTAGAGGGCATACCACACAACAGAGGGAAGCAGAATGAAGAAGACATATAAAACAGCATATAGAAATAGAGAGTATAAGACACAGCAAACAACAGAAAGAAGAAGAGAATAGAGAACACACCTTCTACTTCAGACAAAAATAGATAGCAGAGGTGACAGGAGACAACAAAAAGAAATAAATCGAAGAGGCCACTTGAGACAATAGGAAGAATGTGACATATTGGGAAGTTGGAAGCAGTACCCACTCTGACTTACCCCACAATGAAGTAACGCTATGAGGATGGGACTGATTTCATTAGGAGGGGATGGGTTCTTGGAAGCCAAAGTGACCCATAATAGCTCTGGAAATCTAGGGGTCTCCCAGGATTGTTAATTTCCTCCCTCCAGAATCTTCCTTCCCGAAAAGAGAAACTTATTTAGCTCAAGAGTCACCCACCTATGATCATTTTCCCTTTTAGGTGAAATGGTCACAGGAATTAATACAATGTAAAGTTACCTTTTCTGAGTAACCTGGAACCTGGGAGATTACAATAGGACAGAATGTAGCTGTCTATTAGTGTTTACCCAGTCACATGTAGTTCCAGATACTACCTTTATGTGATGTAGTTACATTAACTAAACACATAGATAATAATGAAAGTTTTGTCACACCACAATGGACTGACAGAAGAATGCAGGAAACAGTTAATTTTGTTTATTAATCAAAAACCTGTGGAAGTAAACCAGTGATGCATTATGACATATGAACAAAACACATTTGTCTCCAGAATAATGTTCTAAGACACAATGGAGATTAGAACTCCTGAAAGATCTCATGGCAGTTCTGGCATTTCATCACTGGACCACCCTTCTGATTTCCTAACAAAGTCTCTGCACTACACAAATGTTCTGTTTGTGAACTTTCAGTTAATTTATAAGTGAAAAACTTTGAGTTAACCAGTCTACACAAAATAAGATCTGGAGAGATTCATAAAATACTCTCCTCTCTGGAAGTTTTTGAATTATATGAATGAATAACTGATTGTAAACAGTCCTTCCTTATAAAATTGTCTATCAGACTTCAGCCATGATATTAAAAATTTGCAAGTCTCTGTGAAGTATAAAATTGATCCTAGTGATCTTAGAAAAGTCTCTGCAATTCAGATTATGTCACTTTTCCATGAAGCAAAGATCAGTTTTGGGCACAGTTCAATGGAGACTCCTTTGATCAGATCAACTCCTGACAACAGATCTCCTGTGCACCTAATTCTTACTGAATAGCTCATGATTTGCAGTCCCATGGTACATTATTGGACAATGATCTGCAACTCTGGATCATGACAATCTGCGAACACCGTCATCCTCACCTGAGGTGGATAAACATGGTGAACATCATTTATTATCTAGCCAAAGGATGATGATTCTCCAGTGGACAAGAATGAAAAGGGTTTACAGACATGAGTTACAGAAGGTAGCAGATTCAGGAAGTACCTACAAGTCAAGAGCTACAGTGTCTCTCCCTGTACTGGCATTAGACATCAGCAATTATATTGGGCAAGCTTTCTTTTACTGCACCCGTACATAGTGGCCTGTTGGCTGATGTTCTCACAGAGGACACAGACACAGTGACTGACAAGGCCAGAAAAGAATGATGGAGAGTAAATGATGAGATGTACCCAGCATATCTGATCCCTACATAGTAATGGAACAGAACAGGATGATTGTTCATCTCATACATATTAAATCAAACTCCTCCCCCGATGTGTCTCCACCTTGCCGCGGTGGGGGAGCTTGTGTGTCCCTCTGACCCCATGTGCTTGCCGATGGGTGAAAACTACATATCGGACAGCTTATGGGATAGGGGCCAGACTAAGAGAGACACAACCTGCTGCTCTGCGGGTTAGACTGAGGTGAGGATAACAGTCAGAAGTTTAAATCAGGCGCACGAAGTTCTTTGTCCGGACAAAACACGTAAGGCTCCCTGTCGAGGGCTTTGGCTGAACGCCTCTAAGCCACAAACCCTCGGATCTGAGAGCCAGGCCGATACCCGTCTATCGGAAAATAGAAATGCGATACTGAGCAGGCTACATGCTCAGGTCTGATACATGTTCGAAGGCTCTAAGCTGGGGGATATGAGGGATTCCCGGATTAGAGGGCCTGGTCGTTTCTAGTTCACTGCTGCACGAAGGTAAGGTGCTGAGCCGGCAGCACATGTAGCCTACCTCGTGAGCGAGTACAAAAAAGTCAGAAAAGTGCTCCAGTCGAAGGACATGGTTACGAAAACTGTCTGTATCTAACTCATAGAGAGTGTAGAAAAAAGTGGAAGAACGTCTCAATCAACGCGAAATGGAACGCACGGCGAGCGAACCTATTGCGTGGTCTGAAGTCACAAGCAAAAGCTTACCGAGTGGAATGTCGCTCGCAGTCTGACCGCTTCTGGTGTGTGCTTGAGCAATCAGTGGCAATCGGGATGCCCAACACATGGAAGTGAGGAACTAAAGCAGCCATGAGCAGGACGTGGAAACTCCTTGGGTGAGCCCAGTCTCAGAGCAATATGTGCCGGCTCTGCAATTATGGAAGCCTCCTTGGATAGCGAGATAATGCCCATGGTCTGCCCCTGCCTTCCCTTGAGGGCCGACCGCGATATCGTTGATCGTTCTATCTTGACCAGCTGAGATGTGGGTGACATTACAACAGTCTAACGTGTCTCGAAACCAGAGGAAGGCTAACCTCACTAAAAAATGCCCGCCGGAAGTCGGAAGTGTCGTCCTACGGGTGGCAAACTAAAAATTGACACTACGCATTTACGTCCGAGTGAAATGTCTCGTCCGAATGTCTCTCGTGCTAGGAACAGCTCTGACTACCTAGTTTCCGAATGCCGCTCTTGTTCGGAACAGCTCTGACTAGGTAGTTTTCCGAATGTCTGTCGTGCCTGGAACAGCTCTGACGGGCGCAACGACAAGCACATGTGCGAAAACTCGCTGAGTGAATACCTTCTGCAGACCTGTCTGGTTTGTGCGGGAACGGCCCGGGGCGAACGAAATGCCCAATATATTGATGTGAGGAATTAAAGCAGCCATGAGCATGACGTGACCATTCCCTCGGTGAGCCCAGTATCAGGGCGCTATGTGTCGGCCCTGCAACTATGGAAGCAACCTAGGATGGCGGAAAATGCTATGGACTGTGCCTTCCTTCTCTTGAGGGATGACCGAAGTCATCGACTGTTCGAACTTGACCAGCTGGGATGTGGACGGTACCACAAAAGTGAGAGTCTCCAAGTATTGCTAACCTGGTCAAAAATGCACGCGAAAGCCGGATGTCCGACCTAAGGGTTTTCAACCCAAGGGTGCCTAACGCATACCGCAATCACATCTGAAAAAACACTCCGGATGAACGAAAAGAAGAAGAAATCAAACTCAATGCTGCCACCATAGTTTTAGTCTGCCTGGATACTTTCCTGTTTATACCCTCTCACCTCTTCTGTCATTTCCTTTACTTACTTCTTCTGACACTGGGGTGAGATTTCCCCTTGACAGTTTAGAAGTGCTTATGCATGAAAGCATATTATGTCCTTTACTTACTCGGTCAAACAGGGTGATGGTTTAATAAACTACATTCCACATGTTGCATCAAAGTAATAATGTAAAGAAACATAAATTAATTATTTTCACTCCAAAGTTAATATAATTACATATAATTGTTATGAATGTGGAGGTCTATGTGAAATGTTCCTTATGAGGATTTACACTGCCTCTCATTCAATAACACACACACACAACACACACACACACACACACACACACACACACACACACACACACACATATATATATATATATATATATATATATATATATATATATATATATATATATATATATATATACAGAGTGAAAGAAAGATGAGACACACATTGTACTCATTCTCTCATTCTGACACCCCCTTCCTTTATTCGTTCACTTGAGTGCTGGTGTTGGGCTGTTAGCTGGACTGTGGTTCGTCAGAGTGCTAAATGCTTGTTCGAATAAATCATAGCAGTATAAATGCTGGACCAGTCATGGAGGCTAAACAGTTACACACACATTCTGTCTTCACGCCACGAACATATAAGATAAGAGGTAGAGTCTTTCATTCCTCCTTCTCCCATTCGCGTGTGTTGGCTGTTCGCTGTGGATTGCAACTAAGGCGACACATAGAGCACACAGATCATAGTTTATCATGTACTAACCTGCTCTGAACGCAGTCAGACAGCCAGTAGTTTAGGAATAGCAGTATGGGCTTAAGTGCCTCTTTTCACAGCTTAAGACATAGTGATTGTACAGCAACTCTTCTGGAAAACGAAAGATAAAGGGCGTCATATATCTACATCAGTGCTGGCAGAGAGTAGCCATTTTGGGGCCGGGTGAAAGTTGGCGGCTATCTTCTGATAGAAGAATATATATATATATATTCGTGCCGGAACTTACACACACACACTCTCATACTTAAAGCTTTACCTGACTCAGAAATAAACAAACTCAGGCATAACTTAGTCTGAAGCATTCCTTCTGAATCAGGCTGAGGGACATACAGAGACCTAAACCACATCTGAATGCTTTGATGGTCGATCTGCATGTGCTGAAAGTTAGCGTCGCTGGACCCAAAACATTTCGCGGGCGACGCGATTCTTGTAGGCCACCCAATGAATAGAGCAGGCCTCCACCACATGACCTGTCCATCACTGGTGTCAGTTCTATTCTTAGATCTGATGCCACATTTCTAGCATTCCGATGCTCCCTGGTGCGAACCTTTAGTGAGAAGTGTGTTTTGAAGTTGAGTTGTGCAGAAGTGAACAGGACGGAGTGCGCAATCATGCGACAGAGCTCCCCTCCAGATTGATCTCTGTGGAGAACTATCGTCTCAGTCGTTCACAGCTGACACGGTTCATTTTGTGATCCCTCTTGTTGGTTTTCCACTTCATCCGAAAATGATGGTTCATCAGGAACTGGAGAACGACTCAAGAAGTCGGCGCCTACGTTCATTTTCCCAGGAACGTATTCGATTTGGAATGAGTATGGTTGCAACAGCAGCGACCATCGCATGAGTCTTGCGTTCAGATTCCGTGACGATGCCAGAAACATCAAGGGTTGGTGATCACATTGCACTGTAAAATTTTTACCATTGTCAGCGACTTGCTTGCGACAGGTATTTTAGGACTCCCCTACTTTTGCACTACACGAAACAATAACTCGTGTCACTTGCAAAAGGGTACAATTTATTTAGAGCTGATTACAAACAAGCTCCGCGAGCGGATTACTTCATTGACAATAAACATTATGGTACGTTACACAGATGTAATGAAGAGGTGATAATGATACTATTAATCACTGAATGGAATCTAAAGCCTAACAATCAATATTGTCTATAAACTTATAGTATTCAAAAGGAACACGTCTACTCTCTAGCCGTCTCAGTCGGAGTCTGAGCCACGCTTCCAATTGCGTGTTCAAACACGGAGGTTGGATCCTCCGTGCGCTGGCGG
This sequence comes from Cepaea nemoralis, assembly GCA_014155875.1. Taxonomy (NCBI): domain Eukaryota; kingdom Metazoa; phylum Mollusca; class Gastropoda; order Stylommatophora; family Helicidae; genus Cepaea; species Cepaea nemoralis. Next base: position 401,474 of record JACEFZ010004774.1, on the reverse strand, counting down.
GTCTTGCGTGCGTGGTGTCTCAGCACGCTGGTCAGTAAACTCGAGTCACCTGTACTCCAGGGTTACTCGTCGGGGCGAGTCTTGGGAAACCCCCGCTCTTCTGTACTCAATGCTCTCTTGGTTGCCACAAGGGTGTCCCCTTGTAACGCTATTTATAGCTTTGGTGTCTCTTCTGTCTGGTGTTCTTTAATGTCTCTGTCTTAGCTCTATTTCTATATTCTTAACTCTGTAAACTACTCTTCAGTTCTTTGACAGGCTCCTCTCCTCTCTGTGGAGTGTTACAACCCTTTAACTCACTGCTTGTAACACGTTGTATGGTTACAAAAAATAATTGGCTGTCCAATTGTGTCAAATATCTTATAAGTTGTAAATCTCTCTTCTGGGGATAGAACAAACTCTCTTCTTTCCTTATTCACATTGTTCTATTTCTTCACTCGGCTAATTGAGTAGCCCATCGTATCAGTACAGTTGGCTAAAGATCTTCTTGGGAATTGTTTTGATCCGGAACCGTTGTCTTATGACTTATGTCCTGACTTCCGTCTTATGACCCTTTGTCTTCTGACTTCCTTCCGTTGACTTATGTCTTGACCTGTCCTCATATTGCCAAAAATGACAACCCAATACAAGTTGACTCTGTTATGAGTGCAACACATGAGCATAGAATGTTCATGTTCCCAAAATATCACCCCAAACTCGTATACATTAAGTTCTACTCTTCACCTTCTAGCTTCCGCTTGTGAAAAAATATTTTCAATGTTACATTAAGGTTTTTAAGATGTTATTGTGTCCCCTGATTTGAGTTGCTGTTCTTTGAAATAAATGGTGTATGCAACTTTATGTGTTTGTTTTCCTGTTTGTTTGCGTGTTTTCTAATAAACTACAATGTACTTAATTTGCTATCATGTGTCTGTGTTACTATTCTACATGTGTGTATTTCTTCGAGAGTCGTAAATCGGTTTATTGTGGCTACAAATGTCTATTATTCTTATATATGACCACAATTCCTTTTTTAAGGCGCTCAAAGCATTTTCTATATTTCCTAACACTAAAGTATAGCAGTAACACACTTAAACTTGACAACACATTGGTTACACAGATTGACACAGACAAGTCATAACAAGACGTCTTAAGCGGTGGAAATTTTTTTTTCGCTACCTCTCTCTCTCTCTTTCTCTCACTTGTAATGTTTACTATTGTCTTCATTCTCTCCTCTCATTTACACATCTTTCGTTCACTTTCATACCATCGTTCTGTTAAAACATTCATTCGTCATTAAAATATGGTTCATAATATTATGTAAATGAACATTACATATATACATTAAATGATTGGCTGAATTATACAGGTTTTCACGCCAAATGACTGTGCCCTTCATTTGCACGTGTCATGCCTGAGCAAATGGGGTCCTGCCTATACAAAATATACAAGTTTGTGAGGATGGTTTGTTACCGATCCTGCAATACTAACTAATGTAATTTGGTGTGCTGTTCTAAATTTATCCTAAAGGAAATAATCTAACTAAATTAATTACATTTAAGCAAAATGGGTTAATTACCTTTAAGTGTTATTGGTAAATGATGATGTTAATTCCTAAATGGTTGGGTTAGTGTCGAAATGATATTTTAAATAAATGAATTTATAAATGATTATGTTTATGCGGTGATAAGGTAAAGTAATATCTAATAATTGCATTTCTAACATAGGTGTTAACTTAAATGGGTTTTTAACTAACTGTAGATGATTTATTATTATCAGATGGCATAAATAAAGTTTTATATGTATTTGAACATTTGCACTTACTAATACAAAAATGAGATTATGCGTACTGTTATAAAACAATAATATATACATATCACAATTACGTTCATATATATAATTACACTATCTAATGTCGTCCTTTCGGGTGTGATGATGGAGCAATATTCTTTGTAGACTATTTTCATAACATAGTTCATTTAGCCAAAGTCTTATATGCTCTCTTTCCTGGATAGTGTTTATATATACCGTTCCCTACTAATCTATGTAGGTTCACACTAACACTTCAATGTAAATATGGCTTATCTATGTGTTAGCGATGTAGACATACTACTTATGCGTCTGTTTGTTTCATTCATAATGGCACTGTTACTCTTACACAGTTTAAACGTTTGGCGATGATAACGCACTTACAGTGTAACTTTTTCACCACATACGGCACTGATCTAAATCGCAATTACAGTGTCACTGTTTCTGGTGAACTCTGGTTGATCTCTTTCTGTACCTTAGGTATTTCAATGCTTGACGGTCGACTCAAGGTATCTACCAAAGAATTCAAACTTCCCTTCAAATGCTGGATGGTAAAGGCATAGTTCTGCAGAATCAAAGCCCATCTGTAGACCCTATTGTTTAGGGAAATGCCAGACTGCATCACAGACAGCGGAGAATTGTCGGTCTGGATCACAAACTGTGTTCCTGCCAGAAACCTATGAAGTTTTCTAACACAATAGATTATGCTAAGGCCCTCCAATTCTGATGGTGAGTATCTTGATTCAGCTGGGGTAATCTTACGGCTTACGTACATTACTGGGTGGAACTTCCCTTCGTAAAACTGGCCTAGGATTCCCGAGATGGAAATAGCACTTGCGTCTGTACATAAAAAATAGGTAAGATCTTGGTTATTCAAACGCAAAATAGGTGGAACGCTGAATAAATACTTCAATTTTGATAGTGCACTAATTAACCGTGCATCTTGAATATCCAATTTTGCCGAAGCTTTCAAAATATTGGAAAAAACACTGGTGATGTCCGCCAGATTGGGAATAAATTTACTATAATAATTCACAAGACCAAGTAGACTTCGGACCTGTTTCATGTTCGTTGGCATAGTCAAATTGAGAATCTTGGTAACAATCTTTTCATCTGTTCTGAGTTGGTCCCTGCAGATGGTATGGCATAGGAAGTCAATTTCTTCCATGCCCAACTCTACTTTCGTTGGTTTGACTGTAAGACCGAATAATCGCAATCTGTCGAAGACATGTCGCAGTTTCTGTAGGTGTGACGTCCAGTCTACAGTATGAAAACATATGTCATCTATGTATGTCGACGTATTAGTTACCCCGTAAAGAAGATCCCTAATTAGACGGACAAAAGTGGCTGGAGCATTACGAAGGCCAAAAGGAAGGAATCGCCACTCATAGAGACCTAAAGGTGTGGGAAAAGCTGTTAACGGAATGGAATTTTCTTGCATCGGGACTTGCCAATATCCTTTCGTGAGGTCAAGTTTGGAAAAGATGCGAGATGTAGACATATCGAGGATCAAATCCTCGCATACTGGGATTGGCTCAGCATCAATTTTGTTTACTCTGTTTAAACGTCGATAATCGACGCAGAGTCGAATTGTTGAGTCCTTTTTGGCGACAAGGACGATAGGGAAAGAATATTCTGACTGAGATTTCTGAATTATTCCACTCGACTCAAGAGATAGTAATTCTTTGTCGAGATTCGCCCTATAATTTAGTGGGATGGAATAAGGTCGACACTTGATTGAAATGGAGATAGATTCAAATATCCAGATAGCCTCTAGTAAACAAAAGAGCCAGGAAGAACAAAGTAAATATTCTAAATATAAAGGCCTGATAAAGCCATATAGCGTAGGGGATTCAATCTCAGCATGGACTGAGAATATAGAGTTTCAACTCAAGACTCATGAAATACCATTAAAAGATTGGGCAATGATCTACATGAGAAATCTCAGTGGTGAGCCATTAAAGGTTATTGATTCAATACCTACAGAACTAAGGAGTAACTATCAATACATTCACGATAGAATTATGCAACACTTCCTACTTGATGCTCCTGGCTCCTGGAGATTCAGTACTCACAAATAAAACCTAAACCAACTGAAACCTTCCCAGACTACGTCTCTAACGTGCAAAGTACATTTAAAAATGGATTAAGGCAGCGAAAGTGGGGAAAGACTTTGATAAATTACAAGATCTAATGGTAATGGATAAAGTTATATCCACCGTTACGACCCCTTTTGCAAAGTTTCTCCAACAGGCAGACATAGAATCCATTGAACAACTAGAAAAACGGGGTTCAGCTTATTTTTCTTCAAATCGTGATATATTCAAGACCAACATCCATGATACTGAGATCACTGCTTTTGTTAAAAACGTTCCTAGTAGATTTTACAATCAACAAGAGTATCATAGGAAAGATAAGCCTTATCAGAAGCCACCTCAGTGTGCATACTGTAAATTATGTCATCCTTCCTATTCTATGTGTGATAAGAACCCAGCATATCCATCTCACTTAGAAACTGTGATAAAGAAGTAGGAAAATAGAAGAAATTCATTCAAACGTGCTGTAAAATGTTATTTTTGTTCAAGTTATGGACACTATAGCGCCAGATGTCTTGGCAGGCAAAGAATGAAAGCAAACAATGCTGTGCTCATCGATACGTCTTCTGACGATGATAGTGTGATTGACTCTGAGCTTGAGAATGTACTACCAGCGAATGTATGTGAAAGTGTGGCAGTAGTTACGGATATATTAGACTTTAATAGATGCGACACATGTCAACAGTTTCATGCGGATGGGAGACTAGAATGTGGTCACGTTATTCCATGTTCCAGTGAAGATGCTAATGCAGCTATTGCCTCCAGAGGTAAATTGAAGTTCTACGATGCACTGGTCAATAATCAACCATGCCATTGTTTACTAGATAGCGGCAGTACTTTACTTGGCCTAAGAAAAGAGCTGGTTAGACCAGAAGATTACACGGGTGAATTTGTCAAATGCCGTACTTTCTCAGGAACTATTGAGAAATGTCCACTGGCAAAAGCGCATATAAATACCCCGTTACTTACCTGCACATTTACATGCGCAATCCTCAAAGCGCCTTGTACAGACCTTATTTTAGGATGTCTAGCTTCATTGAAGCAATGTACTGACGACGATATTTTAGCCTGGAAAGAAACAAACCTGGCTAACGCTGTAACAAGGTCAGAGACGCAAACTCACTACACTGATCTGCAAAATGAAATGTTGCAGCTGTTAACACCCAGCGGTGCCAATAACAATACTACTCGACAAGAATTTATCGAGGCGCAACGCACCGATCAAACGATCGCACCTTATTTTAAATTGTTAGGTGAGCGAGCGAAAGTTACGAATAATGCATCTTGGTATTTTAGAATACATAACGGAATTCACATGCGTTATTACACAAATAATAACCATGAAATTCAGCAGACGGTGTTACCTGTACCATACCGACAAAATGTGCTAAAGATCGCACATGAGTCACCGTTTGCTGGACATTTGGCCTATGACAAAACCAGAGCCAGAATTTTGTCACATTTCTACTGGCCTAAATTCTGTACTGATATAAAATTATTCTGTCGTTCATGTACTATTTGTCAACATCTTGTACGAAAGGGAAAGCATGTGAGGGCCGAAGTTCAACGGTCAGTATTAGCATCAAGACCATTTGAACCCAATCAGAAGGTTCTGCTTTTACTACCTGATAAACGTAATTTGTTACTAACATCATGGCAAGGGCCGTTCAACGTCGAACGGAATATATCAGATGTCGACTATGAAATATCGATAAACGGAAAATTAAAGATAAATCATATCAACATGCTGAAACCATATTTCTCACGACAAGAACTACCGACAGACGAACAAAACGCACCCACACCAGTTGATCGGACGACAGACGTACACAACACATCTACACTAGGTAGGCCGACACACGACAGCGACATCGCAAATACACTTAGCCAGGTAACAGCACACACAGCTAGCACAACAACAGTTCTGAACCAGACAGATGACGACAGAATAGAATTACCAGTCCCGACTGTAGACACGACTGGGACCATTGATTGCATACGGATAGAAACTAAACTGACTGACGAGCAACGACGACAGATGATAGAGATAGTGACGGAGTACAAGGACATTTTCTCCGACATCCCAGGAAAGACAGACAGAATAGAGCACTCTATTATTCTGACTGATAATTGATAGCATACGGATAGAAACTAAACTGACTGACGAGCAACTACGACAGATGATAGAGTTAGTGACGGAGTACAAGGACATTTTCTCCGACATCCCAGGAAAGACAGACAGAATAGAGCACTCTATTATTCTGACTGATAACACCCCAATCAAATGTCGACCTTATTCCATCCCACTAAATTATAGGGCAAATCTCGACAAAGAATTACTATCTCTTGAGTCGAGTGGAATAATTCAGAAATCACAGTCAGAATATTCTTTTCCTATTGTCCTTGTCACCAAAAAGGACAAAACTATCCGCCTCTGCGTCGATTATAGACGTTTGAACAGAGTGACCAACGTCGATGCTGAGCCAATCCCAGCATGCGAGGATTTGATCTTAGATATGTCTGCATCTCGTATCTTTTCTAAACTCGACCTCACGAAAGGATATTGACAAGTTCCGATGCAAGAAAATTCAATTCCTTTAACAGCTTTCTCTACACCTCTAGGTCTCTATGAGTGGCGATTTCTCCCTTTTGACCTTCGTAATGCTCCTGCCACTTTTGTACGTCTTACTAGGAATCTTCTCCACGGGGTGACCAATACTTCTATATACATTGATGACATATGTGTTCATACTGCAGACTGGACATTACACCTACAGAAACTGCGACATGTCTTCGATAGGTTGCGATTATTCGGTCTTACAGTTAAAGCAACGAAAGTAGAGTTGGGCATGGAGGAAATCGACTTCCTAGGCCATACCATCTGCAAAGGCCAACTCAAAACAGATGAGAAAATAGTGACAAAGATCCTCAATTTGACTATGCCAACGACCAAGAAACAGGGCAGAAGTCAAAAGACATAGGGTCAAAAGACGGAAGCCAGGACTAGGTCATAAGACAATGGTTCCGGTTCAATACAATTCCCCAAAATATAATCAAGGTCTATGGCCAACTATACAGATGTGTTGCACTACTCAATTAACCGAGTGAACTAATATAACAGTGTGAAAAGGCAGAAAAGATAGTTTGTTCTATCCCCAAAGTAGAGATGTATTACCTATCAGATCTTTGACAAAATTGGACAGCCAATTTTTCAGTAACCATACAACGTGTTACATACATGAGTTAAAAGCTTGTAACACTACACGGAGAGTGGAGGGGCGTGTCAAAGTTCTAGATAGGTAGATTAGAGAGCTAATAGGCTAGAAATAGAATTAAGACAAAGTCTAGTAGAGAACACCAGACAGGAGACACAAGCGCTATAAAAAGCTTGACTACAGGACACACTCGTGTCAGCCCACAGGGTCATTGAGTACATACGAGCGAGGTGGTTCCCAAGAATATAGAAACCTCGCCTCGGGACAAGTAACCATGGAATAGAGGTTACTATAGTTAACCAAACAGCGTGCTGGGACTCCACGCACGCATACTCACTAGCTCACGGAGGACTGAATGTCCGTGTCTGAACACGCAACTAGAAGTGTGATCAGACAGCGACAGAGACCGCTAGGGAACAGACGTATTCGCTGAGAATACTATTTAGTTTATAGACAATAGTATTAGCTAGGCTGTAAATTCCATTTTGTGAACAGTATCATTTATTATCACCTCATCCTTACATCTGTGAAACATACCATGATGTTTATTATCAATGAAATGTTCCGCTCGCAGAGCTTGTGTGTAATTAACTCTAAATAAAAATGTATCCTTTTGCAAACCACACGAGTTATTGATTCGTGTCGTGCAAAAGTAGGGAGTCCTGAATTACCTGTCGCAAGTAGGTTGCTGACAATGATAAATGATGTTAATGAATGAATGTTATGATAGTATACAATGATCGTCATGATTAGTAAGATGATTCGTCATATGACAGTCACTGTCGTCTTGTCTTCACTTTCCTACTTGCTTTATATAACTACGTTCTATGGCTTCTTTCAGTAGCTAATATATTTTTTTGGTGCAAAAAGAACTTATTTTGCACAAATATCTAAATGAATGTGATGAATGGTGACATCAATGGCTGTATCACAGAAAATAAAATGTACACGATGGTTTGCTTGATAATTTAAATTCATATTTGTATACATTTTCATTACCACAAATTCATACACATTTCCTCTTCCTTTCCGTAGAATAACACAACTTGTAAATTAATCTTTCTTCATTGTGGTTCAAGCTCCACAAATGATAACATATTAATTTTCATGTAGTAATGGTGTTGATCGCTAACGTTACTCACAAAGCAAAATTATTTCTGACATTGTATGGTAAATAATTCACAAACCAATTCACGTTAATTTTAGGTATTTAACACAGAAATAATGGCAAATGGTGCTGTTGACGTCGGTTCAGGTGCTTCTGACACCAAATGGGGTCCTGCCTGTCAGCGACTTGCTTGCGACAGGTATTTCAGGACTCCCCTACTTTTGCACTACACGAAACAATAACTCGTGTCACTTGCAAAAGGGTACAATTTATTTAGAGCTGATTACAAACAAGCTCCGCGAGCGGATTACTTCATTGACAATAAACATTATGGTACGTTACACAGATGTAATGAAGAGGTGATAATGATACTATTAATCACTGAATGGAATCTAAAGCCTAACAATCAATATTGTCAATAAACTTATAGTATTCAAAAGGAACACGTCTACTCTCTAGCCGTCTCAGTCGGAGTCTGAGCCACGCTTCCAATTGCGTGTTCAAACACGGAGGTTGGATCCTCCGTGGGCTGGCGGGTCTTGCGTGCGTGGTGTCTCAGCACGCTGGTCAGTAAACTCGAGTCACCTGTACTCCAGGGTTACTCGTCGGGGCGAGTCTTGGGAAACCCCCGCTCTTCTGTACTCAATGCTCTCTTGGTTGCCACAAGGGTGTCCCCTTGTAACGCTATTTATAGCTTTGGTGTCTCTTCTGTCTGGTGTTCTTTAATGTCTCTGCCTTAGCTCTATTTCTATATTCTTAACTCTGTAAACTACTCTTCATATCTTTGACAACCATACAGGTATGCCTGAAACTTTTCCACTGCCCAGATCAAACCAAGGCAATCACGCACAATCACCGAGTAGTTCCGTTCAGAAGCATTCAGTTTACTGCTTGCATAAGCTACAGGGAATAGCTCTGAGTGATCATCTCCTTTCCTTTGGAGTAAGGTGGCCCCTATTCCAATATTACTCGCATCTGTGCGGAGCACGAATAAGCGGTCGAGGTTGGGTAGATGTAGGATCGGTTTGGCTGTTAAAGCTTGTTTGAGAGCTGTAAAAGCCTTCTCACAATCAGCTGACCATATGACTTTCTCTGGATTCCCCTTTTTGGTAAGATCCGTTAAGGGTGCAGCCAGTGTGTTGAAGTCTTTAATGTATCTTTGATAGAATCCACATAAGGAGACGAATGATCGAACATCCTTTTTGGTCCTTGGGCGAGGTGCTCTCTGAAGTTTCTCCACATTTCCTTCTTGAGGTGTTTTGAAGCCTTGAGATACCTTATGGCCTAGGAAGTCCAATTGTTGAAATCCTATTTGACACTTCTTGGGTCTTGCTGTCAAACCTGTTTCTTTAAGTTGCTTGAACAAGAGATGCAATGTTTCGACATGTTCCTCAAATGTTTCAGTAGCAACTAAAATATCATCCATGAAGTGGCTGATGGCCGGATGATGTAATGGGTCAAGTAATCTTCTCATCATGCGTGTAAATACACTTGGAGCGTTACTTAATCAAAATAGAAGGACATTGAACTCGTAGTGTCCCCCAGGAGTACTGAAAGCTAACCACGGTCTGACTTCCGGTTTCACAGGAATTTGGTAATATCCCTTACTGAGATCAATCCTAGTGAAGTATTGGGCTGTGTTGAGACTAGTGAACAGCTGATTCTGGTCGGGTAGAGGTTCTGCCTGAAATTCAGTAATCGCGTGAGCTGTCGATAATCGATGCACATTCTGTGTTCACCATTAGGTCTTATCAACAACACCACACTAGCACTGTATGGAGATTCAGATTGTGATATAATTCCTGAATAGAGCATCTGCTGAATCTCTTCCTGCAAAGTATTTTGCTTGGCATAAGGAACTGGGTTCGTCTTGACTCGCACAGGTGTATCATCTGTTAGCTTCATATCGAATTCCACTAAATCAGTAAGACCTGGTTTGTCGGTAAGTATTTCTGCATACATCGCCATAAGATCTCGAATTTGCTTCTGTTGATCTGGAGATAGGTTGGGATTGATATCCACATCCTGAAATGTCTCTTTGGCTTGCAGTGTACATTCTGTTCCCATGGTAATTCCTTGTTCTACTTCAGTAGCAACAGCCATAGCCATCAGGTGTGCAGTTTCGGAGGTTGCGGTTCTTTCATTCCATTTCTTCAAAAGGTTTATGTGAAACACTTTCAACTTGCCTTTGACAGAAATTTTGTAGTGAGTACGTGATATTTTCTCTGTCACCTCAAATGGTCCTTTCCATCCAATTTGCAACTTGCTCTGACTGGTTGGAAGTAGTAGCAGCACTTTTTCACCCACTGTCAGCTCTCTATCTTTTGCTTTCTTATTGAAATTGCGAGTCATTCTTCGTCGAGATTGACGTAGATTCACATTCGCTTGTCTCCAACCATGTTGTAGACGTTTCTTCAACTCAGCAACATAAACATATATGGTAACAACTGTATCATCTGCATGATCATCAGTCCATGTTCTCAGTAATACTTCCAAGGGTCCCTTGATTGGCCTCCCAAACAACAGTGTTGCGGGCGCAATCCCAGTAGAGTGATGCGGCACTTCCCGGTATGCAAATAATGCAGCAGGAATATATGTGTCCCAATCCTCTGGTTTTTCATGAGCTAACTTTCTCAGAATACTGATGAGGGTACCGTTCCACCGTTCTACACTCCCATTCGTTTGTGGCAAATGGGGAGATGAATAGATATGGCGAGCATGAAATAGCCGAAAGACTTCTTCCATGAGTTTACTGCGAAACTGTGATGCATTGTCGGTTAGGATTTTGAGGGGAAATCCAATCCGAGTAAATATCTCAATTAAGGCTTCAGCAACGTGCTTGGAGTCACTTGATGGCATTGGAATACTTTCTGCCCACATTGAACAGACGTCCACCAATGTTAATATGTATCGATTCCTCCTCCTCGTCCTGGGGAGTGGTCCGACAATGTCTACGGCAAATCTCTCGAAAGGAGATCCAGTTAGGGGCATCTCACCAAGCGGGACAGGGGGTGTCCTATGTCTTGGGGTCACTCTTTGGCATTCAGGGCATGACGTGACATATCTGGTGATGTCAGAATTAATTCCGGGCCAAAAATAGTGCCTGGAAATTCTTTGCATAGTAGCATTTATTCCCATATGCCCACTGAAAGATAAGTTGTGGCCCATATCCAATAGTTGAGCACGATACGTAGAAAGGCAATTAATTGAGAATATTCTTGTCCACTTTTACCTGCCTTGCGATATAGAAGTCCACCCTTCATATACATGTCGCCTCTCCTTGGAGGTGAATGTGCTTTAGGCAGTTTGTTGAAGCATGGCAACAAGATGCTGTCAGCACTCTGTGCTTTCTTCAGATCCTCTGATCGAGGGTTGGTCGGAGTCGACGATGCTGGAGTCTTGTCTGTCTGAGAATTAGTCGTCAAAGCAGCGACTATCACAGGCTGTATAGGTTCTCCTAGAAAGACGTAACGACAACCGAGGAGGACTGGGTACACGGGATTTTCCATCACTGCTGCCTTGTTGTTCCAGTAACATAACGCGAAGATATATGTACTCGAGCCACAGGTAGTGACATCTTGGTTGAACTTTTCAAGGGTCCCTGTATAATCACCATTTCCTCAGTCACCTGTTCTGGCTGAACTAAGGATGTTGCTACGACGCAGTCATAATTTAGACCTGTATCATATAAGCAAATGGCGGGGTATCCATTTAGCAAGATGGATTCCACTACCGGAATTTTAGAGTTGGTGTCTTCATGATTTGTCACACTGGACGTTTCACTAGTGCTCACCTTACGTTCCTTCCGGCGAGTCAGACATGCAACTGTGTGAGGGGTAGGAGGTTTCTTCCGACAATCTTTTGTGTGATGTCCTACCTTCCTGCAATTGGTACAGTAGTCCTTCCCACTCTTCTTGGCAGCCTGAATATAAGTTAGACCGGTGCTCGCAGATTTCTTTAACTTCTTATTGGGGTTCGTGTGTTCCTTTTCTTTGGTCTTGAGTGATTTGTCTGGGGGAGAAGCTATGGTCATCCGACTTTTACTTCCCACCTCCTTCTGAGATTTCTCCCATCTCTCTGCCAAAAGAATAATTTCCTCAAGTCTATCAGCTCCATTATGTGTCAGGAACGCCCGAAGTTCTGATGACATTTTATCCCTTAATTGGTCAATCAATATCATCTCTCGGAGTCCTTCAAATGTTTCTTCAAACTTTCAAATCTCTGCCCATTTGTGCAGGTAGGATTTTAATCTTTCAACCCATTGGCCGTAACTTTCCCCAGGTTCCTTCTTAGCTGATCTGAATTTCCTTTTATAGTTATCATAATCGACTTCGAAGCGAGTTAGTAAAGCTCTTTTGAGAACACCGTAATCCTGTAGTTCCTCATGACTAAGTCTAGAGAAAATTTCAAAAGCAGTAGTTCTCAAACCCTGGGATAGTTTCACCGACCATTTAGATTCATCAAGCCCACGTGTAGAACACATAAGTTCGAACCTGGAAAGATAGTGATCAATCCCTTCAGCGTTCTCATTATATGGTTCCAAAGGAAACGCCATCGCTCCAGTGTGATGGTAGCTTTCCTCTGTATCTCTGTAGTTGGCCTGCGTGTGGAAATGGAGGGGGTGGTAGGAACACCACTCTCCAGTCTCCTCCTCTCCAACTCAGTATCCATGCGCCTAATCTCCAACTGATGTTGTCTTTCCCTTTCTTTATTTTCCATCTCAGCCTGCAGCTTTCTATCCTCCAACTCTAACGCTGTCCGGCTTTCTCTCTCTTTCTGAATTATTTCAGCCTCTCTGTCTTTTTCCTTTTGGGTTATCTCAGCCTGTAAACGCTCATGTCTATCGAATTCGTCAGAGATGTACTTCGCGAGCTCAGGACCTTTTAACCCACATGATTTGCCTACATCGACATATTGTTTCCGTAGCATAGCTGTTTCCGCCATACTAGATTTTAGATCTTTCCCAAATATTTGAAAAAAAATACTAAGTGTCACATCTGTCTGATTCAGATAGGAAAATCTCTGTATCTGAAAATGGTACAGAGCATGCAATGGCGAAATACAAACAACAAATCAAACAACGTAATGTTGCAGGAAAATCTTGCACGAAATCTGGAGTTTTCGACTATTGAGAGAAAAACACCAAACACCCGAAGTCAACCTCACTAGACAATAAAGATTCTGATTTGCCCCTCTGATCTACACCTGGTAACATAAGACCTAAAGTGATTTCTAATCAGTGGTTCTGAGTCTTGACTTACACAAAGTCCACCTAGTGGCCTTGCAAATGCGGTCTTTAAAACTGTAAGTAAAGTTCCGCAAAAAATGTAGAGTTTTGTTTCACCTAAAACCCTGAAAGAAAATAATCACATATTTCAGCAATTGTGGTGTGAACAAAATTAACCCAACATGTGGTGTCAACATAAATGTTGTTTGGCTACGAGAAAGCACGAGTTCAAATCCGGGACGAGCCTAACAGTAAATGTGACATATTGGGAAGTTGGAAGCAGTACCCACTCTGACTTACCCCACAATGAAGTAACGCTATGAGGATGGGACTGATTTCATTTGGAGGGGATGGGTTCTTGGAAGCCAAAGTGACCCATAATAGCTCTGGAAATCTAGGGGTCTCCCAGGATTGTTAATTTCCTCCCTTCAAAATCTTCCTTCCCGAAAAGAGAAACTTATTTAGCTCAAGAGTCCCCCACCTATGATCATTTTCCCTTTTAGGTGAAATGGTCACAGGAATTAATAAAATGTAAAGTTCCCTTTTCTGAGTAACCTGGAGCCTGGGAGATTACAATAGGACAGAATGTAGCTGTCTATTAGTGTTTACCCAGTCACCCGTAGTTCCAGATACTACCTTTATGTGATGTAGTTACATTAACTAAACACATAGATAATAATGCAAAGTTTTGTCACACCACAATGGACTGACAGAAGAATGCAGGAACAGTTAATTTTGTTTATTAATCAAAAACCTGTGGAAGTAAACCAGTGATGCATTATGACACATGAACAAAACACATTTGTCTCCAGAATAATGTTCTAAGACACAATGGAGATTAGAACTCCTGAAAGATCTCATGGCAGTTCTGGCATTTCATCACTGGACCACCCTTCTGATTTCCTAACAAAGTCTCTGCACTACACAAATGTTCTGTTTGTGAACTTTCAGTTAATTTATAAGTGAAAAACTTTGAGTTAACCAGTCTACACAAAATAAGATCTGGAGAGATTCATAAAATACTGTCCTCTCTGGAAGTTGTTGAATTATATGAATGAATAACTGATTGTAAACAGTCCTTCCTTATAAAATTGTCTATCAGACTTCAGCCATGATATTAAAAATTTGCAAGTCTCTGTGAAGTATAAAATTGATCCTAGTGATCTTAGAAAAGTCTCTGCAATTCAGATTATGTCACTTTTCCATGAAGCAAAGATCAGTTTTGGGCACAGTTCAATGGAGACTCTTTTGATCAGATCAACTCTTGACAACAGATCTCCTGTGCACCTAATTCTTACTGAACAGCTCATGATTTGCAGTCCCGTGGTACATTATTGGACAATGATCTGCAACTCTGGATCATGACAATCTGCGAACACCGTCATCCTCACCTGAGGTGGATAAACATGGTGAACACATTTATATCTAGCCAAAGGATGATGATTCTCCAGTGGACAAGAATGAAAAGGGTTTACAGACATGAGTTACAGAAGGTAGCAGATTCAGGAAGTACCTACACAGAGCTACCGTGTGTCTCCTTGTACTGGCATTAGACATCAGCAATTATATTGGGCAAGCTATCTTTTACTCCACCCGTACATAGTGGCCTGTTGGCTGATGTTCTCACAGAGGACACAGACACAGTGACTGACAAGGCCAGAAAAGAATGATGGAGAGTAAATGATGAGATGTACCCAGCATATCTGATCCCTACATAGTAATGGAACAGAACAGGATAATTGTTGATCTCATACATATTAACTCAAACTCAATGCAGCCATCATAGTTTTAGTCTGTCTGGATACTTTCCTGTTTATACCCTCTCACCTCTTCTGTCATTTCCTTTACTTACTTCTTCTGACACTGGGGTGAGATTTCCCCTTGACAGTTTAGAAGTGCTTATGCATGAAAGCATGAGGATTTACATCCTCTCATTCAATAATATATATATATATATATATATATATATATATATATATATATATATATATATATATATATATATATATATATATATATATATATATATATATATATATATATACAGAGTGAAAGGAAGATGAGACACACATTGTACTCATTCTCTCATTCTGACACCCCCTTCCTTTATTCGTTCACATGAGTGCTGGTGTTGGGCTGTTAGCTGGACTGTGGTTCGTCAGAGTGCTAAATGCTTGTTCGAATAAATCATAGCAGTATAAATGCTGGACCAGTCATGGAGGCTAAACAGTTACACACACATTCTGTCTTCACGCCACGAACATATAAGATAAGAGGTAGAGTCTTTCATTCCTCCTTCTCCCATTCGCGTGTGTTGGCTGTTCGCTGTGGATTGCAACTAAGGCGACACATAGAGCACACAGATCATAGTTTATCATGTACTAACCTGCTCTGAACGCAGTCAGACAGCCAGTAGTTTAGGAATAGCAGTATGGGCTTAAGTGCCTCTTTTCACAGCTTAAGACATAGTGATTGTACAGCAACTCTCCTGGAAAACGAAAGATAAAGGGCGTCATATATCTACATCAGTGCATGGCAGAGAGTAGCCATTTTGGGGCCGGGTTAAAGTTGGCGGCTATCTTCTGATAGAAGAATATATATATATATTTGTGCCGGAACTCACACACACACACACACTCTCATACTTAAAGCTTTACCTGACTCAGAAATAAACAAACTCAGGCATAACTTAGTCTGAAGCATTCCCTTTGAATCAGGCTGAGGGACATACAGAGACCTAAACCACATCTGAATGCTTTGATGGTCGATCTGCATGTGCTGAAAGTTAGCGTCGCTGGACCCAAAACATTTCGCGGGCGACGCGATTCTTGTAGGCCACCCAATGAATAGAGCAGGCCTCGACCACATGCCCTGTCCATCACTGGTGTCAGTTCTATTCTTAGATCTGATGCCACATTCCTAGCATTCTGATGCTCCCTGGTGCGAACCTTTAGTGAGAAGTGTGTTTTGAAGTTGAGTTGTGCAGAAGTGAACAGGACGGAGTGCGCAATCATGCGACAAAGAAGTACATAGTGGAGCATACATGGGACAACAGAAAGAAATTGTTGGCGGAAACACGACAGAAAACAAGAAGATGTAGATTTAACAGAATGCAAGTAGTTAGAAAGACATAGCAAACATCAGAGATTACGTAGACATTATAGATACACCATACAGCAGAAGGAAGCAACAAACCAAATAACATAATTAAATAATCATAACGACACATAATAATTACGGTGGTAACACACCTGACATGTGGCAGCAAATCTTGTCTTTCCCTGGTTTCGGAATAATAGTCGATGTCCTCCTCAGGTCCTTGTTGAATCACGAGTGACCAGAGTACAACTCCCAGACTGTACGAGTCCAACTGAAAATTGGAAGTATCACATCTGGTCAACATCTTCATTGGGTACATTCACAACACAGAATCTACTATTTATATTTGCCTGTTATTATTATTATTATTATTATTATTATTATTATTATTATTATATTTTGCGTTCGCTTGCTTTGAACTCAAGCGTTGACCATAAACGTGCTACAACCTTGTCTGGTGTTTTGCGTGCGGATTCATCATCATCAAGTGCCTTGCGAGCAGGCGTAGGCGTTCACGTCTCTCCACAGATCTCGGTCGTTGGTGTTCTGGATCAACTCTGCTGATGGTATTCATCCATGCCACCGTCTCAATCCGTCCAACATCATTTCTGGATGGATTGCGTGCGATTAGCTTTACTTATTACCAGTGTCTCTCGCCATCAGGCGAATCCACTCCGATGTATGAGATAATTGAAATTTACGTCCCCAAGTCAAGGACGAGAAGTCAACATTTTAGTCCAGCTGACCGGTGTAGGAGGTTGAACCCCCTACCTCGGCATCAGCACACTAGTCGTTTAAGAGGCAGCGCTTTTATTCATTTGTACCCAATCTTGTACAACGGGCCACAGATGTGTATATATGAGGGGAGTGAGAAAGGGAACGGAGTTGGTCACATAACCTCGTAATGAGGTAGACAAACATATAGGATGGATGATAACTTGACATCCATCAGGAAGTATGTGCTTCAGTCAGTCAGTCAGTCATTCATGAGTCAGTCAGTTAGTCAGTCAGTCATCAGTCAGTCTGTCAGTCAGTCAATCAGTCAGTCAGTCATCAGTCAGTCATTCAATAAGTCAGTCAGTCAGTCAGTCTTCAGTCAGTCAGTCAGTCGGTCAGTCATCAGTCAATCAATCAGTCAGTCAATCAGCCAGTCAACAGGTCAGTCAATCAGTCATTCAGTCAGTCAAGGATCCTGTGACCCGTCTTAAGATGTATCGGCCATATGGTACTAGCCCCATATGGTACTAGCCCCCGGCAGTCGGTGAGAGATGTGGACAGTATCTGGCCGGTCCCCTCTACTCCCCAACACATTTCTTGGTTCTATGTTTAGGCCTGAATGGCTGGAGAGAGTATGTCTATTTTAAACATCCCAATCTTTGTTCTCTGTTTAGGCTTGAATGGCTGGGGAGACTATGTCTATTTTAAACATCCCAATCTTTGTTCTCTGTTTAGGCTGAAACGGCTGGGGAGACTAGGTCTATTTTAAACATCCCAATATTGGTTCTCTGTTTAGGCTTGAAATGCTGGGGAGACTATGTCTATTTTAAACATCCCAATCTTTGTTCTCTGTTTAGGCTTGAATGTCTGGGGAGACTATGTCTATTTTAAACATCCCAATCTTTGTTCTCTCTTTAGGCTGAAACGGCTGGGGAGACTAGGTCTATTTTAAACATCCCAATCTTGGTTCTCTGTTTAGGCTTGAATGGCTGTGGAGACTATGTCTATTTTAAACATCCCAATCTTTGTTCTCTGTTTAGGCTGAAACGGCTGGGGAGACTATGTCTATTTCAAACATCCCAATCTTGGTTCTCTGTTTAGGCTGGAACGGCTGGGGAGACTGGGTCCATTTTAAACATCCCAGTCCGCACCAGACAGGGATTGAACCCATTCCCCACCTGACCGGCAGACGAGGGTCTGACCACTAGGCCACCGCGGCTCCCCCAAAAGGCAAATCTCGAAACACTGGGCTGGGTCGTCCCCAGGGCTCGGCTGATAGGGATCAAACCCACCATGGAACCAATCTCTTGGATCACTGCGTTAGAGAGACAGTCTACAAACAACTACAACATAACAGCTTCTCCATGGTTGTAACACGTTAATTGTGTGTCCTCTACAGGGCGTTGCCATCATCCCCAGAATTTATTGGCTGTTTGTGGTTTTAGAGTCAAATTTCAGTAGTTTGCCATTGCTCACACCATCGAAATCATCGTAAAGAGGTCTGCTTCCAAATCTTCCGCAGCTGATGTCCAACCCCGGACTAGGTTTGCCAGGAATAAAAACAAGAAATTGCACGTCGTTTGTCGGACCTTCCAACCATGCCCAGCCTGGTTTAATTGTTTGTGATTCACTAGATAGTTTGACGTCTAATTAACCGGCGCTGTGGCAAAGGGGGCAGTGAGACTCGCAGTTTCGTAATTGCCAGTCATAACGAGTCGAGGGTTGGAAATAAGCTGTAGGCGATTTCGAAGCAGACTGTTCGTTTGCGTTGATTTCAATGATATGAGGCGTCGAACACTCAGATATCAGACCGAAGGTCTCTATGCCAGCTATAAAAAATTATTTCCGGTGTTGCGGAGTTCGTGTATTGTGGTGAGATTCTCGTTGTCCGACCTACGGGATGAGACTGGAGCACTTGTGCAGGGATCCGTATGCAATGGAAGCGATACTTTAACAATCTAACCAATCCCAGCAGCTTTAGGTGCTACGTCTTTCAAAAGACGTCCCGGAAACACCAGCAATGGTATAAACATTTTAAACAAAAATTTGCATTTGCTTTGCAGGACGTTGCCATCAACCCCAAGCCCAGGGTGATGTTCTAGGCAAGATTACGTTCAGTAGTTTGCCATTGCTTTCTGAACGAGACGTCAATCTGTAAGTCCAACTGACTGGTGTAGGGAATGAAGACGACACCCCATCTTCGCTCTGTGGCAAAAGCATTACGGACGCAATTCGTAACCCCGCATACCTGCGATCGAAACACAGCTGCAGGGCGATTTGGCAGCAGACCGCCTTGTGTTAGTTGTTTATAAAATGGTATAAATGCCGGTAGTTTAGAAAGCAATGGCAAACTACTGAACGTAAACTTGCCAAGAAATCCTGAACAGCCAAACAATTGTGGAGATGACTGCGACGTCCTGCAAAAGATATGCTACTAGCTATCCCCATCATCAGGGCACAGGAAGTTTAAGAGCCAGAGCTCTTATCCTTTCACCCACTGCTAACCTCTAGTATAAATATAACAACGTTAATGTTTTTTTTAAATAGTAAATGCAGACAATGAAGAGAAGAACAATAAAACATATCACATATAGTCATTAAGCAAATTCTCACACTTACCTTATAAGGGTCAAGTTGCGTATCACTTGTGGCTGCAATATACTCTGGCGCTAAGTATCCACTTGTACCCCCAATATTCTTTTTGGGCAGGGTTTGTTGACCAGGCTTCATCTGCGCCGCCAGGCCGAAGTCTCCAAGAATCGCGTTATAGTCTTCGTCTAGAAAAATGTTATCCAGTTTCACGTCGAGGTGCACAAGGTTGTTCTGGTGCATGTACCGAAGTGCACACGCCACCTGAACAATACACTGTTCAGACATGTCAAGGTCCATCTCGCCAACGTAACAATCCAAGGTACCCGCCCGGTAGTACTTCATACAAATGGCTGAATATCCCGGGCAGTTGGCGGCGGACATGCACTTTGTAAGATAAGGATGATCCAAAGACTGCATGAATCTGGCCTCTAGCTTGAATTTCTTTTCACGTCTGAGTTTTGTCTCCTTGTCTAGCAGGCAAAACTTCTTAACGATGAATTTAATGTATGGCGTCTCCTGGAGTGACGCTAACACAATATCCCCACACATCCCATGGTCGATGATGGTTTCTGGGTGTAGTCTCTTTTTGGTGAAGAAATCCGTATCGAATGTAAACACATACGGATTTTTGAGAATAGATTGAGCCATCTTGAAATAATATAGTCACTTCAGAAAATCACAAAGTTTCGAATATATTCCGCTGTGGTAGAGAAGAACACGACCGCTCGAGACACTCGCTGTAGGCAAACTGAACGATCTAGTTGGAGTGTTAATATACGGGTCACCCTGTTGGAAGACATTCCTTCTAGAAGCGTCAGCTGTGTTACATAATCCAACTGAACGCATCAAGAAGGCAAGGTTCTTATCAGAACGATTCAATACGACATGGAGATGAAACAATACAGCCGCGCGTGTTGATTCTTTAAGTCAACAAGCAGCGCTCGAACGCCGTCGTCGTCTTCTGGAGAAAAAAGCAATTAGAGGTCACTTGTGTCCATGTGGGGAGTGCAGATGGCGTGTCTGCCGGGACCGCTCTGTGATGTCCAGGCGTATCTCCGCCATAAGCTCCCACCTGGGATGGTCAGTTTCTGAAGCCACACTGTTGTCAGCAGAAAACTAAGTATTAAAGTCAACATAATCACGGACATGACGTTAGCTTACATAAAGAGTTTGGCAGATGTCACTATCAGCCACAACATCGTGACATTGTAAAATGAGACAAAGAAATGCAGTAAATAAAAACACAAAGAGGAAAGAGCGAATGTCTGAAGCTAGATAATGAAAACACAAGAACGAAAGACAGACGTAATAAAATATGACAAACAATACATAGACAAACATGAAGAAAGACAGAAGAACACCGTTGTTACATATAGAGAAGTACAGATAAGCATCAGAAGGAACAGAAACTTGACATTAAGCTTGATAAACAGACAGACGGACAGACTCACAGTCGAGCATATTTCTTCTTTTTAGCAGTACTGATATTATTATTATTATTATTATTATTATTATTATTATTATTATTATTATGCTTTATTGTTGTTATTATTATTATCATTATTATTATCATCATTGTTATTATCATTATTACTAATTATTATGATTATTATTATTATTTTCTATATTATATTTATGATTTATTGTTGTTATTATTATTATTATTATTAATTATTATTAATTATTATTAATTATTATTGTTATTATTATTATTGTTATTATTATTATTATTATTGTCACTGCTCTGTTTATTTGACGTAGTTGGGTTGAGCGCCTGTGGCTAAAGGGTTAGTGTTAGTGAACGCAGTTTTCACAAGTTCACTACATACTGGATCGAGCCGCAGGGGATTCAGAAGCAGATCGCTTTGCGTTGGTTTCTATGGTATGAGAGGCTTTCTACAGGTATAAGAGTCGGCCTGTCAGAAAGCAATGACAAACTAATGAACGCAAAATTGCTTAATAAGTCACACACAACCGATAAATGTTGGTGTTGGTTGCAACGTCCAGTAAATAGACATACAAGTTTAACTGCAATGTGTCTGTTTGCAGCATAGCTGCGATAGTTGCGCTTGTTGGTCGACACATCCGACGCCGTCCTGACACTTGTTTGACCGGGAAACTCCGTAGAATATCCCATTTGTCATCTAGCAGGAACCACACGCGCTGGATATTACAGCCCATTTGTCGAATTAGAAGAGCGCGCATTGAATGGACATCATCTAGACATGATTTGAGGATGTTCTGATGAGTTCCATCGGCTTGTTCACATCGTGGCTCAGACAGTCTGGTCATATCTCGAGGTATGGTGTCCGCCTCGAGTACTGGAGGTCCCGGGTTCAAGCCCCGGTGAGGACCGGAATTTTTTCACGTGGACTTCCAGTAATAAAATTTCCCCTGGTCTCTGAGTAGTGAGATCGGATGCCCGTGTGTATTGTTGTGCACGTAAAAAATCCCTTGGCAGTTGGAAATCGAAAAAGAGTAGCCTAACGGTGCTGCCCGGGCAAAAATTCGAGTTAAAAATCTACCCAAAGTATTTCAGGATCCTCGCCAATGCTACGGAGTTCGTGCACTGAGCTGAGTTTCTCCAGACTCAGGTTTGAGTTAGGAGGAAAACGGAGCACTTATGGGTTGCACCCGTGTGCCGTGATGTTGATCCATCGACTAAACTAAACTAAACAAACTAGACAGTCTGGTCAATAAGCAGATAGACGAACGAACATACACAAAAATACAGCTTAACAGAAAGATGGAAAGGCAGACAGAGAAAGATATAGACAGAAAAATAATTTACAGGTAAGCTAACAGGCAGATGACAGATTTAAATACACAGACAAATAGGTATTCACAAGGACAGACTGACAGTCTGGTCAATAAACAGATAGACGAACGAACATATACAAAAATACAGCTTAACAGAAAGATTGAAAAACAGACAGAGATATAGATAGAAAAATAATTGACCGCTAAGCTAATAGACAGATGACGACAGATGGGCTGTGTATCCGACAGACAGACGAATAAACATACACATAAAGACAAATGATGAAAGTAATGGACGAACTAACAGAATTTCAGACACATAAGCAGACGCCCAAACAGACACTCCTACAGACAATAAGACAGAATGAAAGGAAGCTATAGAAAGATAAAAGTAATATTGACAGGTAAATAGCCAACCGACAGTACCAGAAACAGACGGATAGTCAGTCAATAACATATGGCGATATACACAAAGTCGGACTGTCGGACAGATAGGCTAACATAAAGTTAAACAGTAGAACATACAGTAAGACAAAGATATAAACAAGCAGACAGGGGGACAAACAGGGTGGCAGACAAACTGACTGATTAATTGTTGCAAAAAAGGACAGAAAGACAGAAAAACGAACAGCTGAACGTAGAATAGCCAATACTGCATTTAAGAATCGACATCACTGCACTTCGGACATTCCCAAACATGCTCTGTCTCTTCTTCAAAAGCCACAAACATTTCCCATGTTAAATATTTCAGTAGCAATTTTATGAAAAGTCCACCTGGCTGTTCCCCAACACTTTGAGCATCGTCCAGATCCTCTACTCACTCCCTTCTGGTTCAGCCTTTCCATATATGGATACTTTGTCTTTTCATATGCACTCTCCACCCGATCCACGTGAGCCTTCACCACGTGACCTTTATTATAAAGTCATGTCAATAAATGAATTATACTTTGGCTGAAATACTTAAAACGTATAGTTACTGATATTGTTCGAATGTGAAGTATTAGTTACATTGGCACCTTGCCGTCTTGACAGACGATAGTTTGTGCTTTAAGAAGGCATAATAACTTTTACCTATGGCGGTAGCGAATGTGATTGATAAGGCCAATTTGTGTTGTAAATGTCCGTTCACAGTGGGTGCATGTGAACACGTGATCATTTCCACCATCATGCACCATCTTACGTCTCACACGCTCGGTGTTGACTTATCTGCAATTATTTTCTCCTTTGTCTTTATTCCATTTCTGATGTTTGCCCTCCATGCAACACGTTCAGCGGCGACTTGCTCCCAATGTGCATTATCAATGCCTGTATCAATCATGTCCCGCTTACACACATCTTTGTATCGTAATAGAGGCCGACCCTGAGATCTCTTACCCATCTGTAATTCACAAAAAAAAGATGTCCTTTGGTATTCTAGCATCATCCATCCTCCTAAGATGTCCTATCCATCTAAGTCTATGAAGACTGAGCATGGAATAAACCGTCACACAACCTGATTTTTCCAATTCTTCAGTATTTGTGATTTTGTCTTGCCACTTAATACCAAGAATTCTTCGCAGACACCGCATATGAAAGCTGTTTAAACGTTTCTCTTGTTGTGAGTAAGTTGTCCAGGTTTCACTGCCATAAAGAAGAGTACTAAGGACACAGGCTTGATAGACAAGGACTTTTGTTTTGGCAGTAAGCTTCCTGTTCTCCTACACTCTTTTTCTTAACCTGTTCATTGTTGTTGCTGCCTTACCAATCCGGATGTTGATTTCCTGATCTAGGGATAATTTGCTATTTACCACTGATCCTAGATATGTAAAATGGTCTACCATCTCTAGTTTGGCGTTGTCAATGAAGATTGATGGTACCCGATGTGCATCTTGTGACATAATCTGTGTCTTCTTTTTGCTAATTGTTAAACCAAATTCAGAACAAGCATTGGAGAATGCAGATAGTAGACATTGCAATTCTTCCTCAGAGTGGGTCGTAATTGCAGCATCATCTGCAAAAAGCAACTCTCTGATCAGTATCCTCCTTATTTTGGTCTTGGCCTTCAATCTTTGAGCATTGTAGAGGCCGCCATCTGAGCGTGAGTGAATGTATATACCACTATCCTGATCACGAAAGGCATATTTCAGTAGAAGTGAAAAGTATATTCCAAAGAGGGTGGGAGCTAGTACACAACCTAAAGTATAAGTTATCCCCATGATAATTACACACTGAAAATGAAATCTTTCAGCTTGCACAAAATTGGATATAACCGCCTAATTGTTAAGGCCTTAATATATTTGAGCAAAGGTTTATTCTTCATCGAATACCCCATAAGCATGTCTTTTTCTTTGTTAACTTTATGATAGCTATAAAGCAGTTGTCTCGAGATCGCATGAAGACTGGTTAACTCTCTTTTCCACCCACACTGGTATATGCTCGGTTACTCGATATGCTAATTGTCTTTCCTTTCTACCTATGTAAGTTGCTCGGCACTCACACTGGAAATGATAAATGCAGTTTGATTTAGTGTACGGAGACAATGGTTCTTTCACAGGTGGGATAGGTATCGGCCTGATTTTATACCTGATCCTTGGTTCAGCAGCAAATAATGTTTGGCTTACTTTTAAGTCTATCATGTATTCGTTTCGTTACCTCTTCCGCATGAGAGGATAGTTGAAGAAACACCTGAAGTGTGATCAATGATTCTGTGGGGATTGGTTTGGATGGCTGGCAGTGACGCTTGATGACGTCGGCTGGATATCCATTAGCTTGCAGAGTCTGGCTGAGGGTGTCCAGTTCATCTTTTTGTGTGTCATCGGAGAAAATCTCTCTCGCTCGATTAAACAGAGTCCTTACCAGACCACGATTATATTGGATAGGTGCAAAGCTATTTAAATTCAGGTATTGGTCCGTCTATGTTCTCTTTCGATAGACAGATCTTTGGATGGTGCCATCCTCTCGACGTTGGATTAGGATGTCTAAGAACGATAGGTGTCATTATGTTCGTGGTCAATAGACAAGGAAATGTTCTTGTCGGCTTAGTTCATAATGGAGTGAGGTGGTTCTGCTTGTTGTCTGGTCTCTGTTAGGTATAAAATATCATCTCCATACCGGCGTTATAGAACCAGGTGCTTAATGTTCACAGCTCTTTGTTCTTCTAATGAGCCATAAGATGTCCTCTAGAATGGGACCTAGAGGACTCATCACGGCTCCTCTGTCAATTTGGAGGCAGGATTTTTCTGTTGGAATTGAATTTAATATTAGATGTGCACAACAGTAGTTTTTTTCTCTCTCGATTGGATATTGGTAGGCCTAACTTAAAGAAGCGGGCGAAGACCAAAAGAAGATGGATCGACGGAGTCATCAACACCCTAAAATACCACAACATCTAAGCAAACAAAGCGACCGAGATGATCTTCATTGTTTTTTCAAAGGAAAGTTGTTAAACAGAGACTCAATGTCCACTGACAACATGTACTTTTGTTAAAGATCGATGGTGTTCAATAGTTTGATTAGTTCCAATTTTTTAAAATTTGTTGTAAGATATTTCCAACTGTCGCAAGTAATGGTGTGACAGAGTGTCTTCTCTTTCTTGTTTGTTGTTAAAAAAAAGTCGGTGTGAGCAATGCCGTGTCTTTCTTGTTTATTGTAAATCATTTCGGTGTGAGCAATGCCGTGACTTTCTTGTTTATTGTAAAACATTTCAGTGTGAGCAATGCCGTGTCTTTTTTGTTTTTTGTAAAACATTTCAGTGTGAGCAATGCCGTGTCTTTCTTGTTTATTGTAAAACATTTCAGTGTGAGCAATGCCGTGTCTTTCTTGTTTATTGTAAAACATTTCGGTGTGAGCAATGCCGTGACTTTCTTTTTTATTGTAAAACATTTCAGTGTGAGCAATGCCGTGACTTTCTTGTTTATTGTAGAACATTTCGGTGTGAGCAATGCCGTGTCTTTCCAGTTAGTTAGTTAGTTAGTTAGTTAGCTAGTTAGTTAGTTAGTTAGTTAGTTAGTTAGTTAGTTAGTTAGTCGAGGTTCCAACTTCACGGCAAAGGGTCTTCCCCATTATGATGCGTTCCTGTGCCAGTGTATATTACACAAAATTCCCCCCACTGTCCAATGTGAAAAGTGGAATAGGCAGGAGTCTCGGCAAGCCAACAGCACGCACAGGTACACTGTGCATAATGCCGCGGCCAGAATGCCAACACAAAATTCATCCACGAAAACCACAGTTCATCGTCGATGGACTAGGCAGTCACCAGAAAGACCTCACTGACCCTAGTTTTTTCCACATGGTTCGGTCTTTTATCGCAGGGCGACCCGCCGAAAGTGTCGAGTAAAGCACGAACTCAGCAGCTTCAGCGCCGACTCCCGGGAGTCTCCTGAAAAATACACTCGTGAACTGAAAAGGCAAATCAGTCAATTCAGCAACAGCCAGTAGCCATTGTTCCGAACATACAAGTCATTGCACAGGAGAGATGTAAAAGCATTCCCCGCGAATTTCACAGCTCACAGTGTCGTCCACGCACTCAATCAGTAGCAGGGCGACGGAACCATGTACTACCAGTCCAACATGAGGAAAATGCGACTGCAAACCGTAACTGCAAGCATAAACACTCCACAGGCCTTAACGGTTCTACGCCTAACCGCCATGTTGGCGACCGGCCGTGTCTTTCGAGTTTGTTGTAAGATCTCTCCAACTGTCTCTCGCGCAAAACTTTTAGGCAATATCGTTTCCTTCTTGTTTGTTGCAAAACATTTCAAACTGTCTCACATAACACTGTGAGCAATGCCGTTTCTTTCTTGTTTGTTGTAAAACATCTCAGCTGTCTTTCACGATACGGTATAAGACAATGTTGTCTCTATTACGTTTGTTGTAAGACATCTCAGCTGTCTCTCACGATCCGGTATAAGACAATGCTGTCTCTATTACGTTTGTTGTAAGACATCTCAGCTGTCTCTCACGATCCGGTATAATACAATGCTGTCTCTATTACGTTTGTTGTAAGACATCTCAAGCTGTCTCTCACGATACGGTATGCAACAGTGATGTCTCTGTCATGTTTGTTTAAGTCAGCCCTCATGTTTTCTCACCTAAAGATGTCTGGACAACTCATAGCCAGAAGGTGAATTTAAAACACCACAAAATGAGGCCGTGCGGACCATTACTGGCTGTACACAGAATCATCGTCATCATCATGTGCCTTGCCGACTACGTGTGTGATCAGTCGTCTCCAACAGCTTCTATTAATTCTTGCGTTGACACCCTTCCATGTCAGTGTAAAAGGATGTCAAGAGTTTTCCGTCGAGAATTAGTTATTTGCAATGCCTTTGCAGGACATCGCAGTCACCCCAATATTTGTTGGCAGTTTGTGATTTCTCGGAAAGGTTACTTTCAGTAGTTTGTCATTGATTTATGAACGATCGGTACTCATACCATTGTATGATAACCAAAGCAAGGCGGTATGCTGCCAACTCGCCCGCAGCTGTTTTTCGAACGCGGTATGCGGGATTACGAATTGCGTTATTAACTCGGCCAGAGCGCCGACTTTTCCGTTCAATGGATAAACCTGTTATGTGTATTCATTATATACTGGCTCTGCCATCCGTTATATGACAGGTACATGGTTCTCGCGGTAGAGGAGGACGTTAGGATTGCAGCAGACAGGGAACATCCTCTATAAGAAGCTTTAAATGATCCCAACGGACATCGGCTGAAGAGATGGAGATCTTGGATAACACCAGCTGAAGACACAACCAGTCAGTTTGTGAAATGACAGGATAGTGCGCGTGGGACAAACTGTCTTGATGCCCCATAGTTATGGGGCATTGTCAGAAGTCGGGGTGCCCACCGCCTAGATGAAAGTATTATTCACTGGCGAGCAACCCCAAATAGTCAGAAACTGACTAGGGACAAAACCTATATGGCTGAATTATAGATTAAGCCCTGAATATCCAACGTACAGCTCCACGTGGCTCGTTACAAAATTGAAATGAACTGTGCTGAATATTCGCCAAGGAATAGGAAAGAGATGGTTAGCTAGGATAGATTTTTAAGTCTAAATTGAAGTGTAATTAACAACTATCCCAGTACAGGTTTTTCTCCCTGACTGCTCCCTTCCTTGGTGTCTCAGTGAACCCCCACCAATGTACACACACAAAACGTAT
Organism: Cepaea nemoralis; assembly: GCA_014155875.1. Taxonomy (NCBI): domain Eukaryota; kingdom Metazoa; phylum Mollusca; class Gastropoda; order Stylommatophora; family Helicidae; genus Cepaea; species Cepaea nemoralis. The sequence goes on along the minus strand of JACEFZ010004774.1, from coordinate 372,732 downwards.
GCACAATTGGAATTACAAATATAACGATATAACTATGAGTTATAATACTACAACATTTATTTACTAATCATATCCGATTTCAAGATGATGATGGTGAAATTATATAACATGATAGTGATGACAAACATTACATAACTTGTTACTTGAACTATCTGGATCTTGGTCCAGATCCCCACTCTCCAGTAGATCCAAAAAAAAAAACAGCTTGCTGGTATTCTGACTCAGTCAGTCCTGGCACTACCTAGTCGTCACTCGTCCTTGAGATCTTAAACATAGGCGCTCTTTGTGAGAGCTTGAAAGAAAGTCAAGAATGTGTTATATCTAGTTCTACATCAGTACAATCCTAATTACTACATACACACATATACAATGACCAGTCTGGCCAAGTTTATCTTCCAGCTCTACTGCGTTCACCATCCTCCTTCTCCCTACTGTCTTTAGTCTGGGACGGGCTTTCCAATTGTCTCACACGCCTGTAATGATTACATTTCTGCCGCCCCATGTACATGTCGCTAATACAGAAATTCTGTGTCGTACAGCCGCTCCGTCCAAAGTTGGTTTAGCAGCTCAAAGGGTCGGTAATGGTATTATAATAGTGCCGGGTCATCCGGGCTTACAAGCTGTGACCAGTAGCTGTGCCAGGTTTCCATGCATTACCGTGAACGCACGCCCACAATACACTGAGAAAGTTTAGCACCATATACCCTATACCAATTGTGGGTAATGTATGTACCATTACACCTCTGCTACAATTGCAATCGATAGGCAAGGTGCCAATGCGCGCACAATAACATAACACTTCATATTGGTAGGTTTGCATATGACAAATCAATATATCAAACATCCAATACACATAAACATATTAATTAAACTAGACATATTATGATACTTTAACATAATAGCATAATGCACTAGTTAGTTTGTATGTATACGAAATGAGACGTATATACACAAAAAGAATATGTACGAAGCGTATTCCTAGCATCGTATATTCATATGAAGTTACAAAATACATACATCCAACATATACGTAAACATTAGGCATATGAAAGTATTCCTACATTCATAGTATGAAAATGCAAAATAAGTTGTAGTAACATGATTATCTACAACGACTGAGAAACTAATAGTTTCCTTAGAGTAACAGACATCTAACATGATAAATGAAAGTCAAAAGTCTGCCTCACAAAAGTATAGTAAGAATAACCCTTATAGCAATAGGATATACACTCAAGAAACCTGAAGCAATGATAATTCTTGAAGTAACCTAGGTCAGATATGGACTGAAAATCAGTACATACATCTAAATGACTTGACTAGTTACTAAGAAATGACTTTCCTAGTGAAATCTAGCAACATCAGAATCATACACATGACTACAAAACGAGCTGGTGGCCTACCTGTTCAGAGATTTTTTCATCTCTAACATGACCAGAGCTAACAGCCTATTTTATGCTGAGTCCCCCAGACACTATCATTTCATTGGCGCATTTCTGTCTGGTGTACATGCCACAATTCACATTTCCCCAGAATTGCTTTAATTGCTTCCTTGGATCTGTTTCACACATTCCTACAGGGCAGACACATTATCTCCCTGCATGTCCAGTCATAAATTCTTCCTGAACTGGCCTTCACACCTTGCTCCCCTCTGTCTGGTACAAAGTCCACAGGCCCAGTGTTAATTGCCTCTGCCAGACACCCAAAACCTAATTTCTGAATGGTTGGCCTTCACACTTGGGCAGTGGGCAGTCTATGTTTAGCTTGCCTTTCATACTGTGTGTGGATGAGAGGCTTCTGTCAGTCTGACAGTTTCCCCCCTGGGAACCTTATCAAATAGTGGTTTCACACCTTAGGTCTCTGGTCTGTTTCACAAGGTGGTCAGCCTTAACGGTTGAGCGATTTCCTAGCCCTGCTTATCACGTGTCATGTCAAAGGACCAATTAGGCTCTGGGTAGACTAGTTTCAAATTCTGGTGATAAACCAGGTTGTTTGCGTCATGCCTGGGCGGTTTTATTTGCTTGTAGAGCCATTGTGAGCCCACTTGCTTCACGGTTCAGTGGTCTTTTACATGCTTATAGAGAAAGCAGTCTTTCAAAAGTGAACCGAAAATTGTTCTGGGCTGTAAAGGCTGAATTTCATGACAGGCATTACATTAAGTTACAGTTACATTGTGTAAATGGTGTTTCAGCCTGTCTGACTTTTTATCTGTGTGGTGCTTAACTGTCTGTGTGACTTTCTACATGTGTGCTTATCTGTCTGTCTGACATTTTACGCGTGTGCTTATATGCCTGTCTGACATTTTACATGTGTGCTTATATGTCTGTCTGCCAGTCAGTCTATTTTTCTATTGTATTTCCTCCTACTTCTGTCTATCTAGATCTAGGATCTATCTAGGATGGGGGATGTGTGTTTGGCTGGGTGGTTGGGGTGTGTGTGGGTGGGAGGGTATATGAGAGATTAATGTGTTGATGGGCGTGTGGGTGATGTGTGGGTGTGAGTGGTTGATGGATGAGTACGTGAGTGGGTAGATGTGTGTGAGAGATGAGTGTATGGTTGGGGGATGTGTGTGTTTGTAGGAAGATGTGTGTGGCGGCGGATGTGTGTGGGTGGGGTATATGTGGGTGGTGGGGTGTGTGTGGGTGGGAGGTGTGTGTTTTTGTGTGTTTATGGGTAGGGGATATGTGTGGGCAGGTTGAGATGTGTTTGTGGGTGGGGATATGTACATAGGTGGAGGATGTGTAGTTGAGAGGTGGCGGATATTTGGTGGATGAGTGGGTGTATGTTGGCTGATGTTTGTGTGGGTGGGTGGGGAAAATTGTGAGGATGCAGGATGTATTGTATGGATAGGTGCGGGATGTGTGGGTTGACGGGGGTATGTGTGTATGGTTTTGTGATGTGTGTTTTGCTGGGTGGTTGCGGGTGTGTGGGTGGGTGGTGGAGAATATGTGGGTGTGTGTGTGCGTGTCGGTTATGGGATGGGTGGGGGATGTATGTGTGGGTTGGGAAATGTGTGTGGGTGGGGGATCTGTGGGTGGGTGGCGGCATGTATGTTTGACTGAGTCTGTGTGATTGCGTGGAGGTATGTGTGGGTGCGTGGGGGAGTGGTGGGTGGGGGATGTGTGGATGGCTGAGGGATGTGTGGGTGGCTGCGGGGTGTGAGGGTGGATGGGGGATGTGTCTCACAACATTGCAATATACACTGTTTATGTTTAAAACTTTCATTTGGCAATGTTTTTTCCCCATGTGAATGTACCATGCGTAATATGCATTGTTTATGCTTACAAAATCAATTTGACAATGTTTTTTTTCCCAATGTAAATGTAACATGGACATTTGATGAATGAAAGATGAGTAATCGAAAGGGCCGAATGTAAGACGGGCCTGCGTGCCCAATTTGTTACCCTTTTAAAATAATGTTCGTTCGTTCGTTTATCTCCCCACTAATCATATAGAGTGGGTGGCGCTGGGTGTCATTTCCTCAATGGTTTGTCCTTTCCGTGTGTCTGTTTACCTGTCTCTTCGACCAGAAGTCTGTCTGTCTGTCTGTCTGTCTGTCTGTCTGTCTGTCTGTCTGTCTGTCTGTCTGTCTGTCTGTCTGTCTGTCTGTCTGATTCTAAAATGCGTCTGATATAAGTCTGTCTACCCGTGCATATGTTAGCCTTTTGATTGACTGATTTATGTCTGTCTCTCAGTCTGCCCGTTTCTCCATTTCTCTGTCTAACCGCTGTTGTATGTTATCTTTTTGTCCCGAAAACTATCTGTCAGTCTGCTTGTCTCTCTGTCGGTTTATCAGTTTGTCTGCACATTGGTTTCTCTGTCTATAGGTCTATTTGTCTGTTTGGTAATCTCTATTTCACTCGATACGTCCGTTGGTCTGTCTGTGCATGTTTAACTGTCTCCCTAACTGTCAGTCTGATTGTATTCATTTTTGACATTTACTTATTTATCAATGTGTCTATGTGTATGCTTGTCTGCATGTTTGTCTTTCCATCTTTCTGTCTGATTATCTGGATGTTTGTCTTGATGTCTGACCGACTACCTATTCGGCATGTCTGTTTGTCAATCTTTCAGTTGTTTTTTTCCAGTTTTTTTTTCGTTCAGTCGTCTCTCTGTAAGTCTGTCTGTTTGCAACATCAGTCAGATTGTCTGTCTCCGTGTTTGTCTCTATATCCGCCTCTGTCTGTCTGTCTGTCTGTCTGTCTGTCTGTCTGTCTGTCTGTCTGTCTGTTCTATTGTTTAACTGTATCTTAGCCTACCTGTCAGACACTCCGACTTTGTGTATATCACAGTATATTATTGACTGTCTGTCTGTCTGTTTCTGGGAATGTCAGTTGTCTATGTTTCTGTCAATAGTTCCCTTATCTGTCTGTAGATTCCTCTCATTATGTCGTATTGTCTGTATTTGAGCTTGTTTGCGTGTCTGTCTGTGTGTCTGTCTGTCGGACACACAGACCATCTGTCATCTACCTATTAGCTTACCTGTCACTTATGTTTATGTCTATAGTTCTCTCTGTCTTTTTGTCTGTCCATCGTTCTGTTAAGATGTATTTTTGTGTATGTTCGTTCGTCTATCTGTTTATCAACCAGATTGTCTGTCTATGTGAATATCTATTTCTTTGTGTATTTACATCTTTCTGTCTATCGGTCTGTATGTTTCTCTGTCGCATTATGAATGCCTCCGACCTTCTGCTCGCCAGCTCATCCATTTATCTGTGCTTGTGTGTTTGTGTGTGTGTGCGTGCGCGTGTGTGTTCCTCATGACTTGTCTGTCAATAAGTCTGTTTATGTGTCTATATGTATGTCTCTCTGTCCATTTCACAATGGCTCTGTCTTTACTTTGTCTGCCTGTCAGCCAGTACGTTCATCAGTCTGCTTGTCTGTCATACAGTCCATTCGCTTTCCATCTGCGTGTCTGACATTCTATCAACTTGTTGGTCTGCCCGAGTCTCTATCTATCTATTGGTATGTCAATCTGTCTTTCCCCTTTCATGTTTGTATGCTTAGCTTTCTGTCCGTCTACCTGTCTGTCTGTTCGCTCGTCCGAGCGTGTTGATTTTACTGACAGACATTGGAGAAAGCTAAGATCTTCGTGTTGTGTATAAAAAAGTACCCTGTACCACACCTCGGGTGCGCACGAGCTCTGTGATTGTTTTACAGAACCCCTTGCAAGACTTCAGCCATATGTCCACCTCATACACCACGGGTAGGTGACCTTCATGAACCTAAACCTAGCTGGCAAGGGATCTCGGAGATGGTAGCCTCTAGAGGTGCTGTGACCAGAAACCATGATGTGGACATGTCGATGGAGCTCATCAGAAACCCCTCAAATCATGGGCAGGTGATGTCCATTATTGCGCCCTCTTTTTATTCGACAAATGGGCTGTAATGTCCAGCGATTGTGGTTCCTGCTACAGTTGAACCCAAAAATCCAGAGTTCTGTTGAGGATATCGTGTGTTCTGAGGAATGTCCCCGTCAAACACATGTCGGGAAGACGTTGGATGTGTCGGCCAACAAGCGCAACTATCGCAGCTCTGTTGTAAACAGACACATTGTAGTTACAGTTTGTTGCATGTCCTTTTACTGGACGCTGCAACCAACCCCAACATTTATTGGCTGTGTGTGATTTACTAAGCAATGTTTCTGGGTGTAGTCTCTTCTTGGTGAAGAAATCCGTATCGAATGTAAACACATACGGATTTTTTAGAATAGATTGAGCCATGTTGAAATAATATACGGGAGTAAGGACAGGCATTGCAGAAAATCACAAATATCGAATATATTCCCCTAAGATGTAGAAAAACACGATCGCTCGAAACGCTCGCTGTAGGCAAACTAAAGTATCTAGATGGAGTACACGTGTATACGAATGCTCCCGAGTATACTGCAGCCACAAGTGATACGCAACTTGACCCGTATAAGGTAAGTGTGACATGTTGCTTCATGACTATATGTGATATGTTATATTGCTCTTATATTCTTTTCCTTCATTTAGTATTAAAAAGACCGTTGTTACTTTTATACTAGTGATTAGGATGGCTGAACGGATATAAGATCTCACTCTTAAACTTCCTGTGCACTGATGATGGGGATAGTTAGTTGTACTTATCCTCAGCCGTTTTTAGCTGTTTGTGATTTCGGTATGACTGCCAATTATGATGACTGCCAATTATGAAACAGCGAGTGTTACTATACTCATTGGAGCAACACCGGCTAACTAGACGTAAAACTCCCTAGTAAATCACAAACAATCCAAACAGGCTGGGTGTGACTGCAAGGTCCTGCAAAAGACATTGGCGCCATTGTTTGTCTGGCTTTTGTCTGTGAAATTGTCTGTCTGTGCCAACAGAGTCTGATGTGTGTACAGTAAAGTGCAGGACACTTGTACACGTTGGTTTTGTATATGTTGCTAGATTTATATTTTTATAGAAGAATCTCTACTGTGGCTAAAGGAATAGTCAAACCGCGGATGTTATTCCTGGCAAACCAAGTCTAGGGTTGGACATCAGCTGTGGAATATTTGGAAGCAGTCCGTTTTGCGTTGATTTTGATGATGTGAGCACTAACAAACTACTGAACTAACATTGATTAGTAAACTACAAACAGCCCATATATGTTGGCGTTGATTGAAACCTCATGTAAAGGACACTCAGCTAACTCTGTAAAACCACTGAGAAGCTATTATGTTGTAGTGGTCTGTAGACAGCCTCTATATAACAGTGGTCGAAGAGATCAGTTCGCTGCTGGGTTTGGCCCCCTAGATGCCGAGCCCTGGGTTCGACCAAGCCTGGCGTTTCGGGACATCTCTTTTGAGGAGCCATGGTGGACGAGTGGTCAGAGGCTCGCCTGCCGGACCAGTGGGCATTGGTTCAAGGCACATCTGGCGGGTTTTGGGATGTTTAAAATAGACCCAGTCACCCCAGCCATCCCAGTCTAAACAGAGAACAACGATTGGGATGTTTAAAATAGACCCAGTCTCCCCAGCCATCCCAGTCTAAACAGAGAACAAAGATTGGGATGTTTAAAATAGACCCAGTCTCCCCAGCCGTTCCAGCCTAAACAGAGAACAAGGAAATGTGTTGGGGAGTAGAGGGGACCGGTCATATACTGACCACATCTCTCACCGATTGCCGGTTGGGCTATACAAGTATGGGGCTAGCACCATATGTCCGAAATATCTTATGACGGGTCAACGGATCCTTGACTGACTGACTGACTGATTGACTGACTGGCTGATTGACTGACTGGCTGACTGATTACAGACTGATGACTGACTGATTGAATAATTGACAGATTGACTGACTGACTGACTGGTTGACTGACTGACTGATTGACTGACTGGCTGATTGACTGACTGATTGACTGACTGATTGATTGATTGACTGATGACTTATTAACTGACTCATTGACTAACTGACGGACTGATTGACTCAATGACTGATGACTGACTGACAGATAGACTGATGACTTAATGACTGACTGATGACTGACTGATGACTGACTGACTGATTAAACGACTGACTGATTTCTGACTGACCTATTGACTGACTGACTGACTGATTGACTGACTAATAACTGATGACTGGCTGACTGATTGACTGATTGATGACTGATGACTGAATGACTGACTGCAGACAGACTTACTGACTGACTGACTGGCTGACTGATAACTGACTAATGATTGACTGACTGCAACAGTCTTACTGACTAACTAATTGACTAATGACTGATTGACTGATTAAACGACTGAATGATTTCTGACTGAGTGATCGATTGACTGACTGACTGACTTAAGAGTATACTTCCTTACGATGCCAAGCTTTCCTCTCCCACTCTCCCCCTGTATAAACATCTGGGGCTCGTTGTACAAGGCTGGGTAGAGGTCAGCATGGCCGAATGGATGAAAGCGCTGGGCTCTTAAACTTCCGGTGCGCTGATGCCGAGGTTGCGCGGTCATCCCCTCCACCGGCCAGCTGGACTAAAATGTTGACTACTCGTCCTTGACATAGGAACGTAAATTACAAGTATCTCAGAAATCGCCAGATGGCGAGGAACACTGGAAATAAGGAAAGATAATCCACAGGCAAAAAATCTGTCCAACGTAGTAGTAGCACTTGTATAAACTACGCTTGAGTTAAAGTAAGCGAAATCACACAAAGATAAAGTAATAATTAATAACTAGCAAATATAAATAGTAGATTCTAGAATGTGAATGTCCCCAATGAAAATACTGACCAGATGTGATACTTTCAATTTTCAGTTGGACTCATACAGTCTAGAAGTTGTACTCTGGTCCCTCGTGTTTGAGCAAGGACCCGAGGAGGACATCAATTACTATTCTGAAACCAGGGACAGGCAAGATTTGCTGCCACATGTCAGGTGTGTTACCATCGTGATTATTATGTGTCGTTATGAGTATTTCTTTATGTTATTTGGTGTGTTGCTTCCTTCTGCTGTCTGCTGTGTCTCCGATGTCTACGTTTCTCTGATGTTTGCACTGCCTCTCTAACTACTTATATTCTGTTGCTTTTGGGTCTCTTAAATCTACATCTTTCTGTTGTCTGATATGTTTACGCAATCTATTTCTTTCTGTTGTCACACGTATCCTCCACTATGTCCTCTTCCTATTGTCTGCTGTAGCCTCTGTGATTTACCTCTATTTGTTGTATCCTGTAACCTCTGCTATCTATTTATGTCTGAAGTAGAAGGTGTGTCCTATTCTCTATACTTCTTTCTGGTGTTTTCTGTATCTTTTACTCTCTTTCTATATGCTGTTTGATATGTCCTCTACTCTCTGTCTCATTTTGTTGTGTGGCATGTCCTCAACTCTTTGTCTCATTCTGTTGTGTAGTATGTCCTCTAATCTTGATCTCATCCTGATGTGTAGTATGTCCTCTAATCTTGATCTCATCCTGTTGTGTAGTATGTCCTCTACTCATTGTCTTGTGTGGCATGTCCTCTACTCTTTGTCTCATTCTGTTGTGTAGTATGTCCTCTACTCATTGTCTTGTGTGGCATGTCCTCTACTCTTTGTCTCATTGTCTTGTGTGGCATGTTCTCTACTCTTTGTCTCATTGTCTTGTGTGGCATGTCCTCTACTCTTTGTCTCATTGTCTTGTGTGGCATGTCCTCTACTCTTTGTCTCATTGTCTTGTGTGGCATGTCCTCTACTCTTTGTCTCATTGTCTTGTGTGGCATGTCCTCTACTCTTTGTCTCATTCTGTTGTGTAGTATGTCCTTTACTCATTGTCTTGTGTAGTATGTCCTCTACTCTTTGTCTCATTGTCTTGTGTGGCATGTCCTCTACTCTTTGTCTCATTGTCTTGTGTGGTATGTCCTCTACTCTTTATTTCATTGTCTTGTGAGGCATGTCCTCTACTCTCTGTCTCATTGTCTTGTGTAGTATGTCCTCTACGCTCCGTATCATTCAGTTATGTGGTGTTTCTTCATTATTTAATTCCCCCTTTCAAATGTTACTTTGCAATCTTCTTCTTTCTGTTTCATGATGTGTTCTCTTCTCTACATCTTTCTGTTAATTCATATGTTCTTTCATATCTACTTCTTTCTTGTATCATTTCTTCGTTGTTCGGTGTGATATTTTCTAAACATATTTATATAGTATGATGTGTTATCTACTTCTATCTATTGTCTGTTGTGTCCTCATATCTACTTGTTGTCTGTTGTGTCCTCAAATTTACGTCTTTCTGTTGCCGTGTTCGGTTTATTGTACTAGCTTACCACTGTTGCAAAATGTCTTCTCCCTTCTATTTAGTTCTTACTGCTGTCTAATGTGACATATCGTACCTTTCTCAGTACCACACAGCACCATCTGTCTGTCGCTTTAACTCGTTTAGTCTCAGATAGTTATTACTTTAACTCGTTCTCACAGAAACTGATTAAATTTTAACCTCTTAACAATCTGTGAATTACCGGAACAGCCAGCACACAACCTTAAGACATTTTCTGCGGTAAAACGGATTACATATGGATTCTCCTTGGCCAAAGGCTTGCGAACGCTGCTTACCGGGCATTCGAAACTCAGCTGCGACCGATTTGTGCAGCAGACCGTGTCGCGTTGTGTTATAACGTGCTGGTATGTGAGCCGGTCGTTCAAAAAGCAATGGCAAACTACTGAACTTAACACTTGCCTAGTACATCAACAGCAGCTGAAAAATGCTGGTGTTGACTGCAACGTAATGTAAGGGATATGCAACATTTAAAAAATGGATTTCCCCGGAGTGCTATAAAGTGCATCGAAAACGGAAATACTTTGGCCATATTAATTGATTAAGTGCCATGAGATGACAAATCGTCTCATCTGAAATTTCCGTAAATGTCATGGGCTTTTAATTAAACTATAATTAAAATACCAATACAGTAGCTTCTGCCATAAGGCAGATACTCGCGGTTGACGTCATTAATATAGGTAGAGAATCCTAAAGTTCAAAAGCTTACAGATATCTAGGAGACTGGGGATAAACGGTGAATCGGGACTCTGACGTAGGAAGACGCTGAGACTTGGTGATACGGACAAGATGTGTTTCTGAAAGGCTCGCTGTGAAGGTGACACCTGGACGCCGTAATTTCAGGATGAAACAGCTGGGACTCCGGAAAGGAATTTATTGAGGCGACAACGGTGAATGGATCGGGAATGGAAAATCCACCTAGACTGAATTTTAATATCCAAGAAATTGAGCTGAAGAATGGATAGGAAGGCTTCAAGTGCGACGAGCTGGTTTGGGAGCTCATGGGTGGATGTATTTGAGTAGGTGCCGATCCTGTGGTTAGGGATCAGCCTGCTTTTCTGCCAGAGTTTTAATCATGTTACCGGTGGCGGAAATAAACGTCTGGAAAACCGTTCGCTTCACTTGAGTATGCTGTTCTGAATCGTTCTGTTGTCAAGTTCCGATTTTTCGATGATGCTTTTTGTGTTTGCTCCAGTTGCGTTTAGCGGACAGGCACATTGAGACAGCTTCCCCTATGCAACTCCCTTTAATTAGATATATAACACAACATGCCTGCTACCACATTAACAAAGTTTAAGTCATAACAGTGATACATCCCTACTTCCCATCGTCCGCCATCCATTATTGTTTGGTCCAAACCTACTTTTTGTCTGACATTGGATCTGTGAAACATCACAGTGGTTTGGAAAGAACAAATCGGCATACCAATGTTGTGTAAGAAGGGACATGGTTCAGTGGTCCAGGTTATTGTGGAATCGCTGGACATGAAAATAAATGAAGCAGGGAAACTAGTAAGAGATGGAGAATCTTTCCAGCTGGTTTTTGACGAGAGCCACGTTCAGCAAGGGACCTTATAAACGATGATCTATAAAGTTGACACTTTGCACCAAGAAGAACATATTTCTGAGTTGTTTCCCTTCACAAAATACTAGTGAGTTAATTCCCCTTACACATTTCCTTCATTGTTTCCCTTTATATGCATACCTTTAAGCTGTTTCGCATGATTTACTTGTATATTTTCTTTCTAATGTTGTACGTATCATTCATATTTCATTGTTGGTGAATTTTTGGTGTCTAATTATTACTGTCTCATTGGTGTCTAATTGTTGGTGTCTGCTTGTTGCAGGGATATGTTGCTGAAACTACTTCAACCGGACCCAGAACAAAGATTCACTTTTGCAGATTTCCTTGACATGATGCGGCCAGATAGTGCGTACAGACACATCATAGACAGCAAAAAGACATCGGCAGTCTTCGTACTTCTTGACACGTTATAGCCAAGAAATGGAATTTCAATTGTTTCTAGATCCATTTTAGACAGGAAATACAACTTCAAATAATTTTAGACACGTTTTACAGAGGAATTGGAATTTCAAGTACTTCTAGATAAGGTTTAGACAAGACGTAGACCTTCAAGACCTAGGAAAATAAATGTTCACAGATGTAACAAATGGCAACGCTCTGTAATATACACAAACAAAAGAAACACACATTACACCTTGTAAATATACATTACTTTGTATGAAATAAAGGGTTTTAAAAAAAAAAAGTAGGATTTGTGTGATGACGTCTTCGCCTACGTTTCCGGCGTCAACAGCACGTGTAGATTTGGATTAGAGATTTTCTCTTTCAAGGATTATTTAAACATATCAGTGATATTAATTTTGTGGAAGTGAATTCGATAGTTTTTCACCACGTGTAGATCTGGATTAAAATTTCCTGTCACGGATTATTCAAACATAAAAAAAAAAAAAAATACATGCACAATGCTTCACGAAAATGTCTGTAGCTAAGTGACCCAGAAATTATAAAGAAGCCACATTTTAATGGAAATGATAGTTTAAAGTTTATTGTCCAAGCGCGGGGCAGTTAATGTACTGCAGTCTCCAGAAAGCACGAGATTGTGTGTGTGTGTGTGTGTGAGAGAGAGAGAGAGAGAGAGAGAGAGAGAGAGAGAGAGAGAGAGAGAGAGAGAGAGAGAGAGATGGACAGGTGTTACATGTATTGCGCTTGCGAAAGTGGAAGTGAAGCATATGCAAGGAATGTGTATCTACATGCATAAATGTCATATTATCATAACTGTATACATGTATGTATTTGTTTTATTCACAATGTCACACTTAACACTAACAAACGGCAACGCTCTGTAATATACACAAACAAAAGAAACACACATTACACCTTGTAAATATACATTGCTTTGTATGAAATAAAGGTGTTTTAACAAAAAAGTAGGATATGTGTGATGACGTCTTCGCCTACGTTTCCGGCGTCAACACCACGTGTAGATTTGGATTAAAGATTTTCTCTTTCACGGATTATTTAAACATATCAGTGAATTTAATGTTGTGGAAGTGAATTCAATAGTTTTTCAACACGTGTAGATCTGGATTAAAATATCCTGTCACGGATTATTCAAAAAAAAAAACAAAAAAAAAATACATGCACAATGCTTAACGAAAATGTCTGTAGCTAAGGGACCCAGAAATTACAAAGAAGCCACATTTTAATATAAATGATAGTTTAAAGTTTATTGTCCAAGCGCGGGGCAGTTAATGTACTGCGGTCTCCAGAAAGCACGAGATTGTGTGTGTGTGTGTGTGTGTGAGAGAGAGAGAGAGAGAGAGAGAGAGAGAGAGAGATGGACAGGTGTTACATGCATTGCGCTTGCGAAAGTGGAAGTGAAGCATATGCAAGGAATGTGTATCTACATGCATAAATGTCATATTATCATAACTGTATACATGTATGTATTTGTTTTATTCACAATGTCACACTTAACACTAACAAACGGCAACGCTCTGTAATATACACAAACAAAAGAAACACACATTACACCTTGTAAATATACATTGCTTTGTATGAAATAAAGGTGTTAAAAAAATTAAATTGCTTACTGAGCGACAATCTCAGATACCCCTGTAAGTAACCAACGCTACCCGATTCCTTACCGAATCTCGCGCAGCTATGTCCCCACACGTGGATATACGGGATTACGGAGAAAATCGTTAACCTCTTCGCCAGGGAGACCGGCTCTGCGGAATTGCTAGATATATAAAAGAAGAACACCCCGACAAACAAAATTGATGGTCCTTCATTATTATTCTGATGATCATATTGTTCTTTTCTTGTATCATCATAAAGATCTTTCACATAATCTGACCACGCATGTAAAATCTGATCTTTTTCTATTATGATTTTGCCATCTTTGGTTTTTAGGCAACTTGTTGATGTGTGTGTGTGTGTTCTTTTGTTAGTGATGTCATTAATTATTGTGTGCATTAATTTGGTATTCTGGGTGTTGTGTTGGTTTTCAATTTCCTTGCAATTTTCCCCAAGCCATGTTTCTTTTGCCTCTTTGCATAGCTTCCTAATTTTCCTGTGAATTTCTTGGTACATTTCCTTGTTATTTTTGTTATTTCTTCTTATTTCCATGAGTTTTAAGATGTCTTCCATCATCCATTTCTTGCGTCCTATTATCTTTTTTTTTGTTGTTGTTAGTGCAGCGTCTTGACTGATTTCTTTTATATTTCCAATTGGTCACTGACTTTTTTTTCCCCCGCGTTTCCATCCTGTTTCAGAATATTGCGGTCAACACCAGCATCTTTCAGCTGTATGTTGATTCCTGGGCTAGATTACGCTCATCAGCACGCCACGACTTTCTGAGCGACCGGCTGCATACTCTCATAAGTCACTAGCGTGTCTCGAACCACTTCTAATTCTCGTCCGCTCACGTTGACTACGAGAGTATTCGGGATTAATGGAGAAAGCTGCTAACCCCTCGGCCAGGCAGCCGGCAATTGGTCACTGACGTTTTGAAATAATATTTCCATATCGGACACTGCATCGAATCTGTTCTTTACCTCTACGTTGAATTTATCTGTTATCTCCTCACTCTTCAGTGCCTGTAGATCAAATTTTGCGTTTCTATTTGTATATTTGACTTTCTTTAAGTTTATATGTAAATTGCCTAAGATTAATCTATAGTTGCAGTAGCAGTCTGCGCTTGGTAGGGGGACATAAACATCTAATATTGTTACAAGGGAGAGTACTAGAATTTGAAAAAGAAAATAGTATACCTAGCTATAATACCACAATTAACATCAAAAGTCTTTCACTTTTCTTTGAGAAATAAAACACTTAATACCTCAGTCACTTCTTTGCAATCATGAAAAGAAAGCTATTAAAGTCTTTATACAACATTTGTTTAATCTTTATTTACTTACATTTTATGATCAAATTTTTCAATTCTACAGTTTATGTTTAATTGTTAAAACTGTACTTTTAATGATAATTCGCAGGCATTTCGAGTCTTGTGCTTCCCCCCCTGTGTGGGGGAACAACATTTTTTACTGGCCTCTTAAGGCCACCCACAATTTAAAGAAAATTTACTTACATTAACGGCGAAAGACCTTGGAAGTCTATGGGGTTTATGTTGATAAATATGTTTAGAGGAAATGTCATTTTCACAGCTTTCGCGTTTTGCTTGGTAAAATGGGATCTTTGCTGCGAGGTTTAATGTGGGGTGTCAAAGTGTTAGGTAGGACATAGATAGGACAAGAGACAGAAGAGGGTTAAGGACAGATAGGACGTAGATAAGGACCTCTACAAGGGAGTAGATAGAGTAGAGACAGAACGCAAGCTAGAACATAGAACAGTCATAAGACAGGACTTAGGTGGGGACACGGACGTGTCATATCTAGGACACCAGTAGGACCAACCCCGAGGATAGGGCGGGGGAGGCTGGTTCACGGGACAACACCCGTAAACAGACTAAGCAGTAGTACAACCCAAGGTTGACATGAACAAGACTACTGGACTACGTGACGAATACAACAGCACGGAGTTTTGCTGACCGCACGAGATTTAGGACGACCAGGCTAGCGAGTGGAGTGAATTGAGTCAGACGGGACAGGACAGTCTTCCAGACAGGACGTGTGCGATTTTTCCGAGAGCCACTATGTAGTTTACGAGGGCGCATGTTACAGATAACGAGAGTTCAGATTGTATTTGATTATGTATGAGTTTTGTGAGGAAAGGCGACCACTGTATATTTAGACAGGCAATCACCGCCTGATCATGATTGTATGAACGTATCAGGTTCGCTTGAATTAAACGTGTATAAATTCCATCCACTGCAACTGATATTTTCTGTGAGGTGTGGATGAAGTAGCGAGAGTGTCTGTATGCAATCTAAGATGTTGACATGGGGAACTTGTGTAGATACATACAAGAGTATCATTTTCGGAAACATAGTGATTCAGGAATATTTTTGAATTTCTTTACACGAAACTAAGTGTGAATGAGTATACCTGGAGTGTGAAAGAGTTTCTATTAAATGTTTTGGTGTGCTTGGGAGTAAATGATTACTCAACCTTCATCATTAACAGGAATTATGTAGGTAGTTAACACATGCCACGAATATAATGTTGTCACATGTGTATGAATGTATATGGTGTATTCGCAAATGTAAAAAAGACACTGCTTTTGTAAAAAAAAAAACATGTGCACAATGCTATAAATGTTATATTATCATAACTGTATATATGTATGTATTTGTTTTATTCCCACATGTGACACCTAACACTAACAAACGGCTACGCTCTGTAATATACACAAACAAAAGAAACACACATTACACCTTGTAAATATACATTGCTTTGTATGAAATAAAAGTTTAAAAAAAAAAAAAAAAAATTACCAAGGTGTGGAGTGTAAGAGTTCCGGCGTCAACACCACGTGTAGATTTGGATTACAGATTTTCTCATTCACGGATTATTTAAACATATCAGTGATATTCATTTTGTGGAAGTGAAGTCGATAGTTTTTTCACCACGTGTAGATCTGAATTAAAAATTCCTCTGTCACGGATTATTCAAATAAAAAAGAAAAGATGTGTAATGGCTGGTCATTAAGACCATATGTTGTTATTGAAAGATTATATATATATAAGAGGCCACAACTCATACATTTATAGACAAGATAATTATAAGTTTAAGGATGTAAGGATTTATATTCAAGTTCTGCATTTCAGGTTGTTAGAGATAAGGCACAGCAATGGGAATAGATATAGTATAGATGCGAAGCAAATTGTTAGAGGTATGGTAAGGATGTGAATGAAGAAATCAAATTCCACAACTTCTCACAAATATCTGTATTTCTGTGTGCCCTTGTTCTGTCTGTTAGTCTCATCTTAGTATCCTTGGGATGTCATGAAGAATGTTTCATATCAAGGACTTTAATTATTCGTCATCTTTCTTTTCTCCATCAATGTGAGAATGGTGAGAGTGCCTTGTTAAAATTCCGAAGATCCTGATATGCGGGTGTCTGCCCAACTTGCTGGTGCAGTCATACTCTGCTCTGACCGTTTCTAGCAATACATATCGTACTATTACGATAAAGATAATGATTATGATCGATAAAAGATGAATGTCCGGTCAATGTTATATTTTTGTTGTATGTGTATGTTCTGTCATGTTATGTATATATTTTGTATGTGTGTGTTCTGTCATGTTATGTATATTTATTGTACGTGAATGTTTTATCATGTTATGTACATTTGCTATACACGTATGTTCTGTCATGTTATGTATATTTGTTGTATGCGTATGTTCTGTCATGTTATGTATATTTGTTGTACGTGTATTTTCTGTCATGTTATGTGTATTTGTTGTACGTATATATTTTGTCATGTTATGTATAATTGTTGTACGTGCATGTTCTGTCATGTTATGTATATTTGTTGTATGCGTATGTTCTGTCATGTTATGTATATTTGTTGCACGTGTATTTTCTGTCATGTTATGTATATTTGTTGTACGTGTATGTTCTGTCATGTTATGTATATATGTTGCATGTGTATGTTCTGTCATGTTATGTATATTTGTTGTATGTGTATGTTCTGTCATGTTATGTATATATGTTGCATGTGTATGTTCTGTCATGTTATGTATATTTATTGTACGTGAATGTTTTGTCATGTTATGTACATTTGCTGTACACGTATGTTCTGTCATGTTATGTATATTTGTTGTATGCGTATGTTCTGTCATGTTACGTGTATTTGTTGTACGTGCATGTTCTGTCATGTTATGTGTATTTGTTGTAGGTATATGTTTTGTCATGTTATGTATATTTGTTGTACGTGTATGTTCATGTGATTCCCTATGCTTTACTATAAATAGCTATGTTGCAAAGGGCTTACGAATGAAATTTTTAATACCACATACCGCGGTTGAAACACAGCTGTGGCAGATTTGTAAGTGTTGGTTTCCCTACAATGGTATGAGTGCCTGTCATTCAGAATGCAATGGCAAACTACTGAACGTAAACCTGCCCAGCAATCACAAACTGCCAAAATGCTAGAGTTGACTGCTACGTCCTGCAAAGGATATGCACCCATCTAATAATGGCGCTTTGCCATCCGATAGTTTATTACATTGAGCTTCAAAACAGGCATAATAACTACAATCCATGGCGGGGACCAGGGGTGGATCTATACATCTCATAGCACAAAGTCTGGCCTAAATTGTAGAGACCATGTGTTGCCCATACAGCATGATCCCTATCTCAGCCATTCTAGTTTACTTTAGGAGAAAGTTTACACAAATATATCTGGATCCAGACAAGCTGCCGGATTAGCAATGCAATGCTCTTACTGTCTGCCTACGTTCCTAAACCAGTTTTCGACCAAGGCTTATGGTCTGGTTTGCCCTGCCATGGCATTTACACATTAGGCTGCATATCCTCTAATTAGGATGAGGTTTGTACCCTGCGCTTCTCCGATTTAATTATTATTATGACAAATAAACACAAGAACTGAGTTTCATATGTAAATTTATTATGAGTGCAGTTTCTTATGAAATTTTATTGCAAAAATATATTCTGCAGAAATCACAGTTTAAATAAACGTTATAAATTCTTACATGTTTAATTAAGTCGATTCACAGAAAACCTGCACACTTTTGTTGGAATGTAAATATGTGCCTTTCAACTGTGAACCTGTGACTGCTTCTATTGTGTTGTAAAGCCTTGTGTATGTCGGACTCTAGCAACAGATTTACAACAAAGAAAAACAGGTTCACAAATGACAGAGGTGACCATTGAGACATGAAGTTATTGTTGACCACAGATCTGTCAATGTTCCGTCGCACATGTACATACAAACATGGTCTCTGTCATCTTCTTCTGCCCCATCTCCTACTGGAGCACACACCCTCAAACAACCCACGACAACATGTCCTATGATATCTCCTGAATCTTTCATGTCCTCGAAACATGATCTATCTTTGCCTCTAGTTCTCTTCTATTTTAGATCTTCCCTCTTGTCATTTTCCCTGTGGATTTCAATGAAAAGCCTTTCAGTTATCGTATTCTCAGGTTTGCTCCATGTGTGTTCTATGCAGCGCTGGTGTCTTTTCCTTTGCTCTCTATTCGCAGGAATCTGTTTCTTTCTCTCCCTCAGCATCGCTCTTGTGATTTTGTCATGCCAGTTTGGTCATTCTGTTATGTGCACGTACCTCTTCATGTTGGGCGCTGTGTGTTAGGGGCGGTGATTGCGCTTCAAATACCGACAAACTGAACAGAGGATTTAAAATATGTGATAAATGAAAGGCTACATACTGCCTAGCGTTGATTTCCATGGTATGGGCAATGAAAAACTACTGAACTTAAAAATGTACTTGAGAAGACTAGCTCTCTTCCTCCAATTTAATCCCAGAAGCATTTCTTGTATCCCATCAAGCATACATGTCGTTATTACGGAGTGCATGCTTGTTTATTCACGATTGTGCGTTTCTGTATTCGTGTGATGTTGTTATTAACTTTATGGTAATAAATAATCACTTATTTGCAACCGTTCTTACATGTCTTAATTTTGTTTGTTTCATTGTTACAGTTTCATGTCTTTGTACACATATTCCTGTTAATGTATTCTTCTTTGCTCATTTCTGCTGTCATTCTTCTTTGCATATTCATGTGATAAATGTCCACAGCTCTATTCTATACTAAGTGTTAGACTGTTCTCCTGCAATCTTCACATCCTTTTGTTTTAATTATTATTTTTCATGTTGTTGTAATCCTCCTTATCCTTCCTCTTATTTGTTGTTGTTGAACTTCCTCCTCATCCTTTCTCTTATTAGTTGTTGTTATTGCTCTTTCGCATCATCCTTACTCTTCTTTGTTGTTGTTGAACTTCCTCTTCATCCTTTCTCTTATGTTGTTGTAATTCCTCTTCATCCTTCCTCTTATGTATTGTTATTGTTGTACTTTCACCTCATCCTTCCTCATATTCGTTGTTGTTGTTGAACTTCCTCTTCACCCTTCATCTTATGTGTTGTTGTTGAACTTCCTCCTTATCCTTCCTCTAATATGTTATTGTTGTACTTTCTCCTCATCCTTCCTCTTATTTGTCTTTGTTCTTGTACTTTCTCCGCATCCTTCCTCTCATATGTTTTTGTTGTTCTTATACTTTCTCCTCATACTTCCTCTTATTTGTTGTTGTTGAACTTTCTCTTCACCCTTAAACTTATATGTTGTTGTTGAACTTCCTTTTCATGCTTCATCTTATGTTGTTGTACTTCCTCTTCATCCTTCCTCTTATTTGTTGTTGTTGTACTTCCTCCTCATCCTTCCTCTTCTGTCTGTTGTTAAACTACCTCTGTATCCTTCCTCTTATGTTGTTGAACTTCCTCTTCATCCTTCCTCTACGTTGTTGTAATTTCTCCTCATCCTTCCTCTTATTTGTTGTTGATGTTGTTCTTTTTCATCACCCTTCCTCTTATTTGTTGTTGTTGTGTTTCAGCACAGATTATTTCTGAATTGCTGCGACAATTTCTCTGGTGTTTCCGGCTTTCTTGCATCGTGATCTTTGACCGGCTTTGGGGGATATAATGTTCAATGGACGATACAATGGTCAATGGTAACTGTATCAACACACCATTTCCTTCCACCGCTACCACCGCGACTTTCGTCTGGATGTTGTTCTGTGATAGCAACTGCTGCACATCATTGCCTGTGATATGTGTCCTGCTTTCGGGTAATGTGGGCATTGGGGGATCTTTGGGATAAACTGTTCCGGCTGTTGTACTTTCTGGCATTGTGGGCATTGAGGGAATCTTTGCGATATGTTCCGGCTGTTGCACTCCCATGTGTTATCAGGACCCTAAAGGAATGCACTGGATAGTAACACTGTACACTACCATCTATGCCGTAAGAGGCTTCAAATGAGACTCAATGAGTTAACGGGACCCTGGTCGTAACAGGCGACCAAGGAGGATTCTGCTCGTAGGTAAACGGGACACTTACAGGCATAAAACAATAGTACCACACTGTAACCTACTCATACAGGTCGTAAAAGGCAATGGGGGAGGTTTGGGCGTTGAGCTGGCTTTGGCATTCCGTAGAAACAACGTCGGTGGCAAAATCCAACCAATCACTAACAAGTCCAAAGAAAAAGAGAGAAAAAGATAAAGAAAGATAAACATAAAGAAATATGAAGATACAGACAAAGAAAGATACAGATAAAGAAAGATAAAAATAAAGAAAGATAAACATAAAGAAATATAAAGATACAGATGAAGAAATATACAGATAAAGAAAGATACAGATAAAGAAAGATACAGATAAAGAAAGACACAAATAAAGAAAGATAAAGATAAAGAAATATAAAAATACAGATAAAGAAAAATAAAGATACAGAAAGATTAAGATAAAGAAAGATAAAGAAAGATACAGGTAAAGAAAGATAAAGATAAAGAAAGGTAAATATAAAGACAGATAAAGATACAGATAAAGAAAGATAAAGATAAAAAAAGATAAAGTTAAAGAAAGATAAAGATAAAGAAAGATAAAGATAAAGAAATATAAAGATACAGATAAAGAAAGATACAGATAAAGAAAGGTAAAGATAAAGAAATATAAAGATAAAGAAAGATAAAGATAGAGATAAAGAAAGATACAGATAAAGAAAGATAAAGATAAAGAAAGATAAAGATAAAGAAAGATAAAGATACAGATAAAGAAAGATACAGATAAAGAAAGATAAAGATGAAGAAAGATAAAGATAAAGAAAGATAAAGATACAGATAAAGAAAGATACAGGTAAAGAAAGATACAGATAAAGAAAGATAAAGATACAAATAAAGAAAGATAAAGATAAAGAAAGATAAAGATACAGATAAAGAAAGATAAAGATAAAGAAAGATAAAGATAAAGAAATATAAAGATACAGATAAAGAAAGATACAGATAAAGAAATACAAAGATACAGATAAAGAAAGATAAAGATAAAGAAATATAAAGATACAGATAAAGAAAGATACAGATAAAGAAAGATAAAGATCAAGAAAGATAAAGATCAAGAAAG
Source organism: Cepaea nemoralis (assembly GCA_014155875.1). NCBI lineage: Eukaryota > Metazoa > Mollusca > Gastropoda > Stylommatophora > Helicidae > Cepaea > Cepaea nemoralis. The sequence continues at coordinate 350,904 of JACEFZ010004774.1, read as the reverse complement.
ATAAAGATAAAGAAAGAAAAGGATAACAAAGCCAGCCAGAGGAAAGGATAACCACGACAGCCAAGAGGACAGGATAACCAAGCCAGCCAAGGGGACAGGATAACAAAGACAGGCAAGATGAAAGGATAACAAAGCCAGCCAGAAGAAAGGATAACCACGACAGCCAAGAGGACAGGATAACCAAGCCAGCCAAGGGGACAGAATAGCAAAGACAGCCAAGATGAAAGGATAACCAAGACAGCCGAGAGGAAAGGATAACCAAGACAGCGCGTCCCTTCCTTTAGGAAAGGATCGATGAATCAAGAGAAGCCGTGTGCAATGATGAGCACACAAACAATTACCGAACAGATGGAAATCGTACAGGATATGCCAAATAGACTGATGCCAACGTACATTTCAAAAGTACCTACCCACAATAGAATATTTATATCATGTGTGGTTCTGGTATACACTGATTCCACTCCACTCCAGTGCAATAGAGTTTGTGCACTGTCCCAACTTTCTCCTTGTGGGAAGCAGGAGTCGCCGTGGCGAAGTGGTCAAGCCGTTTGACTCTGGCTCCGAAGGTTGTGGGTTCGATTCCGGTCCGCGTCCTTCGGTTTACGAGTAAAGTTTTTCAGATACTCCCGTGGGTCGTCGCTAGAGCTTCAGAATTCGTGATTTGTGCGACGCTTTCCGCGCTGCGGAAAGAGACCGAGCCATATGGGATCAAACCCGGTGCAATGAAGTCGACCCTGTCGACTTTTAAGCGACTTTCTCCTTGTGTGAAATTAGGTCGCTAGCCAGGGAATCGGTGTTCATGAAAAGTGTTTGCGAATAAACAAAGTGAAACGAAGCAAATGTAGGTCGAACGGATAAAAGTTCTCATTCTTAAACATCCGGTGTGATGATGTCGAGGTAACGGGTTCAACCCCTACACCGGTCAATTGAACTAAAATGTTGACTTCTCGTCCTTGACTTGGGGACGTAAATTACAAGTACCTAAGAAGTCGCAGCGGGTCCGCTTTGTGGCGAGGGACACTAGTAATATGGATAGCTAATCCACACGCAAAAATCAGTCCAGTGAGTTAGATATTGTAGCACGTATATGGATTACGATTGAGTTCAAAGCGAGCGAGAGCAATAAAGAAATCAAACCTTGAAGAATGTTTGTTTTTACATTATAACAACAGAAACAATTTGAAGTTGTCTCTTTATCCGCCCCCTCTTTCCTGGTCTTCGTATCCCTTTGTCATTTCTATTTATGATCTATCCGACGACTGTTATGAACTTTCTTAACATGTCATTCCTCCACGCCTGATTGTCCTCATGCTCCAAATAACAAAAACAATAAAACGAAGCACGTAAAGCCTGCATTCAGTTGGTCTATTGTAAAATATCAGTTTTGTCTGCGCTTGTGTGAATCCGAAAAAAAAGAATATGAAGTGCACCGAAGTGTAACTAGTAACATGGTGGATGGTTGTAGCATTAAGTGTAACTAGTAACATGGTGGATCGTTGTAGTATTAAGTGTAACTAGTAACATGGTGGATGGTTGTAGTATTAAGTGTAACTAGTAACATGGTGGATGGTTGTAGCATTAAGTGTAACTAGTAACATGGTGGATGGTTGTAGTATTAAGTGTAACTAGTAACATGGTGGATGGTTGTAGCATTAAGTGTAACTAGTAACATGGTGGATGGTTGTAGCATTAAGTGTAACTAGTAACATGGTGGATCGTTGTAGTATTAAGTGTAACTAGTAACATGGTGGATGGTTGTAGCATTAAGTGTAACTAGTAACATGGTGGATGGTTGTAGCATTAAGTGTAACTAGTAACATGGTGGATGGTTTTAGTATTAAGTGTAACTAGTAACATGGTGGATCGTTGTAGTATTAAGTGTAACTAGTAACATTGTGGATGGTTGTAGCATTAAGTGTAACTAGTAACATGGTGGATGGTTGTAGTATTAAGTGTAACTAGTAACATGGTGGATGGTTGTAGTATTAAGTGTAACTAGTAACATGGTGGATGGTTGTAGTATTAAGTGTAACTAGCAACATGGTGGATGGTTGTAGCATTAAGCCCTAGCTGTGTTTGTTGGATAGGATCCTTTCCTCGGGAATTGCACTTCGCTTATGTGTGTGTTGTGTGTTGTGTGTTGTGTGTTGTGTGTGTTGTTGCTGTTGTGTGTTGTGTGTTGTGTATTGTGTGTGTTGTTACTGTTGTTGTTGTTGGTGGTGGTGTTGTTGTTGTTGTTTTTGTTGTTGTTGTTGGTGTTGTTGTTGTTGGTGTTGTTGTTGTTGTTGTTGTTGTTGTTGTTGTTGTTGTTGTTGTTGTTGTTCTTCTTCTTCTTCTTCTTCTTCTTCTTCTTCTTCTTCTTCTTCTTCTTCTTCTTCTTCTTCTTCTTCTTCTTCTTCTTCTTCTTCTTCTTCTTCTTGAAACCAACAGCACGCACAGGCATGCGTACACAAGACCTCTGCCAGAATGGCAACACAACAATCAGCGAATAGAATTACAGTTCATTGTCGACGGAAGCGGAAGTCACTAGAAAACTCACAGTTGTACACAGATTAATGCAAACGGCAAAACCAGCTAGTTCAGCAACATGCCGCCCTTTATTTTTCCGAACATGCAGTTCAAAATACAAACCACCGCGGACAGATGTAAAAGCATTCCACACGAAATCTTCAGCTCACAGTGTCGCTACACCCTCTTAGCTCAGTAGCTGGACGACGAATATTTTAAGTATATCAGCCAAAGTATAATTGATTTCTTCGCCTCATATGTTGTATAACTCCGCAGTATGCACTTGTCGAGATGCGGTGAAATACGCCAGGCAATAAAGTATACAACGCATTATTCGTGGTTTATGTGTTTAAACACCTGTTTATTTTTGTGTGGTTTACCACAGATGAGAGCCGTAACGTGTTTCCTGTTATTTATCGCCCTGCTTGCTGACGTCAGCCACCAACAGCGTAAGTACAATATGTCAATAACAACAATAAACAGGAAACTGTCTTTTCTCACAACGAGACGCAATGTGATTTTACGCCATGATAATCTTCCACTTTTGCCGTCAAGCGTCGTGGACATGAAACACTTTCACTTTCCAGGGCCCGAATTGTTTCTCTGGATAGTGTCAATCCATGTGACTGTAGAATGTCTTAGATGTCAATGCGTTTTCTTCTCGGACGTTCTCTTGCTCTTGCATCAAATCTTCTTTGGTGACTGTCGTGAAGTAAAGTAACGGATCCTTGAACACACCTTGGGGAATATTGGGTCTATGATAACAGTAAAGTAGGAGCTCGGCGTGGCTGAGATGTGTAATGTGCTTAAACTTTCCCTCCTGACCGCGTAGAAGCGGGTTCGTTTCACAAATCGGTCGGTTGGGCGAAAGTATTGATTTCTGTCCTAGACTTGAGGACGTGAATTACGAGTACCTCAGAAGTCGGCGTGAATTAGCCTGATGGCGAGGGACACTGGTAATAGGGTAAGCTAACTCTCACACAAAATCACTCACTGGTAGTTGCATCAACTAGTAATAGTATCACCTGTGTGGATTAAACTCAAGTTCAATGTGAGAGAACGGTAAAGAGAAAAATAAATGTAAAGTAAAAGGCCTTTTCCTTGAGGCGAACTGGGTATATGGTGCTGGCAGCATAATTTATAGGCCAACCGGTACTCGATGGGTTAAAGGCTAAACAGATCAAAATACTCCACTTCTTTACACCAGGTTACATCCCAGTAAGCTCGGTTTTCTGTCTCTAGGACGACTTTTTGAAAGGATCCCATAGACCAGGAGCTCCGTAGCTTCAGCGTTGCCTCCCTGACTCTGACACAAGCAGTCAAGCTAATAGTGGCTGAGTAGGTTAAACTATTTTGTTGTGTCTAGCCCCACCTTATGTCCAATATAGTACACATCATAACATACCACAACATGAACTCTTGGTTAAACATACTCTTGATGTTATTGCTGTTCCCTATGCATGTTATTATACAGGTAAATGGGAATATTCTTAAACAAATGAATAGGTACAACTATCTCGGAACAGTCATAACATCTGATGGGAGATGCCTTGAAGAGATTGGAACAAGAATCGCTATGGTGAAGGTTGCCGTACGCAAAATGGAAATCGTAATGACCAATAAAAGGATGTCAATTTGCATCGAGAAATATTGTGCTAAGTGCTACATAGAACCTGTACTTTTGTATGGATGTGGAGCGTGGACAATGAGTAGACAAGCTGAAAAACATCTGATGGCTGTGGAAATGTGGTTTTCGAGGAAGATGCAAAGAATACCAAGAGCAGACAGCAAACTCAACGAGTACGTCCTACAAGACACAAATGAAAACCGTAAACTGATTAGAGAAATTAGTCGTTAACAGGCAAGAATATTTGGAAACGTTACGAGAAGAAATAAACTACAGAACATAGCTATAACGGGCATTGATTGGGCAGAGAAAGAAATATCAAAATGGCTTGAACACATGGTATGGTCGACACAAGAACACAGAGCTAATCCTCGACTCTGGTGATTGTTTGAGATAGCGAAACATGACCGCCCACGCTTATCGGTATGGCATAGGATGATGATGATGATGATGTATTTTATTCGTCACAGTACTTTGTCACGGATTATTAGTGGAGAGATTTGAATTTGTGATAATATTGGCTTAGAGGTTTGTATTGTGATAATATTGGTTTAGAGATGTGTATTGTGATAATATTGGTGGAGAGTTTTGTATTGGTGAGTATATTGGTGGAGAGTTTTGTATTAGTGAGTAAATTATTTTAGAGTTTTGTATTATGTTGGAGTTGCTTGTCTGTTTAATAAACGGGCTAATGGAGCTCATAAACCCTGGAAGGAAATAAATGTACCTGAAAGACACACCAAATGCCAAACCACCACTACCTTGTGACAGTTCCCTTAATAACAAAGACTAGCTCAACAAAGTCAATCAGAAAATGTGGGAAGGCAGAGCCCACAAGCTGTTTATGGGACGAGGATTCCAGAAAGTGAACTTCAACCGTCGAAGTTGGAGGATGTTGGCCCAAGTGGCACGGTACCAGAAAGCGGACATATACACATTACAATCGATGCAATGAACCACGCTGAAAAAAAAAAAAAAGAATCTTAAGAAGGTAATGAACCAATGGCATGTCTAGCAAACTGGTAAGTAATTTACCTGATCCCAGACAATACTGCTTACACAATTTTAGAGGGAATTAAAAGGAACAACGCAAGTCACGGGCGCTGAAACACCATTTACTCCTCCCCACGACGCCTAATGACATAAGTGGAAGGCAACAACGGCTGCTTGATGATCGACATTTTGTTGTGTGTGAACTTTCAGCGACCACATGCGGGAAGGACTGGATGCGGCTTGGGGGGTCTTGCTACAGGTTCGGTAGAGAGCCGATGACTTGGTCGGACGCTTCGGTAGGTTATAATATGTCTGTCTGTCTGTCCGTCGGTCCGACTGTACTTCCGTCCATCCACCTCCATCCATCCATCCATCCTTTGATTCATCCATCAATTAATGCATGCTTCTGTCTGTCGGTCTGTCGGTCTGTCGGTCTGCCTGCCTGCCTGCCTGCCTGCCTCCTGTCTGTCTGTCTGTCTGTCTTCATTCCTGCTGTCTGACTGTCTGTCTGACTGCCTATTTGCCTTATGTTTTCGTGCTTGAAGCCTGTCTGCCTCCCTGCCTGCTTGCCTACCTGCAGTCTGCTTGACTGCCTGCCTGTCTGTCTGCGTGCCTACCAACCTGCCTGTTTGTATGTCTTTGCGCCTGCAATCTATCTGTCTTCGTGTCTGCAGTCTGCCTGTCTGCCTGCCTGCCTGCCTGGCTCTTGCCTGCCTTTCTGCATGCCTATTTGTCTTTTTATCTCTCTGTTTGTCTTGCTACCCTATGTGTTTGTATGGTTATACTCTCTGTTTGTCTGGTTATCCTATGTGTTTGTCTTGTTATCCTCTCTGTTTGTCTTGTTATCCTATGTCGAATGCAGTACTAATGCACCAATACAAAAGTAAACAAGCGTGAACAAGGCTGATAGAGCCAAAGCAGTACGCTAGCTCAAATAAACAACCTGAAAGTGAAACCTGGTCAAGCATGCCGATGCCATCCTCGAGGTCAAGAGAAGAGATACAATAACCAACTCTGCACAGGAATAATGAGCAGAGGTGTTTGTCTTGTTATCCTGTGTGTTTGTCTGGTTATTCTATGTATTTGTCTTGTTATCCTATGTGATTGTCTTGTTATTCTGTTTGTTTGTCTTGTTATCCTATGTGTTTGTCTGGTTATCGTATTTGTTTGTCTTGTTATCCTTTGTGTTTGTCTGGTTATTTTATGCGTTTGTCTTGTTATCGTACGTGTTTGTCTTGTTATTATGTATGTTTGTCTTGTTACCCTATGTATTTGTATTGTTATCCTCTCTGTTTGTCTGATGTCGTTTTATCAACATCCCCCAACCTTTCAGTGGATGTGTCGAGCAAACGGTGGCTATCTGGCAGAGATCAGCCTGGAGGAGAACAACGTAGTGGTCGCTCAAATCAGGAAAATTCACGAAACCTTCTATGATCATGGTAAGTTACACTTTAAAGAGCGATTTATATTGGTTTACAATTCATTGTCCATGCTTCAGTATCATGAAAATTATTATATTTTATTTTGTTTAATCTTTTCTTCCATATTTCAGAATCATACAATTCATTATATTTTATTTTGTTTAATCTGTATCAATAGCCTGCTCCCTGGCCGAGGTGTTAGCAGCTTTCTTCGTTAACCCCGAATACTCTCGTGGTTGACGTGAGCGCACGAGAATTAGAAGTGGTTCGAGTCTCGCCAGTGACTTATGAGAGTATGGAGCCGGTCGCTCAGAAAATCGTGGCGTGCTGATGAGCGTAATCTAGCCTAGGAATCAACATACAGCTGAAAGATGCTGATGTTGATAGCAATATCCTGAAACAGGATGGAAACGCAGAAAAAAAATCTGTATCAATATTTCAGAATCATGTAATGTATTACAATGCATGAGAATGACCCGATTCGTATGATGTCGGTTTTTGGCCCAACCCAACTCTTCTGTCCGAACGTTTCTTGCCATGAGTGTGTCGTGTGGTAGCGCCATCACATTTTATAGGCCTGAGCGCAAGGAGGAATATGTGGTCTTTCTCTCCATCACTATGACAAGCGATTAGCCTGGGTGTCTAACCTGCGACCGACCGTACTCATGACAACAGTACATACCAGAGCAGCTTCCTGTCAACTTCGCTAGCGCGCCTGCCGTTTTAGGCATAACTCCTTTATAAATTATGGCTGGGATGAGATGAAGCTTTGAAGAAAGGCGATGCATTCTTATATCCTTCAAGACATGATTTATAATTACTTACATCTTGGTTAATCACAATGGTTAGACAGGTCTTAGTGTAGTCGATGGTAAAAGAGAAAGGGAGACAATCATAAAGACTGATGCTTCCTTCACTACGGTGCTAAGAGGTAAAGAGTAGTTCTGACTTCGTTACGGCCAAAGAAGAAAAATAGTGAAAAGAGAGAGAACCTCACACCGCCTCAACCAACAAAAAAAGATGATAGTGATTAGATAAGAAGATATACGAGATCTCAGGCAGGGGCCTCAACTCTGGACTGACTGTCATATTTGAGACCCAGACATTGGATTAAGGTGTTAGATTGTGGTAGAAATAGTGACTGTAAAAACTAAAAGAGACTAAACAAACGAATCAAAAGCAGTACAAAAATAGCTCTTTATTTATCAACTGCTACAAATTCTGGTGACAATTTGTGTTCAAACACATTGAATAAAGCACTCAATAAGGGATGTTCAATTACAGATACAACAGACAACTGTATATATCAAACAACAACAGTGGGTAAACCCCAACCAATAAACAGCACTTAAGACAACAGGGTACACCAAGTACCACAACACAGGTGCTCCAAGCAATAGCTGGTTAGACTGACACAATAAAGAACCTTGACACAAGCAACACTGCACAGACAATAAGGCACTACAAAAACATAGGTTACACAACATAAACCCCAAGACATGACATAAACAAAGAGTTGTGACACAATTTACTATCCCACCAAGAACCCAGGCCTGCTGACACTAACTAGTCAGCCGCTCCTGTAACAATGCAAAACACAATCTATGATTATCATTGTAAAGACAACATATTAAACACATGAAGCAATGAGCACATGCAATATAACATTTGAATTAACCTACATATAATAAATGTCTTCCATCAGATCACCCACTGTATTATCTTCCCCAGTTGTGCCACTGTTATCATGAGATTACACTTGATATTGCTAGAATGGACCACCTAATACAACAATGTCAATCTGCTCCACCTTCTCAGTTCAATGTAACTACACCACACAGCTCCTACACACACAAGTCGTGGAAGATTGATCTCATTTGTCCAGCTGTAAACACATAGCTACAAACAACAGAGTACATACATCAGCCGTTGCAAACAGCCACAACATCTCAACACATTTGGTTAACATATAACAGACATTGCACACAAACAACATATCAGCATTGATTCAGTTAACAGGCATAAGAATGACATCTTTGTTCTGGTAAATTAGGCTGTCATTCCTACCTACCAAAGTGGCTACATTTGCCAAGGAACCCATAATCAGTTCCCTGTCTACACCTTCCAGAATATTTTATACATTAATTTGTACCAAGTCACCGGTAACACAGGACAACACAATATTCCCTATAAACCACAAGTTCATGGAACACTATCAATGTTCAACCCAAGATATTGTCACAACTAAACACTACCTACTATATTCTCAGCCTAATGCTCAACAATTCCCTATCCACTGTTACGCACACCGGCAACTGTTTTGCTAACACACCGTACTCTTTTCCCTAATATAAAACATATATTGACAGGTTGAACTCCTGTGCTCCACATCTGATAGTACACTTTACACCGATACAACAATACACAACATTATGGACTCCACCACCATCAGACATAGAGTTGCCTCAACACGGAGGCTTCACTGGACAACTACCCCAACAATTCCCAAGTTTGCATGAAGAATACCAGCACTCATATGATATCATGCAAGTTGCAGCATTTGATTAGCATCACCAACTAACAACCAACAAGCAAAACATGTCTAACTATGAAAAGCAACCGACACATATTCCCAGTGGAATTACCATATTTGTAGAATGTGACAATGTAACCTTCCAAATAGAATAATCACAACATTCACAGAAAGTTAAGGATAAAGATAAACATGTATTACACAGGAACTCAATTGAGGCCCTCTTTGAGGCCCCTAAGATAGCTCATAAAATAAACACACAATATTACCAAGTGAAAGTACACAAAATAGTGGCCAGAGTGCCATTCATATGAGACAGGATCAAAGCATAACCATGTTAATGGGCAGAAACAGAATATCAGCACTAATATAACAACCAGTGTACTATATATATTATGTCATAACCATGTTCATGGGCAGAAACAAAATATCAGCACTAGTATAACAACCAGTGTACTATATATATTATGTCATTATTACACACTTATGACCAATAAGTGTTATTCAAGGCTCAACACAATCAGTGTAATATTATTTGTGAGTGGACAGCAAATGTACAGTCGTGTGCTCTGTTCCCCACAATTCTTCCTATGATACACCGGTTATAAATTTTGCCATCTTACGCTTCATGTCACACGACAAATACATATTAATATCTCTGCGAAGGGTGGTACGCAGTACTAAATCACATCCTCTCCACCGTGCGACAACCGCCATGCTTAACTTAGGACATAATCTCAGTCACTGATTCCATCAACAACTTGATACACCTAGACAAACATTACTGCATTCTGTTAACAGATGTGATGCCAGACTTCAATGCTAGATGAGAAACCCCTTTACCAATATCAGTTCCAGATGCACCTGCCTGTTCTCCCTCAGTAAAGCCACACTTCATTCGCAGTTACGATTACACAATGATTGCTGATACGCACCCCGCATATTAAGATGCATTATTTCCTACGCCTAGTGGCTATCAATCTGCATGGCGTCCCTACAATTCAACACATTATTTCCTTCACTTCTATTTATTACCTACATGTCCTAACTACATAGCTTAAACATTAACCCATCATTGCCACATATAACATGTAAGTATTCTCTGCTTTACACATGTTATAAATATTACACCTATATTATGGTTATTTTCCCCTACTCATAAGCATTCAATTTTAGGCATGGTCTCTTCATCAACTAATATTTTATGACCTCATACATCTCAATTTACACCTCTTACATATATCTTGGTGAATATCCCATTTTTTTTGCTAGCTTGGAACATTTACAGAGGGACAGCACAAAATCAATCACTACCTATTTGGCCAGTAACACAGTGTCCTAGGATAATCATGTAAAATACATTCTCAACAAAATAATCTTGTGCCAGCATGGCTGGCATGACATGACATCAGTCTCTACCATATTTAACCACCACTAATGACCTATCTTCGTATTTCACATCACCATTGTCTGATTGCTGGCATCTCTATGAATTAAATGTTATATTCCCAAAACCTCAGGGACGTTACATTGATCTGTAGGACAGCTCACTTTAGTAATACTCATCTACATTATCTATTTATATTTCTTTGTTCCTACAAGCTCACCTAACTAGCAATTATTTTCACCCACGCGTTCCACCATGTAAACACTTTCACGTTGGTGAACTGGCGTGTGCTGCGATTTAACAAATATTTATTAAATTAAACATTTTAAACTTAATCAGTTAAAACTTACAGTTTTGTCACAACATTAGTTGACACAGATCAACTCAGGGAATTGTTCCCACCTGACAACAACAGAACAGCACTGAACTGAAGGC